>OX421868.1:2400000-3000000 GCA_949127965.1 Pandemis corylana | reverse complement strand
AAATAGAAGCGGCAAACAAAATATTGTTTTCAATTACAAAAGCCCACTTAACAGCGTAATATTGTTTATTTTTTCAAAGTCCGAAAATAAATCAACCGAACTCAAGCCGTGTTGGGAAAGCCGAGACGTTCTCAAGAGATTTGCATAGAAAATGAGAGGCTAAAATCTATATATATAAAACTCAAAGGTGACTGACTGACTGACTGACTGACATAGTGATCTATCAACGCACAGCCCAAACCACTGGACGGATCGGGCTGAAATTTGGCATGCAGGTAGATGTTATGACGTAGGCATCCGCTAAGAAAGGATTTTTGGAAATTCCCACGGGATAAGGAGAAAACGGGAATTATATATGCACAGCCCAAACCACTGGACGGATCGGGCTGAAATTTGGCATGCAGGTAGATGTTATGACGTAGGCATCCGCTAAGAAAGGATTTTTGGAAATTCCCACGGGATAAGGAGAAAACGGGAATTATATATGCACAGCCTAAACCACTGGACGGATCGGGCTGAAATTTGGCATGCAGGTAGATGTTATGACGTAGGCATCCGCTAAGAAAGGATTTTTGGAAATTCCCACGGGATAAGGAGAAAACGGGAATTATATATTCGATTCCGAGTGACGCTATCTCAGTAACTATAATAACTAGGCTCTTCAAATTTGATACAAAAGTTGGTGATTACAAAACTAAGAAACTAATTTCAGGATTTTGGGAAATTCTTACGGGATAAGGAAAAAAACGTTATTTATATGTTCAGTTCTACGGGATCGATTTTTTGTTTTACTGGTCGTATAAAACTGAAATTTGGCCTTCAAGTTCCCTTGGGGAGTGTAGGGGTGCACTATAAAAGGATTTCCCGTAATTCTCACGGGAACGGGAAAAACGGGACTTTTCGTTTTACTGGTCGCAGAAAGCTGAAATTCGGCATGTAGGTTGCTTCGGGAGTGTAGAGGAGCATTAAGAGAGTACTTTCCAAAATTCCCATGGGAACGGGAAAAAAGGATTTTTTGTTTTACTGGTCGTAGAAAGCTGAAATTTTGCAAGTGGGTTCCTTGTCACGTAGGTTTATTCGGGAGTGTAGGGGAACACTAACAAAGGATTTTCTGAAACGCTCACAGGGGAAAAACGGGATTTAATACCATTATATATTTTAAATAATAATAAATCTATATATATAAAACTCAAAGGTGACTGACTGACTGACTGACTGACTGACTGACTGACTGACATAGTGATCTATCAACGCACAGCTCAAACCACTGGACGGATCGGGCTGAAATTTGGCATGCAGGTAGATCTTATGACGTAGGCATCCGCTAAGAAAGGATTTTTGGAAATTCCCACGGGATAAGGAAAAAACGGGAATTATATATTCGATTCCGAGTGACACTATCTCAGTAACTATAATAAGTAGACTCTTCAAATTTGATACAAAAGTAGGTGATTACAAAACTAAGAAACTCATTTCAGGATTTTTGGAAATTCCCACGGGATAAGGAAAAAAACAGGATTTATATATTCAGTTTAACGAAATCCTATGAACTATAATTACTAGACTCTTCAAATTTGGCATAGAAGTAGGTGATTATAATAGTAAAATAATGCTTTAATGCTTTTTGGAAATTCCCACGGGATAAAAACGGGATTTATGTATTCAGTTCTACGGGATCGATTTTTCGTTTTACTGGTCGTATAAAATTGAAATTTGGCCTTCAATTTCCCTTGGGGAGTGTAGGGGAGCGCTACAAAAAGATTTCCCGAAATTCCCACGGGAACGGGAAAAACGGGACTTTTCGTTTTCTGGTTGCAGAAAGCTGAAATTCGGCATGTAGGTTGTTTCGGGAATGTAGAGGAGCATTAAGAGAGTACTTTCCAAAATTCCCACGGGAACGGGAAAAAACAGGATTTTACGTTTTACTGGTCGTAGAAAGCTGAAATTTGGCAAGTGGGTTCCTTGGGGAGTGTAGGGGAGCATTATGAGATAATTTCCCAAAATTCTTCTTCTTCGTTCCCGTAAGAATTTCGGGAAATGCTTTATTTGGCGAAATTCTTACGGAAACGGGAAAAACGAAAAGCGGGGGAAAGTTGAAATTTGTCACGTAGGTTTATTCGGGAGCGTAGGGGAACACTAAGAAAGGATTTTCCGAAACGCCCACAAGGACGGGAAAAAACCGGATTTTACGTTTCCAGACGAAACAGCGGAAGAAAGAGACTTGACATTTATAACGTGTGTTTCTTTAAAGGCTTTAAGTGTACTCCGAAAGCACTCCCCAAAATTTCCACGGGAACGGGAAAAAACTTATTTTTTCATTTTACATCTTAGCGCGTACGAAGTCGCGGGCAAAAGCTATTTAGGATGTATTTTAGGACAGCCCTATAGGTTAGGTTAGGTTTGTTTTATAAAAATCCTGCAATATTTACAGTTTCAGAAAAATTAAGGCAGCGGGGCAATGCGGGGGCTGGCTTGCATGCTTGCTTGAGTCCTTGCTTTGCATGCTTGATTGCATACTTGCTTTCATGCATGCTTGCTTTCATGTATGCTTGCATGCTTGCTTGCATGGGTGCTTACTTGCATGCATGCTTGCTTGCACGCTTGCTTGCATGCATGCTTGCATGCTTGCTTGCATGGGTGCTTACTTGCATGCATGCTTGCTTGCACACTTGCTTGCATGCTTGCTTGCCTGCTTGCATGCCTGCTTGCATGCATGCTTGCTTGCATGGGTGCTTACTTGCATGCATGCTTGCTTGCACGCTTGCTTGCATGCATGCTTGCATGCTTGCTTGCATGGGTCCTTACTTGCATGCATGCTTGCTTGCACACTTGCTTGCATGCTTGCTTGCCTGCTTGCATGCATGCTTGCTTGCATGGGTGCTTACTTGCATGCATGCTTGCTTGCATGCTTGCTTGCCTGCTTGCATGCCTGCTTGCATGCCTGCTTGCATGCCTGCTTGCATGCCTGCTTGCATGCCTGCTTGCATGCCTGCTTGCATGCCTGCTTGCATGCCTGCTTGCATGCCTGCTTGCATACTTACATGCTTGAAGGCTTGCATGCCTGCTTGCATACTTGCATGTATGCTTGAAAGCTTGCAGGTTTGGTTGCTCGGTTGCTTAATTGCTAGCTTCTTTGAAATGCTCATGGTTCACGCGTGCGAAGCCGCGGGCAAAAGCTAGTCTACTATAAAATGTGCTAATTTAACGCCCTCTGTCGGCTTAAACATTAACGTTAAAAGTGAACGAAAACTTCCGAACAATAATTCATCAGTTAATGCTGTAACGTACAGAAAGTTAAATTAGTTTTAACGAGTTATTTTATGGTCAAAAGGCAATCCTTCCCTGATTGTTAATGAGTTTAAATTTTAATTACATTCAATTATAAGTCTGTGACCTGAAATTTTAGTTCGATGTTTCCTTTGCAGGGTGATTATCCGGCGTAGGACCGCTTCTAAAATTATTTATTTTATAGAAACAAATTAGGCACAAAAAACGTGTTTTAACATACATACATACCGTCACGCCTCTTTCCCACAGGGGTAGGCAAAGACTACTTTGTTCCACTTGCTACGATCCTGACATACTTTCGCTTCATCCACAATCATCAATCTCTTCACACATCCTCGTCGGTTTCGGGTACTTCTGACCTGGCCTTTTTCCAAAACGTCTCCTATTTGGTCGCGGAATGTCCGTCTAGACTTTCCTCTCCCAACGCAACCATTCACACTCCCCAGATAGATCTGTTTAGTTAGTCTACTTTCATCCATCCGCTCTACGTGACCAAACCAACTAAGCATACTTTTTTCTATCCTGGTCACTATATCCTCTTTCACACCAGCACGTTCCTTTATCAGAAAGAAAGAAAGAAAGAAAGAAAATATATTTATTTGGTCACATTATTACAGTATAAAACTTCACCGGTACCTACTAAATGGAGCAAAATGGACACAAAAAGGGAAGCTGGCTCAGCACTATGTCTCGAATTGCTTCGAGACGCTGATATTCTGCCAGAACCTTGACTATCACACTGTTCCTGATACACCTTCCATACTCCTTAACTGAATTTATTTATTTTATTGAATCAGGCGTTACTTTACGGAGGTCCATTTCAATGAACAAAAAATTAATTTCTATTAGCGGAGTAGCAAGATAAATTTTTTGTTCAGGGAAAATTTGTGAGTTTGTGATATTGGAGGGAGATATCTGGATCTACTGAACCGATATTGAAAATTCTTTTGCCAATTCAAAATTGAAACTAAAAACTTTATTTTGCAATTAGGCCAACCAGGGCTCTTTTACCGAGCCTAAGGTAACAACCCCTAAAGGGCACCATCAGCATGATTGTGGGGGTATAGAAACGGGAATCAAAATAGTGAAGGGTTGCTAGCCGTATCGCTTATAACATGAGTCCTAAGATTTTCGCCCATTCCCTCAACCAGCTGTTACCATCTGCGCGGGAAGAGAAGCAACTGAAACATTCTATGTTATTTCTTTGCATAACCAGCTTGGAAGACCAAAAGTAAGTGTGGTATATTTTAGCTCATCTGAGTACCACGTATGGAAATATTTTAAAAATTGCACAGAATTGAGCCCGACTCACCCTTGACCGTTATGCTTGCCCTAATTTAGGGCCAGTACAAATGAATCCTTCGCTTAAAGTAATACGCAAGAAATGTGAAGTATCCACTTCAAAAGGAGCGTGTTCAAGAGAAAAGGGGAAATAAAATGAATTTTCTAGAAAAAAGGTAAAATACCGCAAAGCTAACTTAGTGTTACGTCAAAGAAAGATTTCTTGGGTAGTTGTTTAGTAAGAAGGCGAGTACTAGACAAAGAGTGTCTGATTAAAAAGTTAAAGTTGTGTGGTTTTTGAAAGTTATACAGATTTTTTTCCCGCTTGGTTTTATAAATAGTACCTGGATGGACCCGCAATCTTGCTAAATGTGGCCTGTAGGTACCTTAGGCTCTGTCTACCCCGTAAGGGATAAATACGTGATTTGTGTGTGTGTGTGTGTGTGTATCGAGCTGTGATCGGTATTCTTTTTGGTACGTTTTCTGAAATTAAACCTAGCTAGGTCGATTTTATAGCTTCCATGCTGGTCTGGGAGAAAAGAAAAAACATAGAATGGACCAGTTGTATCTCTTCCCGCGCAGATGGCAAAAGCCCATTGAAGGAATGGGCATAAAAATCATGTTATAGGCGATGCGGCTAGCAACCCATTACTATTTTGATTCTCCTTTCCATATCTACGCCCACAGTCATGCTAAGCGCGGCCCTTGGTTGTTGTTACCTTAGGCACTGTCTACCCCGTAGGGGATAAAGACGTGATTTATGCATGTATGTATGTATCTACCTACAAACTGAAATATAAACAGCGCTTTATTACTGTTATCTCAGATTTTAATGGCCGCAGTGCAGATTATTGTTCGAATCGACCGGATTTTGTGCGCCATATTGGAAAATTCAGATAATAAACGTCATCACTAATATAGCCTTTTTGCACAATGTAGTAGGTACTTTACTGTAGCGGCCGTAAATTAATAATTTTTAATGCTATGGGTGGTGTAGGGGTATAGCACGCGTCACGGAATGACGCGGATCGGGGTTCGATTCCCGGCCATAGCTTTACTTTTCGGATTTTTCTATGTGTTCTAATTTTCACTGACATTTGGAAATTTAATTTCTAACGGTAAAACCGAAAAAGTAAAACATGAATGAAGAAAAAAAAATTCTTGATTAATTTGATAGTACCTATCATTTGAAAAACAGCGCCTTCTCTCGTCCCTGGTGAGCAGTAGATGCTCCACGGGAGTTTGTAATTGTGTCGTACAGACACATCATTCAAACAGATGACGCTTAGCGACAAAAAATCGCATAGTAACAAAAAGGTCACGTGACAGTTAGAAACGGGTAGAAAAATTCGGAGACCACCCACCTGCTATGGGTGGTGTAGGGGTATAGCACGCGTCACGGAATGACGAGGATCCGGGTTCGATTCCCGGCCATAGCTTTACTTTTCGGATTTTTTTATGTGTTCTAATTTTCATTGACATTTAGAAATTTAATTTTTAATTCATTTCTTTTTTTATATACATATATTAGTTAGCGTAGAGACATATTATTCAGAGTTGTACAATAGTTCTGATGAAATTGTGGTCGAAACTTTCTACTCCTAAACTAGGTGTAAAACCTGTGTTAGGGGTTTGAGTTCGTCCGATATTCTGTGTCGAAACAACGTCGAATAGTAGGAATAGCAGAGCAGACTGATTCTAATTACACAAGTAAAGTTAAGGAGATGAATAAAAAGTCTAACGATAAAAATAACGGATACATACAAAGGTACATAAATCAGGTCTTTATCTCTTCCAGGGTAGACAGAGCCCAAGATAACAAGACCCAAAGGCCACATTTAACATGATTGTGGGCTTATAGGTGGAAAGGGGAATCAAAATAGTGAATTGCTATCTTGTTAAATGTGGCCTGTAGGTACCTGTTACCTTAGACTCTGTCTAGCCCGTAAGGGATAAAGACGAGATTTATGTATGTATATATGTACTATAGTTTATAGTGTAGGGAGAGGTCACAATAGTGTGAACTATCTCCTTCGTAGCTCTTAAGCCCCACTAAGAAACAGCGTTGCGGCTTGCCGCAACAGTATGCTGAGTGGGGCCCATTTTACACCATATCGGTACAGTTTGACAACAAATATAACGCGCATCGGCAGTATTCGTTTGCGCAGAGAAGCGCAGACCAGTTTCCGATGGTAGCCGAACGTGTAAATAATCTATATTGAACTTTATTTGCAAGCGGGGGTTTTTGCGGGTGGTAGGGCCTTGTGCAAGGTCCGTCCGGATCGCTACCACCATCCTACTCGCTAATCCTGCCGCTAAGTAGCAGTGCTTGCACTGCTGTGTTCCGATGTGGAGAGTAAGACAGCCGGGGAAATTACGGGCACAAGAGGCATTTCATCTTAGTCCTCTAGGTTGGCAACGCATCTGCAATCCCTCCGGGGTTGCGGGTGTCTATGGGCAGTGGTGATCACTTACCATCAGGTGACCCATTTGCTCGTTTGCCTTCATCTATCTATATATATAAAATTCAAAGTCCTGACTGACTGACTGATTGACTGACTGACTTAACTATATATCAACGCACAGCCCAAACCACTGGACTTAGAGACTTGAAATTTTGCACATAAATACCTTATACAATGTAGGCATCCACTAAGGAAGGATTTTTGGAAATTCTCACGGGATAAGGAAAAAACGGGAATTATATATTCGACTCCGAGTGACGCTATCTCAGTAACTATAATAACTACTCTTCAAATTTGATACAAAAGTAGGTGATTACAAAACGAAGAAACTAATTTCAGGATGTTTGGAAATTCCCACGGGATAAGGAAAAAAACGGGATTTATATATTCAGTTAAACGAAATCCTATGAACTATAATTACTAGACTGTTCAAATTTGGCATAGAAGTAGGTGATTATAATAGTAAAATAATGTCTTAATGATTTTTGGAAATTCCCACGGGATAAGGAAAAAAACGGGATTTATATTTTCAGTTCTACGGGATCGATTTTTCGTTTTACTGGTCGTATAAAACTGAAATTTGGCCTTCAAGTTCCCTTGGGGAGTGTAAACAATAAAAAAAGGATTTCCCGAAATTCCCACGGGAACCGGAAAAACGGGACTTTTCGTTTTACTGGTTGCAGAAAGCTGAAATTCGGCATGTAGGTTGCTTCTGGAGTGCAGAGGAGCATTAAGAGAGTACTTTCCCAAATTCCCACGGGAACAGGAAAAATATTTGTTTACAAAGAAATACTGCGGTAGGCATAATATGGCTAGAAAATTGAAATTTGGCACACATATACCTTGAGTATCCTAGAGGTGCACTAAGAAGGTATTTTTCGAAATTCCCACGGGATAGGGAAAAAACGGGATTTTTTGTTTTACTGGTCGTAGAAATTGGTAAGAACCTTCCTTGATGAGTGTATGGGAGCACTAAGAAAGGGTTTCCAGAAATTCCCACGAGAACAGGAAAAACGGGGTTTTTCGTTTTACTGGTTATAGAAAGATGAAATTTAGCATTTAGCATTTAGCTTCCTTAGGGAGTGTAAGGAAGCATTAACAAAGGATTTCCTAACATTTTTACGGGAACGGGAAAAACCGGGATTTTACGTTTCCAGACGAAACAGCGGAAGAAAGAGACTTAACATTTATAACGTGTGTTTCTTTAAAGGCTTTAAGTGTACTCCGAAAGCACTCCCCAAAATTTTCACGGGAACGGGAAAAAACTTATTTTTTCGTTTTACGTCTTAGCGCGTACGAAGTCGCGGGCAAAAGCTATTTGGGGTAGGTATATTTTAAGACAGCCCTTTAGGTTAGGTTAGGTTTGTTTTATAAAAATCCTGTAATATTTTCAGTTTCAGAAAAATTAAGGCAGCGGGGCAATGCGGGGGCTTGCTTGCATGCTTGCTTGAGTCCTTGCTTTGCATGCTTGATTGCATACTTGCTTTCATGCATGCTTGCATGCATGCATGCTTACTTGCATGCATGCTTGCTTGCACGCTTGCTTGCATGCTTGCTTGAGTCCTTGCTTTGCATGCTTGATTGCATACTTGCTTTCATGCATGCTTGCGTGCTTACTTGCATGCTTGCTTGCATGGGTTTGGGTGTTCGCTTGCTTGATTGCTAGCTTCTTTGAAATGCTCATGGTTCACGCGTGCGAAGCCGCGGGCAAAAGCTTCGGCATCGGCTAAGGCATCGGGGCAATGCGGGGGCTGGCTTGCATGCTTGCTTGAGTCCTTGCTTTGCATGCTTGATTGCATACCTGCTTTCATGCATGCTTGCATGCTTGCTTGCATGGGTGCTTACTTGCATGCATGCTTGCTTGCACACTTGCTTGCATGCTTGCTTGCCTGCTTGCATGCCTGCTTGCATGCATGCTTGCATGCTTGCTTGCACGCTTGCTTGCATGCTTGCTTGCCTGCTTGCATGCCTGCTCGCATGCCTGCTTGCATGCCTGCTTGCATGCCTGCTTGCATGCCTGCTTGCATGCCTGCTTGCATGCCTGCTTGCATGCCTGCTTGCATACTTACATGCTTGAAGGCTTGCATGCCTGCTTGCATACTTGCATGTATGCTTGAAAGCTTGCAGGTTTGGTTGCTCGCTTGCTTAATTGCTAGGTTCTTTGAAATGCTCATGGTTCACGCGTGCGAAGCCGCGGGCAAAAGCTAGTATTCATATAAAAAAAAAAAAAAAAAAAGCGCAACTGGCAGAGTATTGCTTGCTTTGCATTCTTAGCTCTGTCCCGCTTACACGATTTTGCCATTGTTGGTACGAAATCGATCGACCAATAACAGCGCCAGAGTTTCCCGCGCTACTAAAATTGGTCTACTGCGCAGGTACATCGTGGAGCATTATTTTTGTTGTCAAACTGTACTATTCTTTAGTATATTGTACTTCTTCATACTATATATCTACGTGTATCGAATGTTTCTCTCTCTCTCTCTCTCTCTCTCTCTCTCTCTTAAGCGATGGACCATTTTATTTGCGGTTCTTAGCCATGTTTATTAAGAATCGGCCTGGCAGTTTGAAAAGTATCAGTTTTGTTCCAAGACGATGTAAGGAATTTGTGGCATAAGATTAGTAAGGGTTGTTTTTTAAACTATGTATTTATTGCGTGAGGGGTTCTTCCATGCTGGTTTGGGAATAAAGAAAAAACATAGAATTTACCACTTGCTTCTCTTCCCGCGCAGATGGTAAAAGCCCATCGAGGGAATGGGTGAAAGTCTTAGGAATCATGTTATTGGCGATGCGGCCAACCCATCACTATTTTGATTTCTCTTTCCACCTATAAAGAAAGAAAGAAGGCATTTATTCCTTTTTGCAAGACACACAAATATAGGAGAGAATATACACAATTTAATAGAAAAAAAAACAAGAAAAAAAAACACAGACATGAAAAATAGATCATCAGCGTTGAGTGTGTCTTCGCAAAAGTGAAACGGTCGCTGGCTCAGCATAAAAGATCCAAGACTCGAGAACAAACATTCGTATTTGTCATACAAATATCTGCCCCGACCGGGGATCGAACCCGGGACCTCAAGCCTCATAGTCAGGTTCTCTGACCACTGGGCCATCCGGTCGTCAAACATCATCATCATCATGCCATCATGTCGTCATGCTAAACGTCCCGTAAGGGATAAAGACGTGATATATGTAGGTATGTATGTATGTACGGGTTTTTTTTTTAATTTTTAATGTAAATTCTATTTGTACACCCGGATGTTACCGTCGTTGTGCGCGTAAATTTAAACATTCCAATGCTATATCGCTACGGATGACTCCGGACAGGACAGCTATTTGTTCTCTTCCAGTCCACGGCACAACGGTATAAATCCTAAACGTATAAAAACCGTTCGAAGCCGTGTTTCATTGGAAAACAGGTGTATTCGGCTCGTTCATTTGTTAAAGCGCTGTGCGGACGACAATAAATATTATTCGTGAACTACGGTATTGGAGTTGCTTCAAATTTCTGTTTTAACACCCGACGCAAAGAGAGAGGTAAAGGGAGAGGTCTAACGGTAAAACCGTAACAGTAAACATACAAATTCTTGATTCATTTGATAGTACCTATCATTTGAAAAAGAGCGCCTTCTCTCGTCCTTGGTGAGCAGCAGATGTTCCACGGGAGTTTGTAATTGTGTCGTACAGACACATCATTCGAACAGATGACGCTTAGCGACAAAAAATCGCATAGTAACAAGATCACGTGAGAGCTAGTAACAGGTAGAAAAATTCGAAGACTACCCACCTGCTATATGGGTGGTGCAGGGGTATAGCACGCGTCACGGAATAACCAGGATCCGGGTATGATTCCCGGCCATAGCTTTACTTTTTGGATTTTTCTGTGT
Source organism: Pandemis corylana (assembly GCA_949127965.1). NCBI lineage: Eukaryota > Metazoa > Arthropoda > Insecta > Lepidoptera > Tortricidae > Pandemis > Pandemis corylana. The sequence goes on along the minus strand of OX421868.1, from coordinate 2,989,079 downwards.
TCTAATTTTCAGTGATATTTAGAAATTAGAGAGGTACAAGTTTGACGTGTGTGTGTGTGTTTGTGTGTGTGTGTGTGGCATCGTAGCTCTCAAACGGATGGACCGATTTAGATGGGGATTTTTTCATTTGAAACCCAGTTTCCTTGCGGTGGTTCTTAGCCATGTTTGGTGAAAATCGGTCCAGCAGTTTGATGAGTATCAGCTCTCTTCCAAAATGATGCAAGGCATTTTTGGCATATTTCTTTTTGATTTCCCTTTCCACCTATACGCCCTTAATCATGCTAAACGTGGCCTTAAGGTTTTGTTACCTTAGGCTCTGTCTACCCCGTAAGGGACAAAGACGTGATATAAGTGTGTATGTATCTACATTTTTTTATTAACTTGTGAAAAGGTAACAGACAGACAGAGTTACTTTCGCATTTACAATATTAATGAGATGTAAAATTGTTTTTGGTGTATTTTTTGTACTTAATTATTGTTTGTTTTTCGCTTTTACTTTTTATTCTGTTTTTATTATTGTCTTAATTATTGTCTGAATTAAATAAATAAATGCTTACAGAAAAATAATATTAGTATGGATGAATTATACGACTTTCCCACTCTATTATGTTGTTTGCTCTATGTTTCAAGCCCTGTCGGCACTAACCTACATCCGGCACACCGTTCAGCTCTGGAGCACCTCTCTGCTGCTGGCTTCCCGGCAAAGAGCGTTCACGAAACAAAATTCCCTTTTTTATCTCTTTGTACGCTTTTACAAGCAAACAGTTTTTAGCGTGCCTTGGGAGGAAAATAAAGTTATTATTTTTTTAGTGTTCCGTACCTCAAAACAAAAGAACCCTTATAGGGTCACCTTGTGGTCCGTCCGTCCGTCCGTCTGCTAAAACCCTTTTTCTCAGGAAAGCGTAAAGGTATAAAGTTGAAATTAATACCGAACACTTAAGTCTGCGGGCCCTTAAGAGCTGTGAAAATCCCTTTAAATCATCTAAATCAAAGGATACAGTCATTAGAAAAGAGATACAGTCATTAGAAAAGAGATACATTCATTAGAAACGAGACACAGTCATTAGAAAAGAGATACAGTCTTTAGAAACGAGATACAGTCATTAGAAAAGAGATACAGCCACTAGAAAAGAGATACAGTCATTAGAAACGAGATACAGTCATTAGAAAAGAGATACAGTCATTAGAAACGAGATACAGTCATTAGAAAAGAGATACATTCATTAGAAACGAGATACAGTCATTAGAAAAGAGATACAGTCATTAGAAACGATATATAGTCATCAGAAACGAGATACAGTCATTAGAAAAGAGATACAGTCATTAGAAACGAGATACAGTCATTAGAAAAGAGATACAGCCAATAGAAAAGAGATACAGTCATTAGAAACGAGATACAGTCATTAGAAAAGAGATACAGTCATTAGAAACTAGATACAGTCATTAGAAAAGGTGTTTCCATACAGACTGCCGAGCTCCCAAAAATACAGGGTACATCCAGTTGTCATAATCACAATGTAAGCTATTTCGAAAATTGATAAAAAAGATATCCATGCTGTTTTCATGCTGGTCTGGGAGTAAAGAAAAAACATAGAATTTACCAGTTGCTTCACTTCCAGCGCAGATGGTAAAAGCCCATCGATGGAATGGGCGGAAGTCTTAGAAATCATGTCATAGGCGATGCGGCTAGCAACCTATCACTACTTTGATTTCCCTTTCCAGCTATACGCCCTTAATCATGCTAAACGTTGCCTTAAGGTTTTGTTACCTTAGGCTCTATCTACCCCGTAAGGGATAAAGACGTGATATATGTATGTATAAAAAAGACAGACTCGCCATGTCATCGATTGACCGAGTCACTATTGTTATTATTTTCTGTTATACATAAAACCGGATCCGGTGACCGGACCGCAATGCAATTAGTTTTATAGTCCGGTGCCAGAACTAATAGGGCGGATGTTATTGAGTTTTTCAATAAAAAAGCAAGTATTGCGGCATTTATCCGGTAGGTACTGAAATCCATAACTATTGTTTTTATTTTTTCTAAATCCAGAGTACGCTTCCGCTGAGACGGCAGTAGAAAAATCTGTGATAGCGCACCCTTACTTACTTCACGTAACCAACTACACTCAAAAATTTAAAACATTGAAAAATGGAACAACATACATATATCACGTCTTAATCCCTTATGGGGTAGACAGAGCCTAAGGTAATGAAACCTTAAGGCCACGTTTAGCATGATTGTGGACGTATGGTTGGAAAGTTGCTATCCTCATTGCCTATAACATGATTCCTAAGATTGTAGCCCATTCCCTCGATGGGCTTTTACCATCTGCGCGGGAAGAGAAGCAACTGGAACATTCTTTGTTTTTTCTTCACTCCCAGACCAGCATGAAAAAAATTAAACAAGCATACTAGTTAAGCCTTTCAGATAAAAAAGTAAGTAAGTAACTAGGTAAATGCTTTATTGTACAAATAATAAAGAAACAGACACAATTCACAAAAAATAAAAATAACATTAATATATGCACAAAAGCGAACTTATCCCAATTAGAGATCTTTACCAGATAACCTTTGAGTAGAAGGAGCATTAAATGAGGGACCGACAAAGTGTGAGTTTAAAATTCCAGATAAAACCTTGGGGTACACCGATCGATATCAAAGACCAATATCCACAATTGGGTCTGTTAAACACACACACATATATAATAGGCGTATTTAAAACACACCATCCTTTGTTTTCCTGCAAGGGGTTAAAAACAATTGACTATCAGCCCATTGTGCTGCAAAAACGTAACTATGTCGTCTACGAACAATGTCACAGGCTACCTAAACACTGCAGGTAATTAAGCCAACACGTCAGGGGACATTCACCCACAGGTGAAGTCAGCCGTCGCAGCCTTAGGCCGTACATCACACCTATTATAATGTTGGGTCAATATGCGGCTTAGATGGGAATGACAGACTGGACAAGCTGATTTAACACGCTCGTAGTACGCGAAGAAAACGATTTATGTGATAGCGGTGCCACTGTCGTGACAGGTGAGGCTTGTAACCAAAATTGATGGTTCCATTCATATTATTATGATTGGTTGAACGATTTCTACATGATCATACATACATACATAAATCACGTCTCTATCTTTTACGGGGTAGACAGAGCCTAAGGTAACAAGACCTAAAGACCACGTTTGGTATGTTTGTGGGCGTAAGGTTAAAGGGGAATCAAAACAGTGATGGGTTGCTAGCCATATCGCCTATATAACGTGATCCCTAAGATTTTCGCCCAATTCCTCGATGGACTTTTACCATCTGCGCGGAAAGAGAAGCAACTGGTACATTCTGTTTTTTCTTTGCTTTGACCAGCATTGAAGAAATGTTTGGATTATTAAAGTAATTTGATTTTAGAAGTCTACTTAGTGGAGAACAAAGGTTGCTACTAGAGGCAACTTCCCTTGGAAAGAGTTGGCTAAAGATTGTCACCGTCGCCATCGCCACGACTCGCAGGCAGTGGATAGTCTTATGTTCATCGATTAGTTAAAAGATCCAAAAAAATAAGAAGAAGTTTACTTTTCTACTTTATCTACACATCGCTCTGTGTCGCTGTCCTTTTCTCTATTCTATCTATTTCTTGACATGCTTCTTTATAAAGATCGGAATGAAAACTTATTTTTTGCTTTACTGCTCCACAGAAAATATCAATAGCAACGCGTAGCATCTACAATTTAATATTCTATTTAACCCTTCCTCAGGCTGCAGGACACGATAGGTCTATGGACAATAGACGCCACTGGACTGTGAACCAGATAGGCACCTTAAATTAATTAATGGAAGGGTAGATACGCATCTTTGTGACGCCTCTGTAAAGGCATAGTCTTTGTCTGGTATATTGTCCCATAAATTAGAGGTCTGATTTAATAGGCTGTGTTACTAGTGCGGTTTCTATTTTAGAAGCGAATTTGGAATTAAAATGTTAGTACTAATTTTTGTAGACGACATAATCTGTCTTGTAGCTTGAAATTGCCAAGGAATTAAGCTCAGTAGAGACTTTGTTTATTGTAGTAGTGGTTTTGGTTGTTTTTGCGTTGATTACAACTCAAGCGTGGCTATTATGCATGACTCAACCCCACAGTTATATATCAACGAGAAGCAAGTAGACAAGCCAGTAAAAATTCCTTCAAACCGTCAACAAAGTGAAGTTTAAAGAATTATTCTTTCCTTATGAAGTACGGAACCATATCAAGTAGAAAGTTTTATTTCAAGGTTATTTTGTTGATTTTAGAAACGCAAATACAATGATTAAAGCGTTTCACGGCCTAAAACTGTCACGAAATCTCTTTGGCAAACGGTGTCATAGACCAACAGCTGCATCCATAGATAGAGGAGTAATTATATGTGTAGGTAACCACACGAAACACTCAATCAACGAAACGATGGTAGGCTAATAATAAATTTTCACTAAGAATCACTTTGCTGGAAAAATTCTTGGATCCGACACAAATTTCACTTAACCAAGCTTACGGCTGAGTTTATGGGTCGCTCAGAGGCCATAAAAATAACAATGCGTCGTACAATAACGTGTTGTTAGGTATATTGTATCGGTGCCATAATAAAGTTATGTTTCGGGTGTAAGGTACGCAAAGTCCCGTTATGGCTTACAAATGAGAGTAAAGGGAAATGGAATGGGCTGGAATAACGTGCGTAAATATAAATATGGATCGGTTATTGTTTGTTGCACGTTAAATGGAAATTGCTGGTTTTTTTTTGTATTTATCGTCGTGTGTCGAGTCTGTTTTGTAAAGGGTTATTCTTTTAATGATCGTCCGTGGATTGAAGACTGTTCTGTTGCCCGAATTCGCCTATATCGCCGAGTAGTCAATAGAAAGTAGCCTATGTGTTGTTCCAGACTATAATCTATCTTAATTCCAAATTTTATCCAGATCTCTCCAGCCGTTCCGGCGTGAAAGAGTAAAAAACATTCATCCATCCATCCTTACTTACAAACTTTCGCGTTTATAATATTAGTAGGATTAATGCTAGGATTTATGTGCGAGTTCTAAATGATTGTTTTTTTGAAAGTATGCTACTTACTTTTACTTACCCACATACCTATGCCTTTAATACTGTGTCGTTCACAGCAGCACGCACCACAGGCTCAATGACCGAAGACCTGATATTTGGCGAAAATAAAAAATGCTAGAAGAAAGTTTTAATTAAAAAATAATTGCAATCACTTTGAATTTGTCGAACAATCTAAGCACAAAACGCGTTCCCGATTACCTCGCGGACAAAAGCATTTAAAATGTATGTTTTTAAATTAAATAATGACATTCATTAAGGCTACTTTAATTAGAAACTGTTTTCCTTAATTTTGAACGGAAATTTACGGCATCAGAAAATTTATTCCAAGAAATTTGCCATAAGCCGACTGAGGGAGCTGAAAAAAATTAATTACCATAAATTTTCTGAAACAAGGATCTGTATCTACCCAATATGAATAACTTAAACGAAACAACGCAATTCAAATATTTGAATATAATTTTTCATACCGACGTGCCATGAAAATATAAGATAAAAATTGTAATCAAAATCGGAATTGCTTTTTATTGCACAAAAACATTTTAGGTCCAAACAGAAATTTAATTAATCTATGCTTATACGAGGACAAGGTAAGTTTGTTTGTTTGTATCCATATAACTACAGAATTGATTTCAATCCTGGTTTTCCCACGGAATTAATATCTTCCATACTGGTTTGGGAGTAAATAAAAAGCATAGAATGTATCAGTTGCTTCTCTTCCCGCGCAGATGGTAAAAGCCCATCGAGAGAATGGGCGAAAATCTTAGGAATCATATAACAGGCGATGTGGCTAGCAACCCATCACTATTTTGATTCCTCTTTCTATCTATACGTCCACAATCATGCTAAACGTGGCCTTAAGGTCTTGTTACCTTAGACGTCTACCCCGTAAGGGATAAAGACGTGATTTATATATGTATGTATGTATGTATGTATTAAAATACTAATTAAACACCTTAGCGAAGGCGGGGGCAAAAGTTAAGATTATTCGTGTTTAATCCTATTAATATTATAAACGCGAAAGTTTGCGAGTATGGATGTATGGATGTTTGTTACTCTTTCACGCCAGAACGGCTGGACAGATCTGGATGAAATTTGGAACATAGATAGATTATAGTCTGGAATAACACATAGGCTACTTTTTATCCCGGAAAATTGCGTAATTCCTGCTGGAAAGCGATAAACGAATTCTAAGCAGACGCACCTAGTAAAGAATATTTCTGGCTAGCTTCTGCCCGCGACTTCGTCCGCAAAAAAATAGTTTTTCGCTATCCCGCGGGAACTATGCAATTTTCCGGGATAAAAAATAGCTTTTGTATCAAACTAGGGTATCAGCTATCTCCGTTCCAAATTATATCCAAATCCGTTCACTAGTTTTTACGTGAAAGAGTAACAAACATCCATCCATCCATACTTACAAACTTTCGCGTTTATATTAAATTTGTAAGACTGTGTGGGTATGTTTTTGAAATTTTAAGATCACCATGCCGCGCAAGTCTTTACGAACCGACATAATTACAAGTTTTGTGATTTAAAAATAACAACTACCATCGCAGTGATCGCAAAATATAAGTTTTAAACTTTCCAAAGTAGCTGGCTTACGTGTGTTCTTTAAAACACAAACAGCGAAGTATTCCCAAGCTCCAGATAGTGTGTACAAGTTTGTAATAAACAAGCAGCCGCCGCAATGTACTGCGTGGAGTTAACTTTATTTTTATATAAGTGGGGGCAAACGAGCCGACGGGTCACCTGATGGAAAGTAATCACCATCGCCCAGGGACACCTGCAAGACTTGGGGAATCACAGGTGCGTTGCCGGCCCTTTCAGGAACAGGAAGGCTCGCTTTTTAAAGATCCCTAAATTGTACCGCTCAGGGAATGTTGCAGCAGGAAGTTGGTTCCAGATCTTTGTCGTACGAGGAAAGAAATTGCGTTTAAAATGCACGGTGCTTGACTGCCAACCATCAAGACGTTGAGGATGGAAGGACAGACGGTTCCGCGAAGTACGGCAGTGGAATTTAGCCGCAGGCAGCAATCCGAAGAGTTCATCGGTGCACTCCCCATGATAAACTTATAAGAGAGTAACGAATTAGTAATGGTTTTAACATACACACATACACAAATCACGTCTTTATCCCTTACGGGGTAGACAGAGCCTAAGGTAGCAAGACCTAGGCCACGATTAGCCCGGGGCGGCCAGTGGGCGTCGCGGTGACACCATTGTGCTCCCGTATCGCCCACAAACCATGGCCAGGAGGGAACGTGTGTGTTTTTAGACGGTCAGGGTTGACATGATTTAAATCACTTGATTTAAATCAGTGATTTAAATCGTGATTTTAATCAAGGGATTTTTAAAAAAAAATCATTGATTTAAATCATTAAATTTTTACTACAACCAAATCGGCCCAAAATTGTTTAGGGAATTCCCCGGACCACTACGGCACGCACACATGTGCAAGCGAGTCATAGCGTAACAGTTTCGGGGAAACCCCGAAACTATAGCACGTGACGCATGGTACCAAAACGGTTCCAGGATTCCCCGAAACTAAAACACGAGACGCATTTCGCTTTTCGCCCGGTCATTCGTAATTGATTTTAATAAATTTAATTAAAATACGTTGTTTTCGTTTTATTATATAACTAAACTGGCTATTTAATTAATAAAAAAAGACAAGAAAATGAAAAAATCAAAAAATCAGATTTTAATCAAATAAATACGATTTAAATCAAATTAATCGGATTATTATGATTTTTTTATAATAATCATGATTTTTATCAACCCTGGGTAGGCCTCTCCCCTCCTTCCATAGGGAAGGCAGCGGCGAGCTGGAGAGTCCGTCATACCCCCGTTGCTGCCCCGAGCGCGGGAATGCATAAGGCGCCTTTTCTACACGTTAAAAAAAAGCCCACGATTAGCAAGATTGTGGGCGTATAGATAGCAAAAAATGGAATCAAAATAGTTTTAAAGTTTCATTATATTTTCTTTCCGACACACAGAGTTAACAACGACAGACAGATATTTTTCGATACACAAATCACGTCTCCATCCCTTACGGGGTAGACAGCAGTGGCGTGGCGTCAAGTATATCAGAAGGCAACCCAAAGAGAGTTTAGTTAAATTAGCTATTAGTCTTTTTCTCATTTTGCACAATAAAAGTGCCCAACTGCCTTAAAATAGGCAAGCCGGTGGGAATCGAGTTCTATGAACGCCACGCCACTGGTAGACAGAGCCTAAGGTAACAAGACCTAAAGGCCACGTTAAGCATGATTGTGGGCCATCGAGAGAACGGGCAAAATCTTAGGGATACGACTAGCAACCCATCACTATTTGGATTCCCCTTTCCACCTATACGCCCACAATCATGCTAAACGTGGCCTGTAGGTCTTGTGACTTTGGGCTCTGTCTACCCCGTAAGGGATGGAGACGTGATTTGTGTACGTATGTACGTACCTTCCATGCTGGTCTGGGAGTAAAGACAAAACATAGAATGTACCAGTTGCTTTTTCGCGCAGATGGTAAAAGCCCATCGAGGAAATGGGCGAAAATCTTAAGAATCATGTTAAAGGCGATGCGGCTAGCCTATCACTATTTTGATTCCCCTTTCCTATACGTCCACAATCATGCTAAACGTGCCCTTTATTTAGTTACTTTGGGCTCTGTCTACCCCGTAAGGAATAAAGACGTGATATATGTATGTATGCAGCCCTCCCGACAAATTCCACCCAACGTCCCCACCCTTAAAACTTCGAGTTACAACCTTATATGAAACTTATCCTTATTTCGTGCTACATTAACCGACTCTGACCTGTATTAACAAACTTGCGGAATGTTAACGTCTCGGTAGTTGGTCCAGTTGGGCAAAGGACACCGGCAACTTCGCCGAGTTTGATGGACTGTTAAGCTTGGACTTCGATTCTAGTTTTAGTTTCGTTGTGATGAGTTTGTTAAGGTTTTTCCGGGCTTGAAAAGAGTTGAGTGGAATACAAAGTGTAGGCGAGAGTTTTCCAAAAAAAAGACCACGTGGACATTTTTCCCAAAATTTAACTATTTTGGGTTTTTCTTACTCAGAATACATCTAGGGCTTTTGTAAGGCTTCTGAATACATCTTACTGATATAATGATATGAAAGAGTAGTTTGAGTCAATAGATCCACTGAGCGAAATGAGCGACAAGATATGAAAGAGCAGTTTGAGTCACTAGATCCACTGAGCGAAATTAGTGATAAGATATGAAGAAGTAGTTTGAGTCAATAGATCCACTGATCGAAATGAGCGACAAGATATGAAAGAGCAGTTTGAGTCAATAGATCCACTGAGCGAAATGAGCGACAAGATTATGAAAGAGCAGTTTGGGTCAATAGATCCACTGAGCGAATGAGTGATAAGATATGAAAGAAAAGTAAATAATAGAAGATAAATAATAAATGATAAATAAATAAATGAAAGAGCAGTTTGAGTCAATAGATCCACTGAGCGAAATGAGTGATAAGATATGATAGGAGTAGTTTGAGTCAAGAGATCCACTGAGCGAAATGAGCGACAAGATATGAAAGAGCAGTTTGAGTCAATAGATCCACTGAGCGAAATGACTGATAAGATATGAAAGAGTAGTTTGAGTCTATAGATCCACTGAGCGAACTGAACGAGATGAACGAAAATAATGATCTTTAAGAGCGAAATTCATGAATTAATCTTTTCACATCAGTGACATGTTTTGCGCATCTCTACACTCCATTGATCATATTTCCCGCATTCACTCTACACGCACGGTTAATATTGCTGCAATCAATCCCTATTACTAACATCATTAGCAAAAATTATTCGATCACAGCTAATTCGAATTCATTGCGGCTCTTCCACCGATTGGATGTTCTGTATTAAAGCTGTTATTATGGCAAAACAATAGCTACCAATTTCAGGAATTGATTTGCAAACAATAAAGTTGTGTCAACCGTTAAACGGGCGAAACATACAGTGAGTACCCAACAAAATCCAATATTGTGATATATGCCTTGGTTATTGACTTCAACGACAAAACAAGTGAGATCTAAAATAGGTCCCAAGTTCAATGGTCAGTCCACAAATTTTCTGCTTCTGCACGCAACTTCGTCTGCGTAGAATTATACATAAAAAAACCTTCCTCTCGAATCACTATCTATTAAAAAAACCGCATGAAAATCCGTTGTGTAGTTTTGAAGATATAAGCATTCATAGGGACATAGGGACATAGGGACATAGGGACAGAGAAAGCGACCTTGTTTTGTACTATGTAGAGATAATATATTTTATAACGACTTAAAATATAATTTTTTCTTATAACTTAGGATAATTATGTTGAAGAATAGCTTGAAAAATATAAAATCCCATCTAATATTATAAATGCGGAAGTAACTCTTTCTATTTGTCGCTTTCAGGCCTATACCACTGAATCGACTTAAATTAAATTAGGTACGGAGATAGTTCCAGTCTTGCGCAAGGACATTTCATCCCGGAAAAATGTATAATTACCGCGATAAATGAATTCTCCGCAGAGGAAGCGGCGCGCAATAAAAAGTAAAACGATACGATAAGAACTTCAAATTTTGGAATAGCCACTAAAGTATGAGCTCTTCATAAGAATAATAATATAGGTACATAATACATGAAAATGTTGACGATGAATGGTAAAGCCAAAGCTAGCAAGTTTTTTAGGGAAATCAGGAGCCGAATACTTGAGAGCTGACAAAACGACGGGGAAGCACAAAGACCTCCTATCTTGTAATTTCGGATTTATGTAAGATATAAGCTATTGGTTCTCTCAATAGAATTCAAACTACAATAATTAAAATTTGTAAGATAGGAGGTTTAGTTCTTCCCCGTCGAAGAGCTATCTTTCTGTAATCTTTAACGTTACTTGTGCTATTTTTCACTGGGTATTTTTTGAACCTTAACTAGCAGAAAATGAAATATTATAACTTATGAAAAATAAAAGGGAAATAGGTACGAGTATATATTAGGTTACGTAGATAGGTGGTGATGACATCACCACTTTGTGGTTTTGATGATTCTTAATCGGTCGTGAAAAGCACATAGTTATATAATACATGATATAATCTTTAACGAACATTTTCGCATAAGTACAGTATTCTTAAGTTTTCACAATTAATACGCAATCCCAAACAGATTTTAAGCGCTTATTTCTATTTCCATTTTCAAAACGGCAACTCCAATAATATAAACATGAAAAAACTTCATCAACACCGAAACCAAATAACGCGAAACTGCGCTAAAAATATAACGTAGCGGAAATATTTAGTTGAAATTTCCCGCATTCTAGTTGTGCCGGCTTAGAGGCGTGGGAATGGAAAACTTTCTACATACGAGGGATTAAGCTCAAATGAGTTTTTTCACGGAAACGAAATGGGGAAAACTGAAAACGAAGTTTTGACAAAAGGATTCGCTGATCGTCTTTTTTGGTGCGCCCTGTGTTTTGTCAAGCCTTTCTATTTGTGGAGCATAATTCGGAGAATTTGAAAACGGCGTGTTGAGAAAGTAGGCAATAGGCAAGTATCGCGATTTCAAGATAGTAAATGCCTTTTAGCTACTGCTCTTTACAGCCAGAAATCAAAAATTCAACCGCAGATTGCAAAGTATTTTTTATTTTAATTTGTGACTATCTGCCTGTTACAATGCCGATCGGATTAGTCTTGCGGTCTCCCTCACCCGGCCGATTCAAGTATGAAACCCATAAGAGTGAGTGAGACAGCCAGACAAACTGGAATGGCTTTTTAAGAGCTCACAGACTGTACTAAGATGGAATTGATTTCCTTTTTTTTTAATAATTTTTATTTTCATTTATGTTCCTGTATTTGAGTATACGCCACTGAACTCCTTCTAAACAGCAGAAGGAACTAATTGTAACGACCCTAGTGTAACATATGTGTATTAGTTAGTAGACTGAAGGTAGCTGTAATATTAAGTATATTTGGAAGTGCGGGTAGAAACCATCTGTTATCATAAGTTAGTTCTGCAATAAACGTTGTCCAGAGTACATGTGTGTTTCGTTCACCTAGACGCTTGAGGGCCCGACATACAGAATACCACATTGGCGACGATTTCGGACTTACGCTACATTAATTTTTTAAACTATATTACGACAACAGTGTTGAAAGGAAAATGCCAGTGGGGAAGATCGAGGCGTTTAATGTTGAGACGGATAGTTGGTCGTTATACATCGAACGATTGGAGCAATATTTTATTGTTAACGATACGAAGGAAGAGCACAAGGTACCCACATTGATTACTGTAATGGGTAATGGAAGTTACGAACTGTTGGTTACGCTGTGTACACCGGACAAACCGGCGAGTAAAAAATTTGAGCAACTCACGAACATTATGGCTAATCATTTGCAACCCAAGCCCAGTATTTTAGCCGAGCGGCATCGGTTTCGGAACAGGAAGCAAGGAGCGAATGAAACGATAGCGGATTACGTTGCAGAACTCAAAAGATTGACGAAACATTGCTCATTTGGAAACTGGTTAAATGCAAGTATGAGGGATCAATTCGTTTGTGGCTTGCGCAATGAAACGATGCGTCAGCGGTTATTTGCGGAAGATGATATTACGTTTGACAAAGCATTGAAGATGGCGGTAGCAATGGAAGCGGCAGAGACGGATTCGGCGGCAGTGGAAGGTTCAAGAAGGAACTTCGAGGCCGTTGCGAGTACGTCAGGAGCGTGTCATTCCGTGTTCGCGCGGGGTGGGGGGCGCGGCAGAGATGCGGGGACTTCGCGCCAGCCAGCCGGGAACAAAGGCACGACGGCGGCGACGATACCTACCGCGGCCGCTCCGTGGGCCCGGGGCGCGCGGCACCCGGCTCGACCCAGCGCGACTCGTGCGCAGGCGGTTATGGAATGCAGTGTTTGTGGACTTCAGCATGATTCGTCGCGTTGTAAATTTATTAACTATGTGTGTCGTGTATGCAATCAGGCGGGGCATTTAAAAAGGGTGTGTCCGAGGTTACGAAAAACCACTCGCACATATAACAACGAGGCACGAGAGGAATCCGACAGTGACTTAAATGATGAGGTAACATTTAATGTATTTAGTGTAAACAATGTTAATCAATTCAAACCGTTCATATTGTCTATTAGGTTAAATAACGAGTTCATTAACATGGAAGTAGACACGGGTAGCGCGATATCGTGCATAAGTCACGAACTATATGTCAAGTTATTTGGGAAGGTGCCATTACATAAAAGTAATTTAGTTATGTGTTATTACACGGGAGAAAAAAAACAACCGGTGGGCAAAATTAAAATAAATGTACAGTTCAAAAACATATGTAAACAATTAGAACTATACGTAGTAGATAAAGGCAAGACGCCTTTGTTAGGTAGACAATGGTTACACGAATTAGGTATTGAGTGGAAAGAACTATTGTCGTGTTATAAAATAGATAGTAATAGTGCACCATTTAATTTAAAGTCACTTATTTGCAGATACAGTGAAGTGTTTTCGGAGGGGCTCGGGCGGTACACTGGGGGTACGGTGAGTTTGCGGGTGCGCGCCGGCGCCAGGCCCGTGTTCCTGCGCGCGCGCCCGCTGGCGTACGCGCTGCGCGAGCCGGTGGAGCGCGCGCTGGACCAGCTGGTGCGCGACGGCGTCATCACGCCGGTCGACACCTCGGACTGGGCCACGCCGATTGTTCCCGTGGTAAAGACTGATGGAACCATTCGGGTATGTGGTGATTTTAAGTCCACGCTTAATAAATGTCTCGAAGTCGATCGTTTTCCTCTACCGCGGGTAGAAGATTTGTTAGCAAAGATTAATGGCGGTGAGAAATTTACCAAAATTGACTTGTCACAAGCTTACGCGCAATTTGTTCTCGATGAAACTTCAACGCAGTATACAGTAATAAATACGCACCGGGGGTTGTATAAATACAATAGATTGATTTACGGTTTGTCGTCCAGCCCCGGTATTTTTCAGCGGAAGCTGGAACAGATGTTAGCAGATTTGCCGATGGTAGGCGTCTTTTTGGATGACGTCATTTTGACGGGTAGGAACGATCGGGATCACATAAGTACGTTGCATAAAGTATTGGAAAGGTTGCAGAAATTCGGGTTAAAAGTTAAAAAAGAAAAGTGCACATTTTTCGCAGAATCGGTTACTTATCTGGGTTATGTAGTAAATAAAGAAGGAATACATACAAATCCCGACAAAGTGAAAGCTATCGAACAAGTACCTACTCCTAGTAACGTAACGGAGTTACGCGCATTCCTAGGCATGGTCATGTACTATGCGAAGTTTATTAATAATATCAGCATGGTCTTGGCACCCCTTTATGTATTATTGAGGAAAGGGGTTAAGTTTGAATGGTCGGGCGAATGCGAGGAGGCGTTCGGTAACGTAAAAAGGATGTTGAGCAGTAGCGAAGTATTGGCTCACTATTCAGGAGATTTACCGATTATACTCACGACAGATGCTAGTAGTGTTGGGGTAGGCAGCGTTATTTCACATTTAATGCCGGATGGACGCGAACGACCGATTGCGTTTGCGTCTCGGGTACTTAACTCGGCCGAGCGGGGGTACTCACAGATAGACCGTGAGGCTTTAGGTATTATTTACGGTGTTAAGAAATTTCATCAGTACCTTTATGGTCGTAAGTTTTTACTGAAAACCGATCATAAACCGCTTGTAGCTATTTTCGGCCCCAAAGCAGGCATACCTGTAATGGCCGCTTCGAGGTTGCAAAGATGGGCAGTACTGCTGTCAGGCTATGACTACGAGATTCAATATGTGAGTACCCATCAAAACGCAGCGGACGCGTTGTCACGTTTACCGCGAGGTAGCCCTATTGAAAGAAAATCGCCAGAATGTACATATATTAACTTTGTTAACGATTTTTTGCCAATTACTCATATACAGATTTGTGATGAAGTCAAAAAAGATTTATGCTTACGCAAAGTAGTATTGTACTTGCAATCGGGCTGGCCTTCGCACTGCCCCGAACCAGAGTTACAGCCTTATTTTACGAGAAGGAATGAATTGTACTTAGATTCGGGCTGTGTGATGTGGGGATACAGGATTGTTATTCCTGCCATATTTAGAGAGCAGATTCTGCAGGAACTACATACTGGGCATTTGGGGATAGTGAAAATGAAGGCAGTGGCTAGGAGCTATGTATGGTGGGCTGGCATCGACGGTGACATAGAGCAAAGATGCAAGGGGTGCCATGCGTGTGCAGTGGAGGCGCCAGCACCACCGCGTGCGCCCGTGCAACCGTGGCCATACTCCGCAGAGGCTTGGGCGCGGGTCCACATTGATTTTCTGGGGCCAGTAAAAGGAAAAACTTATTTAGTTTTGGTGGACGCATCCACTAAGTGGATCGAAGCATTTCATATGTCAAGTACAACAGGAACGGCGGTACTAAAGGTTTTGCGGGAAACGTTTGCTCGTTACGGGTTACCAAAACAACTGGTGTCTGATAACGGACCCCCGTTTACTAGTAAAGAGATGGGGGACTTTATGGAGTATAATGGTATAACCCATTCATTTTCACCTATTTACCATCCAGCGTCTAACGGGGCCGCGGAAAACGCAGTGAAATTATGCAAGCGAGCCATTAAGAAAGCTATTCAGGACGGAGTGGATGTGGAAACAGCTCTTCAAACCTATTTGATGGCATATCGTAACACACCTCACAGTACTACTGGTGAGTCGCCGATGATCCTGCTGCAAAAGAGAACCATGCGCTGCCGCCTTGATTTACTGCGAGCAGACCGCCAGCGAGAGCAACGCGTGCACGCCGCGCAGCGGCGGCAGGTCGAGCAGGCCGGAGGCACACCGCGGACGTTTAAGGAGGGAGATTCAGTGTGGGTTAGAGAATACGGGGCGGGTGAGAAGTGGGTAAAGGCGAAAATAGACAGGGTTGTAGGTTCTAGGAATTTTGTTGTGGTGAAGGAAGGCGATCGACCCGAAACGTTAAAGAGACATGTAGATCAGATTAGACCACGGGAACAGTCGTCTGTTTTGACGTGGCCCAGTTGGACGGTGAACACGCGACCGCACTCTCCACCATCAATGCCGCCCGGGCCTATGATTAGCCGTGGACCTCGACGGGTCAGAGATCCCGTTGAACACTATGGCAACCCCCTCTTGTATTAAATGTTAACCTAGTTGTAAGTCTAGATTAAGTGTGAGGGTGTAACATATGTGTATTAGTTAGTAGACTGAAGGTAGCTGTAATATTAAGTATATTTGGAAGTGCGGGTAGAAACCATCTGTTATCATAAGTTAGTTCTGCAATAAACGTTGTCCAGAGTACATGTGTGTTTCGTTCACCTAGACGCTTGAGGGCCCGACATACAGAATACCACACCTAGCGCCACCTAGTTGTCGACTACATAACTACTACGACGCACGAGTAGCAAGCGCTAGCTCTAGTGACAGCTGTCACATCGTTCTACATCACGCTAACGAAGTTTCTCAATGCGGATGCATAAATACAACTTTCAACTCTCTTCCTTCTCTTCGGTCCTAGGCATAACATCTGCCAGGAGAGAAATCTCTCTGTTGTGGCCTATGTTGTATTAGACTTTGTTTATTGAAGTGACACAAGTACATCAGATGGAATACAACGTATAGAAAAGAATAATAAGTTTAAAATGTTGATTAGCCAGTTATATACAACATACTCCCCCGTAATCAAAACAAGATTATAAACATAAACCTATTCCTTTTATACAATTCTGATGCTTGATACGAGCCAATGGCTTAGTTAGTACATCAGCCCACATCTCCAAAGTATTAATATATACGACATCGATAACATTTTTACATAATAAATCTCGTATAAAATGAAATCTCGTGTCGATATGCTTGGTTCTATTGTGGTGAACCGTATTCCGTGCTAACTTCTGGGCAGACTGTGAATCATTATAAATAGTAATGACAGTTGACTTACCAGTAAGTTCACACATCAATCATCTCAGAAATACAGCCTCTCTACCCGCACTGGACAAACTCATGTATTCTGCTTCGCTGGACGATAAGGCAATGGTGGTTTGCTTCTTACTTTCCCATGAAATGGCTCCCCCGGCCATAGAAAAGTAGAATCCGGTGTATGAACGACGATCCATAGGACAATTGGCCCAATCTGCATCCGCGTAGCCAATTAAACATCCACCATTTTTCCTGTAAGTAATGCCCAAATCCATAGTGCCTTTCAGATATTGTAATACACGTTTTGCCGCCTTCCAATGACTTTTATCATATTTAGTATTAAATTGACTTAAATATGATGTGGCAAAAGCAATGTCTGGGCGAGTATTAACGGCCAGAAAATTGAGTGAGCCTATCAATTGCTGATACGGATAGGATTCACTTACGTTACTCTTCTCACTCGGCAGAAACTTTTTAGTTTCCAACGGCGTAGGCACACTCTTACAGTCCATCATGTGATATTTTTGCAGTAAATCACGAATGTAACTTTCTTGAGATATTTTAATCTCATTAGGTTTGCAATGTATATTTAAACCTAAATAATAACTGAGTTCGCCAATCACTTTCAGACTAAAATAATTCCGTAAGTCAGATATGACAGTATTTAGCGTTTTATTATCTTTGTACAAGATGACAATGTCATCGACATGGAAAGCGAGTATTATTAACTCGTTACCAAACTTTTTAGTATAAATACATGCTTCCGAAGGAGTTTGGTTAAAACCTATGCATTGTAAAATTTCGGTCAACTTTTTATACCATGCTCGCGAAGCCTGTTTGAGCCCATAAAGCGAACGTTTCAGTAAACATACTTTATCTTCTTGACCAGGTTTTAAAAATCCTTCCGGCTGACTCATATAATGTTGTATTAGACTTTGTTTATTGAAGTGACACAAGTACATCAGATGGAATACAACGTATAGAAAAGAATAATAAGTTTAAAATGTTGATTAGCCAGTTATATACAACAGCCTACCTACCCTACACTTCATGAAATTTTCGTTTGCTACTTAATGGGTAGTGTTATTATAATTTGCAGAAGCTTGACAATTTAACTAGATTAAAGCTGAGTTTTGTGCCTGATTTTCAAATAGCTTACCCGAAGACCGGGTCGAAGGTCAGTGGGCAGACCATCAGCCCGTTGGTCAGATGACATCTGTCATTCGGCTGGAAAACTGTGGATGAGTCTGGCATGGGACCGGGCAAAGTGGCGTGAAAATGAAGAGGCCTCTCAGCAGTGGGTGGATGTGGGCTGATTAGATAGATATATTACCCGATTTGGTAAAAAATTGTTTGTAATATACTGGTGTAAATGAACTCCGTAGTATTCGCTTGGTGATTTAGCAGACGTCATAGTAATGGCCCTCCTGATGTTGCGTCTTGAAATACGACTACGACTACGTTTGGCCGCAGACCAAAGAAAATGTAAAGAACACACTTATTTTTTAAAATTTGATAAAACATCCTATTATTTAACTAGCTGTTGCCCGCAACTTCGTCTGCATAGAACTCGATTATCGCTATCCCACAGAAATTACGCAATCCGTTCTTAGATGCCTACGTCATAGTAGCTTTATGCATGCAAAGTCTCAGCCCGATCGGTTTAAAATTGACAAAGTTTCATACAAACTTTCATCCCCTATTTTATCCCTTTGGGGGTAAAATTGATCAAATCCTTTCTTAGCGGATGCCTACGTCATAACATCTACCTGCATGCCAAATTTCAGCCCGATCCGTCCAGTGGTTTGGGCTGTGCGTTGATAGATCACTATGCCAGTCAGTCAGTCACCTTTGAGTTATATATATTTAGAGACTAGCATCTGCCCGCGACTTCGTCTACCGTAGAATTATACATAAACCTTCCCCTTGAATCACTCTACCTATTAAAAAAACCGCATCAAAATCCGTTGCGTAGTTTTAAAGTTCTAAGCATACATAGGGACAGACAGCGGAAAGCGACTTTGTTTTATACTATGTAGTGACTAGCTTCTGCCCGTGACTACGTCTGCGTAGAATTAGACTTAAGGACTGATATTGATAGTATACCCTGCAATAATTATTTGCGTGGCGACTTTAGGCAGCTACCACCTTTGACATATTTATCGCTATCCCGCGGGAACTAGGCAATTTTTCGGGATAAAAAGTAGCCTATGTTTTAATTTAAGGTACCAGCTATGTCCGTTCCAAATTTGATCCAAATCCGTCCAGTCATTTCAGCGTGAAGAAGGAACTAAAATACACACTCACTCACTAACAAACTTTCGCATTTATAATATTAGTAGAATACATCCATACTGATAACATAGAACATAAAACGCCCATCGAGGGAATGAGCGAAAATCTTAGGAATCATGTTATAGGCGATGTAACTAGCAACCCATCACTATTTTGATTCCCCTTTCCAACTAAACGCCTACAATTATGCCTGCTGTGTTCCGGTGTGGAGAGTAAGACAGCCGGGGAAATTACGGGCACAAGAGGCATTTCATCTTAGTCCTCTAGGTTGGCAACGCATCTGCAATCCCCCCGGGGT
Source organism: Pandemis corylana (assembly GCA_949127965.1). Lineage (NCBI taxonomy): Eukaryota > Metazoa > Arthropoda > Insecta > Lepidoptera > Tortricidae > Pandemis > Pandemis corylana. The sequence continues at coordinate 2,969,483 of OX421868.1, read as the reverse complement.
TGCGGGTGTCTATGGGCAGTGGTGATCACTTACCATCAGGTGACCCACTTGCTCGTTTGCCTTCCTATTCACATAAAAAAAAAAAACAATTATGCTTGACGCGGCCTATATGTCTTATTACCTTGGGCACTGTCTTCCCCGTACGGAATAAAGACGTGATTTGTGTATGTATGTTCTTAAGAGTAAAAATGACAACTCCTTGCATGTCTCTTCTCCATGCCGCCTCTCGGATCACGTGCAGACCCTATAGACCTTATAGGGTAACTGTCGCTACATCGCGACACTTACTCAACGTCTAGTTATCTACGTGCTACTGAAGTTGCAAAACTGACGGATGCGTCACATTACCCTGGCAGTAGATATAAATGGACATTGTTTTGTTTTAAAGTTTCCACAGAGTATGGTAACCGGATGAAAACTATTTAATTTTAATTTTAAATATGACTGTGTTTCTTAAGTTGCAAAAAGTTAAAAAAAACCCGGCCAAGTGCGAGTCGGACTCGAATCGAGAGTTCCGTGCAAATTTGACAAGTGAATATGAAATCCAGTGTTAACAGAGCCCTACCTCCTAAGCAAAATGTAGGCAGTGTGAGATCATTTTATATTGGTTACTTACATAGACAGACATACATTAACATATTATATACAGTATTTGTTGTTAAAGTGGAAATATCAATTCATCGTCTGTTGAAATTTCAACTGTCTAGTTATCACGGTTCATGAGATAGGTAGGTACAGCTCGGTGACAGACGGACAGACAGACAGACAGATGGACGGACGGACGGACGGACAGCGAAGTTTTTACTTTGGTAGCGGGCCCCTAAAATGATTAAGGTCGTAATAAAAATATATATTTTAAATGATTTAATAATATAAAGCATTATTTTTTGTACATGACCAAACGTCTTGTGGCCCTTATTACTTGGTTTGTAGATATGAACTTTTGTATTACATGCGTCTCTTTTGGAAACCAGAAAAAGTACTAATCCCGCTGTTTAATACTATCGGAAACCTGGAAAGCAAGTACGTAAGCTAAACATCGAAAAAATTTGTGATGCAACCAAAAAAAAATTTTTTTTTCAATTTATAAGGATCTCGGAGAAGTAACGCCTGCTTCAATAAATTATAACAAAGTTTTCATAAGGTTTGATAATCGGTGACGATTATAGGCAGATCTTAGTCCATAGGTCAAAATTAAAAAAAAAACATAACTTTAACTAGAACAACGATATCTGTGCTGGAAAACAACCACCGCTCTTCCATAACATGTATCTTACAATTTAAATAGGTGTAAAATGTATTTTACAAGCTCTAAAGGACTATAAAGTTAAGAACAATTCTCGAGAACAGAAAAAGAAACAAAAACAAAATAAAACAAAAATAAAAACATTATACCTATTCAAATAAAAGTGTGTGTGTGTGTGCGTGTGAGTGAGTATGTTGTTAATAATAAAATAAATTTGCACTGCTTACCATGTAAGATCTAATGCCTCTCTAAAGTTATCGACCAATAAGTAAAGAAACCTTATTAGCGTGTGTACTCAGTACACTAAATCGTGCTAAGCACTAGAAAACTAATTTGGGACGAAACACACAGACGGAGTTCCCTCGACGAAACTAAATATTTATTCGTCCGTTGAGCAAACGCCGAACTTCGCGTTGTTACGGCTTTCAAGATTTTTTCTGCGGGCTAACCCCCTTTAGTTGGGGAAGTTAAGTTAAGTTTTTTTCCAGAATTTAACTCTTTTGGGTTTCTCTTAAATAAATGGATAAACTGTTGAAACTTATAAAAATCATGTTATCACAATTGTACACGGTTTTTTACAATACTAGCTTCTGCCCGCGACTTAGTCTGCGTAGAATTATACATAAAAACTTTCCTCTTGAATCACTCTATCTATTAAAAAAAACCGCATCAAAATCCATTGTGTAGTTTTGAAGATATAAGCATACATAGGGACATAGGGACAGAGAAAGCGACTTAGTTTTATACTATGTAGTGAAACGTTTCAACACACAACTATAAGAAAATATACACAACTTTATAGAAAAAAAAAAACAGACATGATAAATAGATCATCAGGGTTGTGTGTGTCTTCGCAAAAGTGAAACGGTCGCTGGCTCAGCATTACGCTGAGGTGTTACCTGCAGCACTGATTTTAAGCCAGAACCGTCTGTGACTCACGAAACGATAGATAAAATAAATATACTACGTAATCCATAAACTTTTACGTAAACAAAGTAATAAATAGAACCTGACTTATGTGTAACTAAAAAATGCGTAAATTAATTAAATAGTTTACAATTAACAAAAAATAAAAAGGGGGTGTAAACTAAATTGTTCAAAAACAGGCTGGCATATCAAAGTGCAAAGTGCTGGAGGACTATTGTAAGGACCACCCAGGCTTTTGAATATTCTGTGCTAGTCTTAGGACACCGCCTGTGGTAGTGGTAGTAATCTAGCAATCTGCGACGCGCGTTGCGGCCCACTTAACACCGGTCCATTATTCAGCTGTGTCTCTAGAGCCTCGGCGTGCAACGCTTTGTAAACTCCCTCCGTACTCATACTCATACTCATTTATTCGTAATACTTATAGTTATTACATGTCATTTTTAATGTACAATTTTAATAAAACTGGACCGTAAATGTGTAAAGGGCGTGATCAACAACAGTATGGGCTGAACTCTAGAGACCTCCATTCTTCCATGCTGGTCTGGGAGCAAAGAAAAGCATAGAATTTACCAGTTGCTTCTCTCGCGCAGAAAGAGAAGCAACTGGGACATCCTACATGAGATATTATTCTTCATGAGCTTTTTGGTGAAGGAAAACATTGCAAGAAAAACGGCATGTAACTGCGAATGCAAAGCAGAATTCAATGGTGTGTGTGAAATTTCCAGAAGCTAGTAATTGATATATAAACCACTCGGCTGCCCGCGATATTCATCGAACAAATCTCCACAACAAAAACAAAACAAAAGTATTCCACACATTACCCCCGAGTTTCACTAAAAGCATCATCAGGGTAAATAATCAGCTAAATTGATTGATACACGCGAGTCGAAACCGGAATGGACCATTATTGGGGCGATAACATGAAAATAGCCTCTATCGATAACCTATTATCGAGTAGGCTTTTCTTTTAGATGCTGTACCTATAAGGATGGGTTGTAAGAGCAAGGAAAAGTAACAGGTATGGAATACTTTCGCGTAAAAGTATTTATGGATGAAATTGGCCGAGCGTGGAAAGCGATGCGTCTCCGATTCAATTTGGGCAAAAATTATTTTGTAGGTATGTCGAGCTGTATGTTCTCCTTTAAAGGTCGCATCTTTCCATCGATTTGTGAGCACGGATACTAAATAAAACTAGCACACTCCACTGTAAAAGCATTCTTAGTATATTAGGAAGGAAACACAGAAGAATTTAATACACAAACAGTAAGAAACACAGGAAATAGAAAAACTAGGACTCTGCTTTCGTTTGGAAGCGCTCGGCTTTGTCAGACATAAATAGTTTATATTATAAAATCTAGTAAACCAATATCAAATAGATACAAACGCCACAGATTCTAACCGAGTCGAACCACTGGGCAACTTTGTCTACGAAGAGAAACCAGCAATTTTCCGGAACAAAAAGTTGCCAGTCCATTGCATTGATCCTAGTTCAAACCATCTTCTTACCAAATTTTAGCGCATCTGTCCACCAATGTTATAGTAAAGATAAAGAAGTATGAAAGAGATAGAGAGACAACGTATTTACTGTCGCATTTTATATTAGTATTGGAACTAAAAAATACTAACGTCCGAGACTTCCGATCCCTCCTTAATTCTTTATCGCCGAGGTCTGCTGATATATGGCCCGTATTAAACCAATATTAGGTATTAAATAGAGACGTTACGAATATACGACAAAGAGTGGTGAAGAGACTTAAGGGAAGCCAGAAAATATGTATTTTAGGGTCTTTGTAAAGAAGATACACGCATAGCGTAGCTCTCAAAAATGTTGAGTACATTTTTACTTTATAGTTCGACGATTGGATAACTCTAGGGGTTCTAGAGAACCTGACTTTGAAGTTTGAGGTTAAAATAGTACCTAATGTTCTCGTCTTAGTTTTCATACGTATTATACTTATTGTTTAAGTAAGTGTATAAGTGTATAGTATTTAAGAAGATCTTCGATATTGTATTGGCACCGAGCGCGACGACAGCGCCACGTGACAGGCGGCCATTATGGACAATATTGTAACCTGTCAAACAAGAAGTAAGTAAATATTGTGAAAAACATTAATGAAATCTTGTGTTATTTTACTATATTACAATTCACCGTAACTTTTCAATTTAATACTTGTATCAAATGATAACGTACTTTAAGTAAAATTTTAGAGGTAAGGTAACTTACTTTTTTTTTCTTACGGCAAATATCCACTTATTTCTTTGGTCTCCTTTCCACCATGGTCTTGGAAATTGGTAAAATTTACAGTCGCTATTCTTCTTGGTGTTATTACAATTCACAACAACACATCTTACCAGGACCTTTTTTTATCTCAAAAACGATTAGAAAATGTTTACTGCAATATGGATTTGACAGCTCAAGTCAGCGACAAAAATGACAATTTGAGCCGTAGCGAGCGCTGTGATCGTTTAGGCTACCCCCTCCACCCGCTTTGCACTCTGCCAATACTGCGTCACTCACTGTTATGTGTTTGATACTTGATCGACCGATGGTACCCAAACCCCGAGTGTTGTTCTAGAGCTCGCGTATTTTATAGTAATCTCGAATTTGGCATGCACTTAGGTAACAGCAGCGAAAAACCGCTAACACAAATTTTCCAAAACTTCCACGGGATAAAGAATAAACATAATTACTTTATACTAGCTAACTTTTTTACTATTTCCAGCGGACACTTGGATCGTTAAAATGCACTGAAGGGATTTCTCGAAATTTCTACGGGGATGAGAACTAACATATTTTAAATTCCATCAGAGGCTTAGTAACAGAAATAAGTCAGTGAACGACAAATTAAGATTAATCGTTGGTTGTTCATGTACATAATAATATTGCCCGTTATGTATAATAATAATAATAATATAGCCTTTTTATTCCGAATTCGCTACAATTTCAGTAAGTATGTTGTTGCGTGCCTCATGACATAGGCCTCCTCCGTGTATTGGAGGGTTTGGGCTATAGTTCCCACGCGCGCCCAGTGCGGATTGGGAACTTAACACACACCATTGAATTTCTTCGCAGATGTGTGCAGGTTTCCTCACGATGTTTTCCTTCACCGAAAAGCTCATGGCAAATTTCAAATGTAATTTTCGTACATAAATTCCGAAAAACTCAGAGGTTCGCGCCCGGGATTTGAACCCACGACGCTCTGCTTGAGAGGCCACAGGTCAAACCACTAGGCTACCACGGCTTTTTTTTTATTGTTATGTAATGTAGCTAAATACTTGTCTCTTATGACTGTTAAGTCACAATCTCGTCACAGCCACCGCAGAAATTCTATCATTTTTACAAGCCCCTCAAATCTTCCCAATGTTAGTACAGCGTGGGCAAATACTGATTTAAATTAAATACTTATTTCGTTGTGCAATCCCGGCTCCTCTCAGAATGGATTCAAACTTTGATTGATTAAGTTCGGTATTATTGTTCTTGTCTGTTCTGTGAACAATCGTTTTCGAGTTTATCATTTCGAGTTTGAATCCTTAAATCGTTGTTATCATTGACATGGGATTATGTCTAACTTCAGAGTCCTCATTGAGTCGCTCGAAGTACCTGGTACTCATGGAAGTTAGCTTTTACGTGCTTGGACAAGTTTAGTTTCTCATTTGTAAACGCTAATCGGGCTTTAAAATTTATGCTGTGGATAAATGATGTATGAAGACTAGTAGAGACTTTATACATCTCTACTATAGACTAATATAATTTAAGGATCGGGGACCTTATACATCCCATTTATAAATGTATTTAATTTAAGTATTGACAAAAATGACTTTCTGCAAAGTTTCTTGCGCGCATTCTTCTTGGCAATTGGGTCAATTTCCCAAGCAGTAAATTTTGATGGCAAGACTGAAAACGCAGGTGCAGAAGGCTTTGATAATGTAGAACTATTTTTTTTAGGAAACAGCCCCCTATTGTCTACCTCGGGCAACAGCTAAAATTAAAATATTATGTTATTTAATCATTTAAAAAAATATATTTAGACCGTATTTCTCATCGAGGTGGGTTGTCCCGGAGCCGGTTTTAGTTACAAAATGCTGGATAAGTCGAACACTATGCGTGACAACAAAAAAAAATTACCTTTGTTTTATTACCATATAAACAGGTAACAAAAAAAGCACATCACCTGATTTTTACCTCATTTGTAAACCTCTGAATATGTGCATATACATTTGTCCGGAGACACGGTCTCATTCCGCGGGCAAATTTTGGGAACGATTTATTTGCCGAGTTTGACCCTTAAGCCCCTCCGTCTCCCGCGCACCCCGAGCGATAGTCGAACTGCGGCGCTCGGCGAGAGTAGACGTGTGTAACGACGAACGTTTCCGAGCAAAACATGAGTATTTCTCATCGCCATGGTGTGGGGACAAAAAAAGTTTCATTCCGGAGTTAGTCATAACTTTTATATTTTGTATCGCTTTTCTTTTAAATTTATATATGTCACGTCTAATGTAGTCCTGATTTCAAGAGTTTAATTAGTTTAAGAACACGAGGCTTACTTTTTTTTTAATATTTATTTTTATGTCGAGTTTCTCATTCCACCATATTTATTCCGGTGTTTCCGGTGTAGTAAAACCGGAATGACATCAAATGTAGTTTCACTTTATTATTATGAAATGGTTCCGTAGCATAATTTCTAAAATCAAATACTGAACTTATTTTATTGTACCACAGCTCATGCTCTTAGATAAAATTTACGCTTGTAGGCCATCAGGGGGCGCTACAAAAAGGGTTTAAAAATTTGGTTTCCGTACCCAAAGGGCAAAAACAGGACCCTATTACTAAGACTACTGTTCGTCTGTCTGTCTGTCACCAGGGTGAATCTCATGAACCGTGAATACCGTGATAGCTAGACAGTTGATTTTCACATACGATATAGGATTCTTTCGCAGCTACACAATAAATACTAAAGACAGAATTATTTTTATCTTTGTCTGTCTATGTAAGGTATTGTCATTCTTACCTGTCCTATTTGGTAAACAAAATTCTAACCTCAAAAAGTCTCGTTTTCATAATTTTTTAACTATTTCAACGTAAATAAAGGAACTGGAGATAAAATATCAGCAAAATTATGTACAAAATATTACCTCAGGTTTATTAATTACATAATAAATCCTGTACGATACTTGAAAGCGTAGTGTATTGCTATCAAGTATTGAAAACATGACACATATTGATGTGTGTATAAATTTATAATGCTGCATCCAATTATTATTTGATAACTGGAAGGTTAATCATCATTTGATAAACAAAATTTTTCAAACAATCACTTCTTAACAAACAACGATTTACAAACTATTCATTTCACAAACCTGTCATTTCTAAAAATGATCAATTTACAAATAATTCAAATCGCTCAAAGGTTAATTGGAAGAGATAAGTTCGCCTTTGTGCATGTGTTCTGTCCTGTATTCATCTTTTTCTTGTGTTTTATGTACAATAAAGAGTTATATACATACATACATACATGCACAATTCCTCGGTAATAATCTCATATATCTATTCTACAACATAATTATGATGTTTTTTCAAGTAACCAATGTTTTATGCAATTTCTAATTTGTGAATCGTTGATTTGCCTAACGTTGTTTGCAAAATGAATACCTATTCATGAAATGTTGTTTACCAAGAGATGAAATACCTACTTAAAACATCAACCAGCACCAAATTTTTGCTCTTAGGACTATTAAAATACCACTTACTTAAGGTCTGTCTGTATTTTTTTTTAATTAAAGACGTGATTATGGAACCCTGTTTATTACTTTAATTCCGGTGGTCTATATTTCATTCCAGTGGGCTGATATTGTCATCCCAGTGTATATTTATCATTCCGTTGTAAGGTATTATTCATTCCAGTGTACATTTATAATTCCGTTGTGTGTTTAGAAATTCGACCTCTAATAACTCAAAAACTATTTAAGATTTCAGGTTCCCTTTTACATATGTCTTGCAAAATAGTCTAACGTATCGTTTGACATTTAAAAATCTAAAATAAAAACACATATAAGGGATCACACCGAAATGATACAAAAAATGAGTACTGTTGAAATTGACCCAATTATGGTATTTCCGAATACTCTGGTAGTTTCCAAAAAGAGATGTGAAAGAGCCCTTGGCGGCCAATTTGCAAAAATATTTTTTGAATTTTTTGAAATTTCTTAGTAGGTGGATTCCGAATATTTCTTTAGTGCAAGGTTTGGTAAGAGCGGGTTAAAACTAAAAAAGATAGGTAATTTGTAACTATAGTGCACAAGCCGAAGTCATGTTCTCTAACGAACTCGAAATCACAACCGATCATTTATTTCTGTCAAACTGTATCTAAATAAGGTTTGTAGCACTACTAGGTAGAAACCACCGTCTTACGAGTTTACGTATAGCACCCACCGTTCGCATCCCGCGCGCGCGCCCCACCCGCATCGGGATGAGGGTATATAAACGGCGCACGCGCGCCGCCAGTCAGTCCGTCTCGAGCAGGTGACCGCTTCCAATGACTTGGAACGAAATCTGAGCTTGACGTACGCTACCAATACGACCGCCCGGTAATGCTTTCGTAACACGGAACGTGCCGTTCAGCCGTATTGTTTGTTTCCGCTTATTTGCTCGTAAAGCCATAGTTAGATTTACTTGTACATAGGAATCAGCTGCGCGATAACAACACTTCCGTAATACGGAATGTTCGATGTGCACTGGTCTTCTATAGTAGTTCACTTGAATTAAATCACTTTGTTTTGTTATTGCGCGCTTCACGCTGTTATCCTATTTTGTTTACACTTTAGTTTTCTTTTGTTACTGTCACTTAGATTATTTTATTAGTTTAGTTCCGGTCCCAATATGTAGATGGCGCTTTATACAAAACTTGTTTACTTAGTTGCCGCTTGCTGATATTACTTACGCATTCACCTACTTATTGCTACCCGTTATTTTTTTTTGTTTTGTTACTACTTTATATTTTATTTGCTGTTTTGCTTGCTTTCTTGTTATCTTTTGGTACTTTGACTAATATACGTCTTAAAACTCCCCGGTGGTTTCAATTATCTTAGTAATCCGCTACAATCTGGCGCCCAACGTGGGGCCACACGGAGAGCGTTGAGACCTAGACCGCTAAGAAAGGTAAAGGAGTTGAAGAAGAAACCAAGGATAATGGAGGAGGAATCGACTTCAGCCCCTGTCGTTGGGATGACGACGCGGCAGTTTAAGGAACTATTGTGTGCGGTTGGCAGTGGAGCCCGTAGGGCTACGCTAAGTCAATGTTCAGCAAGATTCAGTGGTTTTCGAAACTCCACCGCCGTAGAATCATTTTTATCGGCGGTGTCCACTTTTATAAAAATCGAAGAAATTAGTGATGTGACTGCACTGGATGGCCTCCCTCTTATTTTGACGGACGACGCTGCGGTCTGGTGGCAAGGGATAAAGCATAGAGTGAAATCGTGGAAAGAGTTTGAGACTCGACTACGCCACACTTATGCACCCGAGAAACCTGCTTATCAAATATATCAGGAGATAGTAGGAGTTAAGCAAGATGATGACACTCCGACAGAAATTTTTCTTCAACAAAAGCGAGCACTTTTTGCTCAACTACCTGCACCACGCCACAAAGAAAATCAGGAAATTGATATGGTTTTTGGACAAATCCGGTTTGAAATACGAGACCGATTGTCAAGAGACACTATCGAAACCTTTGATGAACTCGCGGAAAAAGCAAGAAATATTGAGCGAAGTCTAGGCGAAAGGCTTTCGTCGTCGACTAGGGATCTCAAACCAAATATACAAAGCACGCGAAACAAGCTACGCTGTAATTACTGCAGAGCCCCAGGTCACACGGTTGATGTTTGCCGAAAAAAAATTAGAAGTGATAAAGTCACTCAGAGGCCAGAAAAACCATTTATCCCCACGCAGGAACCTGCGAAGCCTAAATACTCGTGCTACGGGTGTGGTGAGCCTGGCGTCACTAAGAGCCAATGCGCGAAATGTAATGTTCAAAGAACGAAGTTGGAGGAAATAGGGTTTTGTTCTGTTAACTCCGCAACGGATAAACGCCTTCGACCTACTGTTCCCATCAAAATTGGATCTATCCATACAATTGGTTATATAGACACCTGTGCGAAGTCCAGTGTCGCATCATACCAATTGTATACGAGCCTTCTAAACGAAGGATTCGAATTCAATAAGGAAAGGATGTACGTTACCTTTGCCGACGGAATCGCAAAGATGAAAACTGTTTTAACCGTGTCAGCACCCGTCGTGGTGTACGGTAAGACAGTACATACTTCGTTTATCGTCCTGCCAGAGGCTAGAAATAATAAAACCCTCTTGGGTGTTGGGTTTATACAGAAAGCCCTGATGGTAATAAACCTACCACAGCTCACGTGCCGCTTCTTGGATGAGCCATCGAAAGCCTATGATCTGATTCAGGAGGATATTTCCGAGATAATGTTTGAAAAAGTAGCTTCTGAAGTTGAAGTTCCAGAACTACTTTCACCCCTTGCAACAACCCCGGAGAAATATCTCACACCTACTTGGTCAACGTCCGACACTGAAGCGCACCTGAAGCGACCATATGGACCAACGTTTGACGCAGGTTTTGTGATTTCCCCTAAAGTGGCCAATAAACGGTTACGTGAACCCCAACTAGCTGACGAAGCTCCAGCTACTTCTGCAAATTGCATGGACACCAGCCGGTGTGAGCCACCTGGAAAAGAATTTGATACCTATGGCCCACTAATACCCATCCTACAGCGTACTCCACCACGAGAGCGACAACGTGCCGTACATCTCGACGGTTACTCTCCTATCATGGATGCCTTGTATGATGATGCAAGAAGAGCTATTGAGGAAGAAGAAATACAACTTTCACCTAGGTCTAAGAATTTGTTCGAATTCGCTACCACGGACATTGCCTCCATTGATGTCCAGAATCGTGTCTTAGGAAGGAAGGAGACCCAACGCTTAGAGATGTTCCTAGCAAAACATGAAGATGTCTTTGTTCCCAATGGCAAGCCCACAACACAGACAGAGCATGTAATTGACACAGGAACTCATAGGCCCATCTCTGTCCCGCCATACCGTTTATCTCCTACGAAGGCAGAGACACTGAGGAAAGAAGTAAACAAGATGCTTGAAGAAGGGATAATTAAACCCTGTACATCACCATGGTCTGCGCCTGTTGTAATGGTTCCCAAAAAGGATGGAGGAACACGAATTTGCATCGACTACAGGCAGCTTAACTCTATTACGACGGCCGATGCTTACCCCTTACCTCGTATTGACGATTTACTACATCAAGCCAAACCAACTCCATTCATGTCCACAATAGACCTCCGCGCCGGTTATTGGCAAATAAAGATGAAAGAAGAGGACCAAATAAAGACCGCCTTTGTCACGCCATTCGGGATGTATATGTTCCTAAGGATGCCCTTTGGCCTGCGTAACGCGCCCGCTACGTTCCAGCGTCTCATGGATTGTTTTCGCGTGTCTCTCAGCCACATCAAACTCTTAACTTACCTGGATGACCTAATTATCATGTCTACTACATTCGACGATCACCTACGAGATCTTCAAGACGTTTTCAATCTCTTGAAAGAGTATAATTTAATTGCAAACAAAGAAAAATGTAAATTCTGTTGTGCAAGAATCAAGTATCTTGGACATTACATCACGGCTAATGGATTAGAACTGGACTCGGAGAAGGTCCATGCTATAGTGAATATGCCAGCACCTAGTAATCTGAAGCACTTATTATCATTCATTCAGATGTGCTCATGGTATCGCCGTTTTGTGCCTAATTTTGCTAAGGTTGCAGAACCCTTGACCCGCCTGACCAAGAAAAATGCAAAATGGTCTTGGGGTTCAGAGCAAATGGCTTCATTTGAACAACTTCGAAACCTATTAGTGACAGCACCCATATTGACGCAAGCCGATGAAAGCAAACCATACATTATTAAATCCGACGCAAGTAATTACGCAATTGGTGCAGTCTTGGTCCAGGGGGAGAGAGAAAATGAACATCCTGTCGAATATGCCAGTCGGCTTCTGACTCAAGCCGAGCGAAATTACTCAACAACAGAGCGAGAAGCATTGGCTGTCGTATGGGCAGTGAATAAATTTCGTGGTTACATTGAGGGCACACCAATTACGATCATGACTGACCATCAGGCCTTGAGGTGGCTTATGACTTTGAAGTCACCGACTGGAAGATTAGCCAGATGGGCTCTTCAACTACAACCATATGATATCACTATCAAATATATCCCCGGACGAACAAATGTTGTTGCTGACTCATTGTCGCGTCCTAGCTGTGATAATGTAACTGAAGAGAGTTGTGGAATATGTAGTGTTGTGATCGACCTACCCAAGAAAAGCCCAAGAGATATAAGGGTAGAACAGCTAAAAGACGGTACTATAGAAAAGATAATTGGGGCCCTTGAAGGGAATTCTGAAGAAGACGCTAGATATTGGAGTTTAAAGGGTTACTTGATGAATAATGGTTTATTGTATAGATATAACCCTAACAACGAGGCTGAGGATAGTCAACTTGTTGTCCCATTGCAGGAGCAGGCTGACGTAATCTCCGTCTATCATGACGAACCAACTGCAGGGCATTATGGAGCTGAAAAAACGTTTCATCGTATTAGCAAAAGGTACTTTTGGAAAGGCATGAGGAGGGATATCGAGAATTACGTCCGCAACTGCTTACCATGCCAGAAATATAAGCCCTCTAACATGAAACCCGCTGGATTATTGCAAACCACAGCAATGAATCAGAGATTTGAAGTAATCGCCTTCGACTTATTCGGTCCTTTACCAACTTCATCAGAGGGGAAATCATGGATCCTCATCGTTGAAGACTTGACTTCTCGCTGGGTCGAACTGTTCCCACTGGAAAAAGCAACTGCTGAAAGCTGCGCAATGACATTGATCAACGAAGTATTTTTGAGATATGGCATGCCCAGAAGGATGATCAGTGATAACGGAACACAGTTTGTTAGCGCTGTTATGCAACAAGTGGCTTACTGTCTTAACATCACACATGCTTTCACACCAGTGTATCACCCAGAGACCAACCCCGTAGAACGTAAAAACCGCGATCTCAAGACGCAATTAGCGATCCTTGTTAATGACAATCACCGTATCTGGTCTGAACAACTCCCCAGCGTACGGTTCGCTATGAACACCTCAATGGGCTCAACCACGGGATATACACCAGCGTATCTGACATTTGGGCGAGAACTAAGGACCCCCGATGATACTTCGCATGACTTACGTGAAATAATCGTATCAGATAACTTCGTTCCGGAAATTACGCCGAAATTGCTAATGCTCGCTGAAACCCTAAAGAAGGCACGTGAAACTCAAGAAATGAAGGAAGAAAAGAGAAAAGAATACGCTGACAAAAGCAGAAGACCTTGCCCCGACTATAAACCCGGAGATCGAGTAATGGTTGAAACTCACGCCGTCAGCAAAACTGCCCAGGGATTTAGCTCTAAATTTGCACCCCGCCGCGATGGGCCGTACTTAATTATGAAACAACACGGACCCAGTTCATACCATGTTGCTGACCCTAGCGTACCCGATCGTAGTGTTGGTCTGTTTCACGCTTCTGCACTGAGGCCATACCAGGGAGTTACTGAGACTCCATTACCACCGCCTACTTTGCCCATACGAAAGAGAGGACGCCCCCCGAAGAAGACTCCCCAGGCACCTGCAAGCACGTCACGGCCACGTGGCCGCCCGCCTCGACAACCAAACAATCTGGCCTCCTCGCCGAGACGTCTTCGAAGCCAGAGGGGGAGATTGTAGCACTACTAGGTAGAAACCACCGTCTTACGAGTTTACGTATAGCACCCACCGTTCGCATCCCGCGCGCGCGCCCCACCCGCATCGGGATGAGGGTATATAAACGGCGCACGCGCGCCGCCAGTCAGTCCGTCTCGAGCAGGTGACCGCTTCCAATGACTTGGAACGAAATCTGAGCTTGACGTACGCTACCAATACGACCGCCCGGTAATGCTTTCGTAACACGGAACGTGCCGTTCAGCCGTATTGTTTGTTTCCGCTTATTTGCTCGTAAAGCCATAGTTAGATTTACTTGTACATAGGAATCAGCTGCGCGATAACAACACTTCCGTAATACGGAATGTTCGATGTGCACTGGTCTTCTATAGTAGTTCACTTGAATTAAATCACTTTGTTTTGTTATTGCGCGCTTCACGCTGTTATCCTATTTTGTTTACACTTTAGTTTTCTTTTGTTACTGTCACTTAGATTATTTTATTAGTTTAGTTCCGGTCCCAATATGTAGATGGCGCTTTATACAAAACTTGTTTACTTAGTTGCCGCTTGCTGATATTACTTACGCATTCACCTACTTATTGCTACCCGTTATTTTTTTTTGTTTTGTTACTACTTTATATTTTATTTGCTGTTTTGCTTGCTTTCTTGTTATCTTTTGGTACTTTGACTAATATACGTCTTAAAACTCCCCGGTGGTTTCAATTATCTTAGTAATCCGCTACAGGTTCTTATCTTATCTTATCTTAGTCTAGGGGTCCCTACGGATACACTTCGACCCATTCGTGGATCTTTTGTGTAATTACCCCTCCTTCGCACTATTCCATCGCTTTTACCACCTCATTCATGAATTGGGTGATTGAGCCTAGTGGTAGTGCCTTGAAATCTCCTGGTTCAGGGTATCCGATGCCGAAGAGTTTCATTCTTAGTCTGGCTATCTAAATAAGGTTAGAAAGAGATGAGGTTGCTATCGCGAGTATCCACAACAATGTTGTATTGGATACGTTTTTTCGCAATACGTATATGCCGTTGTGAAACGAATAATATAATTAAGAAAGTGCACCGATGTGAAACACAAGGGATGTCACCATTCAATAAAATGCGTTCAATTCTGCCCCTCCTTAATGGTATTGAATGTGAAATTACATTTACGATACCAACATTTCAATAGCATAGGTATACTACAAAAATGATATCTTTCTTGTGCTGGTTATTTGAGGAAAAACATAGCCTACAAGCTTGAACTGTAAAGCTGTCGCGTGTAGTATAAAATCTCGCCTTTAATTTTGAGATTTTGTGCTACAAGCGAGATATCTGGCTTGTCGAATTTGGACTTCTGTCCAAGCCTGCAGGCCGCGCTTCTTAGTGAATCGGTAGCATCTCACCACATCGCACATACTAGTGAGATTCATCTAGTGTAGGAACGGTAGAGCACCATTAATCAAGTTGGTGACGGTGGAACTGAGATTTAACAAAATGCGTAACTTATTACCTATTATAACTGTTTGTAGACAGGGTGTATTAACATGTTATTATCGATTTTGTCTTTAACATCCGGAATGTTAATACCTACATGGATTGGTCCAGTGGCCTTTGGGTCTTGTCACCTTAGGCTCTGTCTACCCCGTAAGGGAGGAAGACGTGATTTATGTATGTATGTATGTACATGGATTGAATAGACAAAACGTTTATTAGTGCCAATGATTTCAGTTGTTTGTTTTTTAACTGCGTAAAGTACCTGAGCTGCTTTTATGACAAATTTAATCAAACTTCCCAATTGTTAGTATCAATAAAAGCCAAATTGAAAGACTTCTTACAACAACTTTATGTTCGTTTTCATGACTCTTTTTTATCGTTTTGGTTTTTTATTGCTATGGCATTTGTTCCTCTTTACTTTATTGCGTTCATTATCTTTAAAGTTATGGTAATGCTTTATTAATCAGGGCTTAAATTTTGTACGAATAGATTCAGGATTTGGTTAAAATACTTTTGACTTCCGCGTGGAAAAAATGCAAAGATTTCGTACAGGTAATGACCTGTCATGTTGCGTCAGAGGGATTATGTTCAAAACAGTGCATAACATACAAAGAGTCCACTACTGACTGACTGACCGACTGACATAAGCTTGCCTGTTATGCACAAAGAAGTGTCTACCGGTAGATCCTACTAATATTATAAACGCGAAAGTTCGTAAGTATGGATGGATGGATGGATGTTTGTTACTCTTTCACGCCAGAACGGCTGGACAGATCTGGATAAAATTTGAAACATAGATAGATTTTAGTCTAGAATAACACAGTCTACTTTTTATCCCGGAAAATTGCGTAATTCCGGCGGGATAGCGATAAACGAATTCTATGCAGACGAAGTTGCGGGCAACATCTAGTAATTTCATATTTTATTTTTGCTTGACAAAACTTATCAAAATATTTTGTTGTAAAAATAACAAGACGTACTAATATGGTTTGTTTTACATTACTTTACTCCATACGTTTCCGCTTCCTATACATTAGCGTCCGAACCAATTTCCTGTATAATCTTACTAATTGAACCTTTGAATTCATTACTGGACCCTTGTTAACGAAATAAAAATAATGGCCGGCTGTACCCAATTGTACTAAGGGCCACACAAGTACCCCCAATTCATTGCAAATAGCTTGAGCAAACAAGGGAATTTGAAAGCGTCGTGTTTGGTGTACAGGGAATTTTTAAAACGTTTCTTATTATCGGTAGGTACTAGGTACCCATTTTTCTTTAGGTCGTGGGTATTGTTACTGCGTTTAAGTTTTTAACTATTTAAATAAGTTGACCTCATCAATTTACAGGCTTTACTTTGAAACTTAACGCGTGAGTAATTATAATTAAAAATGTCGGTTAAACCTTTATTTTTAATTACTCCTTTTATTTAATTAAATACATCGCTTTACTGTATTTTTATAGCAGTAGTGCTTTTGCGGTTTTTTTACCCCACAAGGGATGAAGACAAGATTTTGTATGTATAATATTTACTTATATTGCAATTAATAAATTTGCGTCTAGATTTCTTTAACATAATTTAGATTGTACTTCCATACTGGTTTGGGTGCAAAGAAAAAACATAGAATGTACCAGTGG
This sequence comes from Pandemis corylana, assembly GCA_949127965.1. NCBI lineage: Eukaryota > Metazoa > Arthropoda > Insecta > Lepidoptera > Tortricidae > Pandemis > Pandemis corylana. The sequence goes on along the minus strand of OX421868.1, from coordinate 2,952,363 downwards.
CAGTGGCTCTTCCCCGGCAGATGGTTTAGCCCATCGAAGTAATGGGCGAAAATCACAGGAATTATGTTATAGGCGATGCGGCTAGCAACCCATTACCATTTTGATTCCATTTTCCATCTATACCTAGCTCCACAATCTTGCTTAACGTGGCCTGTAGGTCTTGTCACCTTAGGCTCTGTCTACCCCGTACGGGATAAAGATGTGATTTGTGTGTGTGTAATTTAGATGGTTCACTTGTAACTTTTTTTATCGATCGAAACTCTCGTGACGCGGGACATATTTAAATTCAAATAACATCAACCGACAAAGAGACAGTGTAAAAGGTTCTAACCGCAATTAATGGCCCCTGTACACAGACCACAACGCATCCAGCCCTAAATATAACCAAATAGCCTACCACGAGCCTTTTGTTTTACGTGAATATTGCAAAAAACGCTACACGGAGTATCCATTTGTAAAAACTAATGATTTAGTACCGAACGAGCACGGTGTTTGCAAAATCTGAAAAACGCGTTTTGCACCATACCTACGTTGAACAAAGACTTAAGTCATATTATGCCTTTATGCACAAATATCAATGTTTATCTTCACGAAAGTGTAGCCACACACGCACACACACACACACATACACACACACACGCACTTTCTTATTATTCTTGTGTATTGAGTACTTCACTTGGCACTCGCTATACAGACCCAGAGTCTAGTGCGAAGGCCTTGTGCACTTGAATATAGGGCTGATTCGAGTGTTTTGACTTTTTATAAGTAGTAATTTCCACCTACACGCCGACAATCATGCTAAACGTGGTCTTTAGGTCTAGTTACCTTGGGCTGTATCTACCACCTAAAGGGATAAAGACTTCTTCTCTTCTTGAGGTGATATCTCCTACCGGAGGTCGGCTGTCATCAGTGCTATCTTTAATTTTGACAGCAGCTCGGAACAGTGAGCTTGTGCTAAGGTTGAACCATGTCCGGAGATTCTTAAGCCACGAAGCACACCTTCTTCCGGGTGATCGCTTTCCCTGGATTTTCCCTGCGTAATGAGTTGAAGCAGGTCGTATTTATCACTACGCATTATGTGACCAAAGTACTGCTTGCGTTTCTTGTCAGTTTTCAAGATATCTACTTCTTTGTTCACCATCTGCAAAACCATTTCATTTGACTTTCTATCCGTCCACAATGTTTTCAGAATTCTTGTGTACAGCCATATTTCAAAGGCTTCCAAACGGTTGTTCATATTTTGTGTTAAGGTCCATGATTCTACACCATACAAAATAACTGAAAACACATAACAACGTGCCAAACGCACTCTGGTAGATATCTTTAATTGCTCAGATCAAATAAAAAGTAAAGATAGAGCGCTGCAAACAACGAAGTGACGCCGGTCAAACTGCACCAATCCGTGTGCTTACACAGTGACACGCACACACTTGCAACCAAACTATACCAAAACCTTATTATTTGAGCTACGCATTCCCGTGGAGCACAACGTATTTTTAAATTGGACTAATATCAGTAATAATGCCAAATTGCGTAGTGAAAGGGTGTAAAAACTATTCGTCCAAAAATAAAAAGCAGGATGGAATCACTTATCACACGTTAGTAAGCTCGTAAACCAATATTTTCAATAAAAATCGAAATAATTTTGCTTCTGACGAAACGTCAACCAATAGTGTTGCCATTATAATATTTTAGTTACCCTATTATTCACCCAATGATGAATGCCGCCTCTGTAATACAACCTTTTCTTTTTCATTATAAATTCTATTCTTTATTAGCACGGCTTAAAACGTGAGAACGTGACACGCAACCTAAAATACATACTACTTTATGTATTTTTTCAGATTTCCAAACCCATTATTTTATTATTATATATTTTTGCAGTATATATCGGGGTATTAATAATTATTATGGCAACACCGGCCTACGCACACATGTTTATAAAACCGGCTTCACTCGGCTGTTCACCGCGCTCTATCTTTACTTTTTATTTGATCTGAGCTTTAATGATCGATTGCAAATGAGATGGTGCAGCTTCAGAAAAGTGTTACGCGCCTGCTCTATCCGGCACATGATTTCAACGCTGTAAAATACTTAATTAATTATATATTGTACGTGATTAACCAGGCTTTGGTATTGTTTCAAATAATTGAATTTGCCAAAACGAAAAGCGAAATAATTCAATACAAAATAATACTTTTGCATGTTCTGAACAATGGCGTTTCTAGTATAATACCTAAATACGGTCTGCGGAGTGGGAACCTTCAGGCTGTTAAAACATGGGTCATTTGGACAATTTTATTTTTTAAAAGGGTAATTTTATTCAAAATGGTTCCCTGGTTGTGTTCGAGCGTAACAATTAACGTTGAGCAAGATCGTTAACGATTACGCTGTATTTAAAAACAATAGAACAAGTTTTCAAGGTAAAAGGGGTTACGTGTGCTTTTAGGGGTATGATTTTCTAAAACAAACTTCCCAGCGTAAGTTGACACGTTCTCTAGTAGGTGTTACTCGGAATTATGTGTTTGGTCAACTGGTCAACGCACGACCATTAACATAAGACTCCTGATTACCTATAATGCTTGGCAGAGAGCGGATCAAGTTGTAATAGCGACTTTCTTTTAGAGCATCACACGGCTAAGTTGTAAACAATATGAAGTGATCGCTGCCGTTGTTCAACCATTTAACTTGACCCGTTGGTTAACCGGCGTTATACTGAGTTAGGTGTTTTCACGTAGGTTTTGTGGACACTTGTAACATTTGCGAACTATTTCAGACTCCAAACTGAAATAAATAGTAGCTATACAATGCGTGCATAAAATGCTCTAGTTTAGTTGAGACATTTATATCCGCCCAAGTTACAGGCGAGGGTACATACAATCGAGGGTCAAATGTGTTTTATTAACATTCTGCTTTTCATTTTTCCTGTGCATAAAACCCATGTTTATACTGGAAGTAGATTGCACAAAATTACTTTAAGTAGTTTGAGAGTACAGACAACACAAATTAGTAGAGATTGAGTAAGATAAAAGTCAAAAGAGAAATGATAATGGTAAACACCGGTATTTAAAGCAGTATTTTCTTCCATGCTGGTCTGGGAGCCAAGAAAACACATAGAATGTACCAGTTGCTTCTCTTCTCGCTCAGGTGGTAAAAGCCAGAGAGAATAGGTGAAAATCTTAGGAATCATGTTATTTATGAGGCTAGCAACCCATCACTATTTTGATTCCCTAGTCATGCTAAACGTGGCCTTACGTTCTAGTTACCCGAAGCCCTGTCTATACCGTAAGAGATAAAAACGTGATTTATGTATGTATTTTTTTTAGAACATTTAGTATTGAAAGTCGATATCGTCACAAACAAACTTGCTTACACAAAAAGTATGTCCAAGGAGACTTAAATGCATATTATTATTAGGTAAATGACGTCACGGACTCCTAATAATACGCAATTCGTAACCCCCGTACAATATGTAACAATGCGGCTATGGACACAATGGATGTACCACGCCCAAACCAAACAGTACCTACATTAAAAACAATGGGTTCGAACATTAGCAGGACGTCCCTCACACCGATGTGACACGTAATTTCAGCTTGTTCTCCGTACGTAACCAAGTTACATAACCGGCACAGCTTAAACCAATGTAGAAGGATTAATTTGGATTATTAGTTTTAGGTGCGGCGGACATGTTTGTCTTAATTTAGAAGGTATTTATTTTATCTTTACTTCCATGCTGGTCTGGGAGCAAAGAAAAGACATACAATGTACCAGTTGCTTCTCTTCCCGCGCAGGTGGTAAAAGCCCGTCGAGGGAATGGGGCGAAAATAGGAATCATGTTATAGGCGATGCGGCTAGCAACCCATCACTATTTTGATTCCATTTTTCCACTTATACGCTCACAATCTTGCTAAACGTGGCCTGTAGGTCTTGGTACCTTAGGCTCTGTCTACCCCGTACGGGATAAAGCCGTGATTTGTGTGTGTGTGTGTGTGTTATTTTATTTAAGAATGTTTTAGAATGTTTGGTAATGTGAAATAGTTATGTACAGGGAGTACCGGTAATTTCTTCTCAGTCGTTCCCTCGTTGCCGAGAATCGTGACTCCGCTTCAGTCTGTCAACTGCCACTTTCCGTCTGTAACGATCAGGGGGATCATCACAATCGCTTAATGCGTAAGGGAGAGAGAGAGAGAGAGAGAGAGAGAGAGAAACATTTATTTACACAAATTCGATACACGTAGATATATAATAGTAAGAAGAAATACAATAGCAATAGTACCGATATGGTGTAAAATGGGCCCCACTCAGCATGATATTGCGGCAAGCCGCAACGCAACACAACACAAGGGACACAGTTATGCAGCCATATAGCTCTGTCCCTTACGCTGAATAGAACTTGGCACGTGTTAAGTGATTGTGGTAACTTTCAGAGGCCTTGCCATGACGTCTTCGACGATTCGATTCCTATTCAATTTGACGTTTTAGCTGTCATTTCTGACACTTCTAGTATGGAGCTGCCAGCGAGCGATCAATGGTTCGGAATTGGATCGCATTAAGATGGTAAGGCCCCAGCTGCGTGGTAGAGTGCGGCGCTGATAGGTTAAGATAAGATAATTTATTTCCAAAATACTTTACATGCCATAACAGATTTACAGAAAATGTTACCTTAACACATTCAAGAACTAGAGTCGAGCCTGTATCGTGAACCAGTAAAAATTACCATAGGAGTATAACCAAAGGATATTCAAGTTGATTGATTTGTTCCAAGATGTGTTCAGTCCATCCTGAGCTTCGGACTTTAGGTCTTTTACGCACGAGAGCGCACATGAGTCGCATCGCGTACGAAATAGACTATCCGTCTCTTTCCAGAAGAAACAGTAAGAAAAAGACTGGCAATCTATCTCGATCGTGCCAGACGTGTTATCATCAAGCGTTCCATGTTATCCACAGTTGCATTTTTGTATACTCAAATGTTCATACATACAAATCGTAGCTATGAACTTTCCACTGCATTCATTAATTTTTCTACGCTTAACTTAGTATGATGCCCAATTGTTTTGGTTGCGGTGTGACAAAGGGACTGGGAAAAAGAACTAGTTACCTTTGACTACCTGCAAATGATTCCAGAATACCCTCCTTTCGTAGGGCACACTATAATTAGTAAGAGGTTCGTTTACTTTTAGTATCGTACCCCAAAATTTTCTCCCCTTCAAAATAGGTACTGTAGGAAATTACCTCACTGGAATCGCATACCTAGTTAAACATAGCACTGCATAACGATGTTTTTGCGATCAGAAAGGCAAACGAGCAATTGAGGCATCTGATGGAGAGTGAGTACCATTATCCATGGATACTTATTTATTTATTTATTTATTTATTTATTTAGACATGCCAACAGTACATAAACAAAACATTAATATTAACAAAATTACAAGTTACAATCCATGTTCATGCACCAATAACAGGCATGCGACAGCATTTATCATGTTTAGGGACTTACACTACACCTATTACTTGAGACACTAGAGCGCTAAAGCAGAACCATGTAGTATTTAGCTATCAGTAAGATCGGACGGACCCTGCATGAGGACCTATCACAGGCAATGGTGTGTGTGAAGTTTTCAATCTATAGTCTAAAGCCCTCTCATAATACATGAATCACGCTTCTATCCCTTACGGGGTAGACAGCCCAGATTAATAAGAGCTAAAGGCCACGTTCAGCGTAATTGTGGTATAGGTGATTGAAAATAGTGATGGGTAACTAGCCGCATCGCCTACAACATTCCTAAGACTTTCGCTCATTCCCTCGACGGGTTTTTACCAGCGGGAAGAGAAGCAGCTACATTCTGTCTTATTTCTTTATACCACCATGGAAATAAACTTTGTAAATTAAACCTTGTAAAATCACTGTAAACACACGGCACTCAATAAAGCCCTCTGTTCTAATTGTGCCGTGTCGCGTCGTCAGTCGCGGACGGCCCCGCCTTTTGCTCATTCTGCCTTAAGTGCGCTCGAGATCTGTGACTACCCTTAATTAAGTGTGTCCTGTGTCGAAATACGGTGTAGTGCTTTGTATTGTACAGTCACTTGGGTTTGTAGTAAGTAAAGACGTGAGATAAGGTTTTAAGAGCTACAAAAAATACAGGCTCTTAGAATTTTTACCGAATTTCAGCGGGTAGTTGTTAGTTCGCCGGAATACTCCAGGAGAGTTTTTTATTTGCATTTTTGATTCGAAATTTAGTTCCGCCCTAGACGCGGTTCATTTTGAAGATTTGGAAACATTGTTGTCAATAATGATTCAAAAATCCTGTGAAACATGTACACGGCTGTTTCAATCAGACTAACTCTGCCACAGTATGAAATATTCCTGAAATCCTGAAAAATTTTATGGGATAGAGAATAAAACAGGCGGGTGCGAGTCGACTTATCTCCACGTGTGGTCAAGAGCTGCTGGTTCGTCTTTGGATCCGTCCGGGGGGAAGAGCAGTGCTTGGTCCGGTGCACCCTGGGCATCGGTTAATGATTTCCTGGAAGTCTCTAAGGGATATCATTGGCCGTCGGCTAAGAGCCCGACAGGAGGGGGGGGGGGGTCTTTGACCATTACCGTACAACGTTGCCGACATTTTGTCACAAGATTTTTTAATTACATTTTTGTTACTTTGACATTGGCGAAGTTGTTGTCGCTGTAACGACTTGATACGCCACAAATAAGAAGAAGAAAATGAAATAAAAAAGGCTAAAGAATTATGGCATTTTAAGGAGGGCTATTAGATCTAAAACTCGGGTCTTTTGGTTCTGCATGCATAATAATAGAATTCGTTTATCGCTATCCCGCAGAAATTACGGAATCCGTTCTTAGATGCCTACGTCATAGTAGCTTTATGCATGCAAAGTCTCAGCCCGATCGGTTTAAAATTGACAAAGTTTCATACAAACTTTCATCCCCTATTTTATCCCCTTGGGGGTTGAATTGATCAAAATCCTTTCTTAGCGGATGCCTACGTCATATCATCTACGTGCATGCCAAATTTCAGCCCGATCCGTCCAGTGGTTTGGGCTGTGCGTTGATTTTATTTATTTATTTATTTATTTATTTATTTCCACATTTACAATTATCTTTACAGGCGATGCCTAATGCGACAATGTGACAAAAAAAACACCTAACTAAGTTAATTAGCGTAACTAATACTGACTGATAGATCACTATGTCTGTCAGTCAGTCAGTCACCTTTGAGTTTTATAATATTTAGATGAATAACTGTCAGCGATAGACTGTATCGTATACTTGTTGGTGTCTATTAAGAAAATATAATGTGGGTAGGAATTTAAGATTTGAGTTCTGAATTTCAAATTTTGTTAGTCTCCTCTGGAATCATTAAAAAAGTGCCGAATTAAATCAGGCATCTTTACTTTAAGTTCTAAATTTAAGATCGCCGTTTCTCCTACTGACTCTGACTGTACTCCACGCCCCATGAATACCATTATTTCCCGCTCTCTAACTAGTACAGTTGGCGAAGTACAGAGCAGTGATATGTGGCACTTATTAGCACGCCTAAATGACTTCTAATCTTGAGGTAACTTGCATTTAACTACTCTACATACCTGCGACAAGTTTAGGGTAATTTACAAGAGATGGGATAGGGTAAACGTCACACTGTTGGTCAAATTCAAATTCAAATATTGATTAAAAGATTGAGAGTTAGTAAACATAGGTTCTTATTATTAGATTCAGTAGGTACGTCATATTCTGCCAGGGTCCAGCGTACAATATTTTGCCTAACGAACTGAGTGCTAATTAATTTAAAATTTATAGAAGATTGACATTTTTCCTGGTTAAAAAATATCAATTTAAATTGTTACCTCCGCGTGTGGTCAAGAGCTGCGGTTTGTTTTCGGATCCGCCCAGGGGAAAGAGCGGTGCTTGGTCCGGTGCACCCTGAGCATCGGGTAGTGATTTCCTGGAAGTTTCTGAGATCATTGACCGTTGGCTAAGAGCCCAACAGGGGGGGAGGGGGTCTCTTGACCGTATTACTGTACAACGTTGCCGACATTTTGTCACAAGATTTTTGAATTATATCTTTATTTCTTTGACGTTGGCGAATTTGTCGTCACTATAACAACTTGAAACGCCACAAATAAGAAGAAGAAGAAGACGCAACAAACGGAAAACTAAGTAATCGCATATGGGTTTCGTTTTTTCTTTTTGGGGTACGGAACCTTAATAAGTTTCTGTCGAGAATTTAAATTTTTAATACAATCTTTTTTTGCTGACTGTACTTGCATCTTCATCCTTCTTATATTATTGTGTGTGCCAAATTTCAAGTCTACCGGACCAACCGTTGATAAGTTCCCTCCTGCGGAGATGATCCTGGCTAGTTCGCCAGAACTCCGCTACCATAATTATTGTATAATATTGTCGTTCGACTATAATTATGCAAAATTTCAGCTCAATCGGTTGAAGATATCCGCTTCAAAATTGAGTCGCAAGATTCTACCCGGACAAACATACATACATACGTTGCTAGTTACATAAAAGCTTGCAATAAAAAGGATGTTTCATAAAACTTACCAATTCCACATTAATTATTAGACAGTTAGGGCGTTACCATGACGTCTTAGTGCGATTCAATTCCGACCCAGTTCAGGTTTTGGCTGTAATTTTTAGTATCGATCTGACAGCGAGCGTTCCTAAACTGAATCGCATTAAGACGTCGTGGTAGCCCCCCTGTACAGACGAAGCTAAACAAGTCTTCCCTCCTTATTTTTCTGCAGACATAAATGCAGGACAGCTAGGTATGTTAGGAGTGTTCATTAAATCATTTCGAGATCACTTCAGCGGCAGAGACGTAAATTAGAACGTCAGTCACAGGCACGCCGTTAATAAGCGGGTGCATTTCCACTGCAATTGGGGCAGTAAATATTCAAAGATGTCTATTAGGCACAAAGCGGTTAATAATTATTCTCCACAAGCGACTTCGTCTGCGGAGAATTTGTTTAATCGCTATCCCGCGGGAAGTAGCAATAGAGAATATCTATACTAATATTATAAAGAGGAAAAATTTGATTGTTCGTTTGTTTGTTTGCATTGAATAGGCTCCGAAACTACTGGACCGATTTCAAAAATTCTTTTGCCGTTAGAAAGCTACATTATCACTGAGTGACATAGGCTACTTTTTACCGCGGGAAAATACCTTTTCCGACGGGAAAATTAATTTATCGCGGGCGAAGCTGCGGACGGAAGGCTAGTACATGGTATTTTTCATGGCTTTCATTTCCTGGCTCTGTCTACCTCGTAAGGGATTAAAACGTGATTTAGAAAGAAGAAAGAAAGAACGCACAAATATAAGAGAATATACACAATTTTATAGAAAATAATCAAGAAAAAAAACACAGACACGAAAAATAGATCATCAGCGTTGTGTGTGTCTTCGCAAAAGTGAAACGATCGCTGGCTCAGCATTACGCTGATGTGTTAGACTGCAGCACTGATTTTCAGCCAGAACCGTCTATGACTCATGAAACGCTACACAGATAATATACTACATAATCCATAAACTTTTACATAAACAAAGTTATTAATAGATAGAACCCGACTTATTTGTAACTAAAAAAATACATAAATTAATTAAATAGTTTACATTAAACAAAAATTAAAAAGGAGGCAAAACTAAATTGTTCAAAAACAACAGGCTGGTATCAAAGTGCAAAGTGCTGGAGGACTATTGTAAGTATTTTTTATTTATGTACTTGCATATATATGTACTTCCATGCTGGTCTGGGAGCAAAGGAAAAACATAGAATGTACCAGTTGCTTCTCGTCCCGCGCAGATGGTAAAAGCCCATCGAGGGAATGGGCGAGTCTTAGGAATCATGTTATAGGCGACGCGGCTAGCAACCCATTACTATTTTGATTCCATTTTCCATCTATAACTAGCCCCACAATCTTGCTAATCGTGGCCTGATCTTGTCACCTTAGGCTCTGTCTATCCTGTCAGGGATAAAGACGTGATTTGTGTATTGTATTGTGTTGCGACCGCATATTCGACACCTCCTAAGTATACTGAGGCAACTGCAAAATCTTGATTTTACAGGAGAGCCGTGCAAAGGTAAAATCATTTGTAACTTTTTAATCTGTAAAGTCAATTCCATAAAACTTTGGATTCGCTGGAACAAAAGTACCTTTTTTCAGACTACATATATGGAATTCTGAAATTAATGTTAGTTTTTGAGAAAATGGTAGATACACTAGTGTACGCGTATTTTACGTGTTCTGATTTGTGGTATACTGAGGCAACTACCCCTTGATCCAGTATACACCGTACTAAGTTAATTGTTATTTTTTTCTATTTTTCATTTAATAATTAGATAAATATGTTACATAAATCCATACTGTTTAAAAATAAATACTTAGCTCATGCTCAAATGCCCTTTATCATTATTTGGTCGACATATTAGTCACTTGCACCAGTATACGCTTAAATTAAGGTCGCTTACACCTGTATACTGTTAAAACATATTTAATGTTTTGCTGTTTAAAACGGGAAATTATATATATATTTTTATTAATGATAATAGAAAAAAGTTTTTTTTAATGAACAAACGTAAATTTCAAATAAAATCTGTTTCTATTATGTTCGTAAATCTTTTAATCATAGTTCCATCATTCCTAAAAGTAACTTATTCAACAACCACAGTTTGAGCAATAATCGTTTTAGTTTAAAAATGAACATAAATCTATCCAAAATAGTCTTCTTTTCTTAATTATTGAGACTGTACTATTAAGTACTTATAAAAAATATAAAAATTTAAGTCGCTTCTTCTAAAGGTTCGATTTATCATTAGCAAGGATTCATTCCTTATTTTTAACGCCTTAGTAGGATTTATCATTGCACCTTTATTCATAACTTTTAAATTAAAAAATATTTATTTAAAAATTACAATATGAGGGATTACTAATGTTTGGCAAAGAATGTTCCCCAAAGCATCACATCGCAAATTTTGTTTCCCAAATTTTTATTTGGCAAAAGTTCAATTGTCAAAACTACTTATCGCAATATTACAGTTATTATCGCAGAATATTTATCATTTAATATCAAAATCACAATTACGAGTAAGTGCCTTTATTCCGAATTGACAAGGTACTATTTCCTTTAGTCATCGTTTTTTGTGATCAATCTGTTGTAAAATTCAGTGTGTTGCGATGGTATTATATATTATACCACAATTGTGGAGGGCAAAACCGTAACCGGATTGTATTTCTCATGTACATGTATGTACGCTTGTTGGAAGTACATAACAATGACCTCATAATTGGTTTAAGAAACATTAAAGTAGCGTACCACGAACGTTTGCCAATTGACAAACAAAAATTTAAAGATCTTAAGATCATTAATGATAACTATAATAGATAACTAGAATAGAATAACATTAATGAATTTGATAATATCAATGTATAGCTTTAATGTACTTAATTAATTTGAAGGCATGTTTTGACGATATATTACAATCCTAGATTTAGATATTAACTACTATTGTGTGCCCTTGCAGGGCGTCATGGACTGACTTAGAACAACGTTACCATCTTCATATGTATGTACATGACTTGACAATGAATAAATAAATAAATAAATAAATCTTTGTCGAAGTGGTATAATACCATCTCAACACTCTGAATTTTAAAACAGGTTGGTCACAAAAAACGATGACTAAAGAAAAATAATAGTACCTTGTCAATTTGGAATAAAAGCTTTTACTCATAATTGTGATTTTGATATAAAATGATAAATATTCTAGTGCCATTATAATTAAGAGAGAAACGATTAAGACAGTTTTTTTTAATTTGTATCAATTTGTTAAGGTCAGTTGAATAACTTGTCAAGAAAAGCTTCATTTTGCAAGGTTACAAGTATAATAATCACTAATTTTACGGAAATCACAGTGCATTAGAAAATAAGTGGTTGTATCTTAGACAAAATAATTTAATTTCTATCGTAAAAGGTATATTTGACGTACGCCGCGTCGTTGGTCTCTCGCGTATACTGAGGCAACGTCAGGTTACACCACGCTTGTGCCGCGCCTCCACAATATCTGTACCGCGTACAGTGGTGCAAGCGACTTGCCTCAGTATACAACGTACTGATTTACAAAATTGTGTTGTATACATTTATATACGTCACTTTATTTTCGAAACAAACAGGAATTTTACCATGAAATTTTTGTGGCAAGTAGATATTAGTATTTTAGTCAAAATTATGTAAAAAACCGAAAATGTCAAAATGGTCACTTGCCTCAGTATACTTAGGAGGTGTCGAATCGACCGCGCAAATTCAAATGCTCCATTGCTTTTATAACTTTGGTGTTGCCATGGATTATCGTTCAATAGAATCCCTTGTCGGACAGCAAAACGCCATTGTTTTCGAAAGCCGGCCATGCATTATCACGCCGGATATTCAATAAAAGGACAAAGTGAACGCAAATGAATGGCCATAATAAAGGAAACAACGCGCGCGACGCTTGATCGATGCGTGACCCGTATTTAGGGAGCAGCCGATCACACCGTTGTATTTTTTTCTACTCGTTGATTTTAATCTGTCAATTATTTGTGTTTATAGACAAAATTGCAATCACATACTTTTTAATCTTGGATAGTCTATGGCACGGACTCAACTATAATGATTATTATACAACGCTCTAGACGACTATAATAATTTCAAAATTAGAACTTAGTTACTTCGATTGAGCGTCGTGAGCGCTTAGTGGAACGCATCCAATGTAAAGTTGAAAATATCTGGCAAATTTTGCTTCCATTTGAACACACTAACTTTTTTCTTCTGTTACGTGATTGGTTAGTAATTGAAGTAATTGGCCAATCAGGAACAGTCTTATAACGACGTCTCATTGGTTCTTTTTTGTGCTACGAAAATTTAGTTTTGTTTGTTATTTGACGCGAAATCGATGGTGTTCAATAAATAATCCCTAATTCAAATGAAACATGAGTGACAGTGACAAGATTAGTTTCGTTGCTGCTCTAGAGGAGATAACTACTATTAATTCATAAGTGGAAGGTACAATTTTCAAACTTAACCCAATGTACTTTACAAAAGGTTATGTATGTACCTCGATAGACGATGATAATGATGACTCGTAGAAAAAGTATTGTATGCAATAGTTACATAATTAGCTCTTAAAATCTCGTACCTTACTTAGGCCACTCGGCAAGCCTCGTGGCCTAAACACGGTACTCGACTTTAAAAGCCTTCATTATGCAACGATTGTATAAAATACTATTTAAGATTATAAATTATTTATCCATCTAATCAGCCCACATCCACCCACTGCTGAGTAAAGGCCACGCCACTTTGCCCATTCCCGTGCCAGTCTTATCCACAGTTTGTAAAAGATGGTAAAAGCCCATCGAGGGAATGGGCAAAAGTTTTAGGAATCGCTATAGGCGAAGCGGTTAGCAACCCATCACTGTTTTGGTTTCCTTTTCCAGCTATACGCCCTTAATCATGGCTAAACGTGGCCTTAAGGTTTTGTTACCTTATCCCGTAAAGGATTCTGAATCTTAATCTTTTATTGAATTAGATTAAATTAAATGAAACAGACATCTCAATAATGTAATTATCGCTTAAGAATTTAAAATAATAATATTATAGCTAATATTTCTGACATATAGGTACCTATTGATTTTTATTATTATTATTCATGGTCACTTTCTCTTTTTTGTATTGTAATGTAATCATTTGACAACTTAACATTATTATTAATTAAAAATAGACATAGAATGCATGAAATGAAATCTAATTTAGTATTTAAGAGTTTATTAATCTAAATTGTAATTAATATTGTGTGCCCTTACAGGGCGTCATGGACTAACCTAAATCCATATCTTATAACAACTGTAAATTATGTACATGACTATACAATAAATATTATTATTATTTTTAACTAAATCTCTCCCTAGGAGGAAATACTTCGCACGGACCTAAGCAAAGTGCTTTAATTTTATGCAAATTTATGACATGGACAAGAATTTTCTTACTATACGGCATGTGTTGAGGATGACAGCTTTTTGTAGGAGTGTGTATGCGGATGGAGGTATATCGAGAGCCCGGAGGCTTGCGTGGAGTGTTTTGGGGATAACGCCAGTTGGAGAGAGAATTATTGGTACAGTCTTTACATTATTCACCTGCCATTTATTATTATTATTATTATAGGATAAAGACGTGATTTGTGTACCTATGTATTGATTACGCTTCGGTGTAACAACCGCCCGTATCAGGGTATTTGCTGAATATAAACTTCATTACGTGGACGCATTTTGCGCTTAGCAGAATAATACATGTGCGTTTAGCCTAATACGTGTCCGCTTGTGTACCGTCAACACCAATCACGTAACGCCTAAACATGTGAAACAATACATCGATAATGATCAGTTGTGACAGTTTAATTGCGGGCGTATAGAAAGGGGAATTAAAATAGTGATGGGTTGCTAGCCGCATCGCTTATATCATGATTCCTAAGATTTCGCCCATTCCCTCGAATCATGCTAAACGTCGCTTTAGGTCTTGTTAACTTAGGCTCTGTCTACTCCGTAAGGGATATAGACGTGATATGTGTATGTATGTATATGTGACAGTATAAGTTCAATTTAGAGTAAACAAACGATCATAAGAATATTCTACCATGCTGGTCCGGGAGTAAAGAAAAAACATAGAATGTACCAGTTGCTTCTCTTCCCGCGCAGATGGTAAAAGCCCCCCTCGATGGGCGAAAATTTCAGAAATCATATTACAGGCGATGCGGCGAGCAACCCATCACTATTTTGATTCCCCTTTCCACCTATACGCCCACAAACATGCTAAACGTGGCCTTAAGGTTTTGTTACCTTAGGCTCTGTCTACCCCATAAGGGATAAAGACGTGATATAATGTATGTATGTATGATCATAAGACCAAACAATACGTTATTCGTTTCAATTCATCTCATCTCCAGCCTTAATACGTCCCACTGCTGGGCACAGGCCTCCTTTGAGAACGAGAGGGCTTGTGCTATAGTTCCCACGCGGGCCCAGTGCGGATTGGGAACTTCACACACACCATTGAATTGCATCGTAGATGTGTGCAGGTTCCATCACGATGTTATCCTTCACCGAAAAGCTCATAAATTGCAAATGTCATTTCGCACGTAAATTTCGAAAACTCAGATGTGCGAGCCCGGGACTCGAACCTACGACCCTCTGCTTGTGAGACCACAGGTCGAACCACTAGGCTACCACGGCTTTTATTCGTTTCAATTACTATGGACAAATTGACAGCGCCTCTAGCGGAACGAAACGGCAACAAACTGTTCTCATAGTTTTTTATTGAATCAGGCGTTACTTTGCGGAGGTCCATTTCAATGAACAAAAAATTTACCTTGCTACTCCGCTACTCACGTGCAAGATAACCAAGCCTGTGCGAAATATATATGTTTTCATGCAATCCCTGCCTCCACTGCTGCCAATAAAACACATATAAATCCTACAAACTTAATTATCCCTTACACCACACAAACACGCGTTTCGATCCCTCTACGGGATCATTATCGAAGTTTAATGAACACAACTGTTACACATGCAAACCAACGTCGTACTGATTCGAAACCGTATAAATTAGCATAATGTAACTACATTCATATATTTTCCCAAACTACCCTATATTATTTATGATTTTTATTGTACATAAACAACTACCTTCAAAAAATTCCGACTACAATAAAAACAAAAAGGGTTGTGTATTTAACAAAAACAATTTTTCTATTTTTTTTGTCAAACATTTTTATTAGAAGCAAATCATTCATTTTGTTCATTGTTCTCATAGTATTTGATATTTTCGTTTTATGATTGAAAACTATACTAAGCATACAACTTAGTTACTCCATTTTATTTCGTCAAATAAACTCGCGGTATTTTAAATGTGATTTTAATTACTTAAATTTAATTTTTAAACTTCGAAAGCTACGTAGTGCTACGTATGCTCTACGGCGTAGCGCGTAAAGGCGTAGCAGTGCATTTGAACTTCGTAGCAAACATCCGTGCGGGCTATGCCAAACTATTTTTTTTAATAATGGCTTAGTACACTTGCTTGCCCTTTACATAATACATGTTAAACACTCCAAGGGTTACACTGGCGAGCAAACATAACGGGTTACTTTCCATACAAAGTGTAGACTTGTAGTCAGTGTAGTTGACTTAGTTGTCTTGTCATGTAGGTGTGGAGTGAGAACGTCATTGTGAACGTAATTTGGACCTCCTGAAAGTGACAGAAGCCATTAATTCATTATAATCACAAATTATAGTGTCAAATCGTAACCACTAACCTATAAGTCTCACTGCTGGACACAGGCCTTCTCTTAGAATGAGAGGGCTTGGCCATAATAGATCATGCACGCGGCGGGTTAACAATATTGTTATTGTTATTGTTAATACAACTTCAAACTCATTCAAGGAAGCGTCACAAGAGTTTTAGTGCAGCGTTAATAATTAATTTTAGCTCTTGAGACACCTTAATGCAACCATTGTACAGGTGAAATGGAACTCGAGGCTGCATAAAACGGTGCCCATTTAGCATTAAAGCGGCAGGTTTAAGGCTGGAGTAGACGCCATAGCGCTTACGTCGATTACCTTAGGTGATAATCGGATACGCTCCAAAGCCCTGATGCAGCTAATTATAATTTCAACGCGTAAAAAATATTCATTATTTCAATATGCGTATAAACAAAAGCAACCTATTATTTCTGAAAAATAGCAGAACAGTCGAAAAATATTAAAAAAAAACACGTGACCAGGTGAAAAATCCTCACGCAGGTAAGGTGCTTATTCTGTCCTCGCCCGAAAATTATCATCCCTGCGTCAATTTGTCTACCATCCTAATTATGCTCGTTGCGTCGTTTAGCGACAGCGATAATCTGTATCTCAAAGTTACATAGTCGGCCGTCAGCGACACGTGCCGCGTCTCCAATTGTCACGTCGCCGGGAACAGATGGCCGGGGAGCGAACGACTTGAGGCACGTGCCCGTTGGACGACGTGACGGTTACGGATATAACGTCAACAAACACACTAATTTACTTAAACACTTAATAAGATAAATATAATTGTTTTTATTTTTGGAAGAAATGCATTAAATAAATAAATAAATAAAATAAATAAATATCTTGTTACAAATTACACCAATTGACCCAGCCCCAAACTAAGCAAAGCTTGTACTATGGGTACCAGGCAACGGATAAACATACTTATATAATGTAGATAAATACATACAACATCCATGACTCGGGCACAAACATTCGTATTCATCATACAACTGTCTGCCCCTACCGGGATTCGAACCCAGGACCTCTTAGCTTCATAGTCAGGGTCACTAACCAATAGGCTATCCGGTCGTCAAATTTTTAATGCAAGTAACGTTATGCCATTTACAAATAAGTTCACACTCTACATCAGGGGTTCCCAACCTATTTACCCTGTGCGCCTTCCTGTAGTTAACGTTAATGTACTACGCCCCCTTGTCCCAACTCAACTACGATGGAAATAAAACAAACGATCATATAACTGAAATACAGCGTACAACATACTATTAATGATTAATGAGAATATTGTTAACTTTATTAACCAATTTATTATTTTAATAAATACCTAAGCCGCTCGTCGCCCCCCCCCCCCCTTGTCTTGCCTACGCCTTCCAAGTGGGGCGCGCCTTGCTGGTTGGGATCCCCTGCTCTATATCATATTTGGCAGTTTTGCATTTAAATATAATTCAAGTGTGCTTTCAATTGTACCCTCTTTTTTTAACTAGAAGAAGAATAAATCGATACTAGAAGTTTTAAATAGGTTTAGTCGTGCTCGCTGCATCGTTTAGTCGTTTAGCGACAGCGATAATGTTTATCCCAAAGTTACATAGTCGGCCGTCAGCGACATTGAACCTTGCGTACAGATTTCTAATTTATGTGAATTATAAAAGAAAATAAAAAAAAAGTGAAACGTGATATCCAAGGACTAAAGAGGTCAAGGACAAAAATAGCGCCGCCGCGGACAATGGTGGTGATGGCGGGATAGCATAATTTAGACGTGTTTATACTGACTGTAGTTAAAAAAACCCCACCCGGAGTTAGCTTCCTCAGCAGTAGCAGTATCACGCTTTTCCGAGGGCTTCCTGTAATTTTTTTGTCCCAAAAATGTGATATACTATGAGATCCCTGGTGAGCAGTAGATGTTCCACGGGAGTATGTAATTGTATCGTACAGACAGATGACGCTTAGCAACAAAAATTCACATAGTAACAAGGCTATGGGTAGTGTAGGGGTATAGCACGCGTCACGGAATGACGATGATACATTTTTACCGTCAAAAAGTAACACTAACCGCTCGAATACGACATTTAGAGTGACGTCACCGTCAAGTTTTAACCCTTACAATGGAAACAGCGCGTACTTTGTACGTGTGTTGTGAATATTATTCGGTATAGCAATGGTGCGAGTAAAAATTGCGATACCCGGCTAGTTTGTTACTGAAATATTTCGGGTCTGGTACGTGCCCGCAGAGCGAAGTACCGGCAGGTAAATAGTGTCATCTGAGCACATAAATAATAGACTGGGGTCGTTTTAACCCCTGTCGGGAAAGTGGGGTTAAGTTTGTTGCCTTTTTTGTCGGTTTGATTATCTACAAGTTTTTTTACATGCAATCTGGATTTTTTACTTGTATTGTAAAGGTTGTAAAAGAAGGTTGCTTAGCGATAAAGCTCACCGCTTGCAAATCTTGTAAAATTTTCGTTTTTCACATATATTTTATTAAATCCTTAACATGCAAGTTTAAACTTCTATACTTTGTATAATTATTACATAGGAAATTTTTTAAACTGTACATGTAATTGGTTTAAGAATGTTTTGTAATTATACTTTGTTTTTAAACCTGCTTATTTGTATAATTACTAAGGCAATTGTTCCCCTGGTAATTATTCAACCAATATTTATTGTATAAATTAAATTTAAGTATTGTTTGGGAGTTTAATTAAAAATAGCTTCATAATGAAACTAAATTACTAGTTAAATCATCATATTATAGATACAATTCAATGGAGGCTATCGTGTGTAAGTTTGCCACTAGAGGCGCTAGTGTCGCGTGAGGTCCAATAACATTCACTTTTCATTCTGGTTTCGGCGGGCTTCGTGACATAAATTATAATTTCTTATTGCCCTGTTGAAAAGTGATCTCCTACGTGAAATTATCGCAATTATGGATTATCTGGCGAGAAATGCTTTGAAAGTGGTTTTTTTTCGAACAAACAGGAACTTTACAACATTGCGGCATAGCTACGCGATATTATTATGATGATAGTTATTTATTTTTTTCTGAAAAAAATACTTTCTGCCAAGTATCTTGCGGCGCATTCTTTTTGGCAATGATGCTTCCGAATGCGCTGGCAGTAAAAAAGACATGTAAAAGAGCCCTTGGCGGCTTTGCAAAATAAACTTTTTGAATTTGAATTCGAATTCCGATTCGGTTTAGGTTCGCTCGCTGTCAGATCCCTACTAAAAATGACAGCTAAAACCTGAACTGAGTCGGAATTGAATCGCATGAAGGCGTCATGGTAAGGCCTTGGTCTCAAGTGCGTCACATTAATTACATTATATACACATTGAGGGCCCTGGGCATATTCACGAACTTAATCAATAGCTCACAAGTATTGATAATGGAATATCCCACTTCGCCCCTATTATACAAAGGGCCTATAATGTTTCAATTATAACTTGTACCCTTTAATCAAAGTTGAACGCCTTAAGAACCTTTGCAAGGGTGCGCTTTCACTGTAGCGTTAAAGACTGACGCAGAAATTGACCAATCATATTAAGGGGCCGTCCGGTAATCTCGTGACGCTCCGAAAGGGGGGAGGGGTTCGGCAAAAATCACGAAATATCACAAGAGGGGCGGGGTGTGTAGTAAGATATCACGTGTATTTATTTATTCGTCAAACGCGCGATTTTTAAACCGAAAAGCGGCGTGTACCTTGATTTGCTGTTGCCGGGCAACGAACGAAGTCCCCGCGCCTTTTAAACCTGTATTTAAAGATAATATTCTAAAAATTTTAAAATTCTTTGTGGTACTAAAAATACAGGTGATTTTGGATGGGGAAGGGGGGGGGGGGGTTGGTTTTAAACCTCACCACGTATCACCATTGGGGATGGGGAGGGGGGGAATTAAGTGCTAAAAAAACATCACATGGTCAATGGACGGCCCCTAAGGTGCGGCCACACAAGTGCGTAAAAGACGTCGACGGTGCGTTCACGCAAGAAAATGTACGATGAAACGGTGAGAATACGTGACGCATGCGACACGTCACTGCGTATACGCAGCGGTGTGCTCCTTTATCGCTGTGCATGGGAACGGAACAACATACATACATAAATCACGTGTTTATACCTTACAGGGTAGACAGAGCGTAGCTTAAATACACCCACAGACTATGTATAGCATGATTGTGAGCG
The DNA here is from genome assembly GCA_949127965.1 of Pandemis corylana. Taxonomy (NCBI): domain Eukaryota; kingdom Metazoa; phylum Arthropoda; class Insecta; order Lepidoptera; family Tortricidae; genus Pandemis; species Pandemis corylana. The sequence continues at coordinate 2,931,839 of OX421868.1, read as the reverse complement.
TATAGGTGGAAAGGGGAATCAAAATAGTGATGAGTTGCTAGTCGCATCGCTTACAACACGACACCTAAGACTATTGCCATCAATTACCATAAGCGGGAAGAGAAGCAGCTCTTCTTCTTTATAATTAAGTACAGTCAGCGTCAAATAGTTCGTGACATCCAAAGTTTTTTTTTTTATATGAATAGGAAGGCAAACGAGCAAGTGGGTCACCTGATGGTAAGTGATCACCACTGCCCATAGACACCCGCAACCCCGGAGGGATTGCAGATGCGTTGCCAACCTAGAGGACTAAGATGAAATGCCTCTTGTGCCCGTAAGTTCCCCGGCTGTCTAATAAGTGCCCAAAAAGTTAGCAACTCTACCTTATTTTGACTGTAACAATGACGCGTTGCGAACTATTTGGCTACTTTGGGTGTCAGGAACTATTCGACGCTGACTGTACCTAGGTATATAAATTACTAGCTTCTGCCCGCCACTTCGTCTGCGTAGGATTATACATAAGAACCTTCCTCTTGAATCACTCTATCTATTAAAAAAACCGCATCAAAATCCGTTGTGTAGTTTTGAAGATATAAGCATACATAGGGATATAGGGACAGAGAAAGCGACTTTGTTTTATACTATGTAGTGATTTTGCGATAGCAATAATGAATGCGATTTGTCGATTTCACACGCCTTTACCTAAGTTTTAGGAGCGCACGCTAAAGGCAAAGGGTTGTACAGGTTTTGGGTGACTGCTATAGCATTATTAATTCAAAGGTAGCTCGGTTTATTTTTAGGGTAGAGCAAACTAAGAGTTCTCATTAATTACGTCACGTCTGTTTGGTTTTCTTTGTAAAGACAACCAATTTGATTCCTAGGCCGCCACAGAACCTTTTCGTAATGTTAATTAATTTAATTTCACAAGCATTGTCTTAGATAAAAAACATCCCACCAAAAACATTCTGTAAAAAACTAGCCAAGTCTCGATGGAGCTGCTTGTTTATCTCTAAAAAGTATGTATGTATGTAAACTCTTTATTGTGCAAAATAAACAAGACAAATACAATTGACAAACACTGAGATACATGCACAAAGGCGGACTTATCTCTTTAAGGGATCTCTTCCAGTCAACCTTTGAGTGGATGAAAGGAGTATTATATTAGGGGTGGGGGGGGGGGGGGGATGGTTAAAAGTAATGAAATCTAGACAAAGTCGTGCCATGTTTAAGGTTCCTTGCTGCGATTTCTTTATTATTATAGTTAATGTTGTGTGACTTGGCCGTTGAAGGGTACACGAGGGTACAAAACCACGTGCTCCATGACACCATTGCACCAATCTGTCGCCAGAACCGCTACCCATTAACGATTGCAGATTCGTTTAGCACACACTCGTGCTAAACGTGGCCTTTTGGTCTTCTTACCTTAGGCTCTGTCTACCCCGAAGGAATAAAGACGTGATTTACGTATGTATTGATGAATGTGGATGAAGCGAAAGAATTATGTCAGGATCGTACCAAGTGTAACAAAGCAGTCTCTGCCTACCCCAATTCATCAGAGTTCCCACACCATAGGTTACCACCACTTGCGGGTGGTAGGGCCTTGTGCAAGGTCCGTCCGGATCGCTACCACCATCTTACTCGCTAATCCTGCCGCTAAGTAGCAGTGCTTGCACTGCTGTGTTCTAGTGTGGAGAGTAAGACAGCCGGGGAAATTACGGGCACAAGAGGCATTGCATCTTAGTCCTCTAGGTTGGCAACGCATCTGCAATCCCTCCGGGGTTGCGGGTGTCTATGGGCAGTGGTGATCACTTACCATCAGGTGACCCACTTGCTCGTTTGCCTTCCTATTCATATAAAAAAAAACTACAATTGTTAGCAACAATTAACGGACTTTGATACGGTTCTGTGGAAAAAGTCATTCCTAGGCAATACGTACTACCTGTAAACTACCTCCTACCCTTAACCAACAAGGGAATTTCAACCTTAGAGCATCAAAAAAAGCAGACCAGTATTAGGTACTTCCATGCTGGTCTGGGAGCAAAGAAAAAACATAGAATGTATCAGTTGTTTCTTTTCCCGCGCTGACGACAAAACCTATCGAATTTGCCTTCCTATTCATATAAAAAAAAAAAAACTTAAAAACGTCGCTTAACTCTCACGGCGTCTGAAATTGTTTTCGCCCACGTTGGTAAACATTCCCGTAATAACAGTCCCACCCTTTTGCACATAAAATAAATGCGAGACCAACACGTCTCACGTCTACTAACCGAGCTAACCACCCATTAAAAGATAACGGGTTAAGATAACGCTAATTACAACCGTTTACCTACGTTTTAACGTTATTTCCGCATATCTAGTTAAATGATTACTATTATTTGACGGTGGAATAAGTGCGCTGTTATCCCTTCGTTATGAAAGGGCGCGCTAATTTTGCATAGAGTTTGTAGGTAAGTAGTGTTTTAATATGGTTGCCACAGACGCGACACTGCCTAGTCGGTGGCACCTCGACGCTAACAAAGTGTCTGTTTATGAACCGATTTCAATCCGGTTTTTTTCGATAACCAGTTTCCTTGCAGTTTGTTTGTAGTTCAAGCCATGTTTGGTGAAAATCGGTCCAACAGCTTGAAGAATATCGGCTTTTCTTCAAAATGATATACCTAAGGCATTTGTGGCATAAAATTGATTTGTACTTCTTAAGGGTTGACATTAAGGTTATTTTTTTATAATTTAACGGTGGAATAAGTGAGCTGTTTTCCCTTCGCTGTGAAAGGGAGCGCTAATTTTGCTTAACGTTTGTAGGTAAATAGCGCTTTTATATATAATTATACAACTTGGGAGCAATAACTTTACTTAACTTTTACTTCCATGCTGGACTGGGTGCAAAGGAAAAACATAGAATGTACCAGTTGCTTCTCGTCCCGCGCAGATGGTAGAAGCCCATCGAGGGAATGGGCGAGTCTTAGGAATCATGTTATAGGCGATGCGGCTAGCAACCCATCACTATTTTGACTCCCCTTTCCACCTATACGCCTACAATCATGCTAAACGTGGCCTTTGGGTCTTGTCACCTCAGGCTCTGTCTACCCCGTAAGGGATATAGACGTGTGTGTGGGAGCAATAAAACCGGGTCACTTCTCGTAGAAAGGTTTCTTTGCTACCGAGTATAGTTACCATAGACGCAACACTGCCTAGTAAGGTGGAACTCGCACGCTATGGCCTTGAATTAAAATTGCCCCCTGAGCAAGTGTCGGATACCGGTTATCTAAACCGTTATCATCAAACCGTTGTATTTTAACCAGTTTATGGGGGAATGTTTCTATTAAGTTGTTTTCAGATTAACCGGTTTATTTGCACTTCTAATTATGATAATTCAAACGTGAAACTTGACACTGTGGCCTTGAAGAAACATGAGTGTGTGGTAATAGAAGGAGAATTTTAAAAATGGAAACAAATAGAATTAAACAGTCGAATTAAACAGTAATTTATATAAAACACTTATTAGGGCCTAGGAAAAATATGGAACGTACCTCTTTTCCCACACAGATGGTAAAAGCCCTCGAGGGAATGGACAAAAATCTCAGAAATCATGGTTATAGTCGATGCGGCTAGCAGCCCATCACTAGATTCTGCATTCCACCTACAATCGTGCTAAACTTGGCCTTTTAGGTCTTGTTATCTTGGGCTCCGTCTACCCCGTAAGAGATAAAGACGAGATTTATGTATGTATGTATGCATGGCCTGAAAATCTACTACCAACTTCAAAATTCAATGATCGTATGTTCATGTCCCTCTTACACTCCTTTTAAGCACTAGTAGTGCGAGTAGGACGCGAAAGGCTTTTCTCATTAGTCCGCAATCTCACACACACACACACGCGCGCCTCTCCTACATTTTGTAGCATAAAAACGTGCTAAAGCGATTGATAACTTCAGGCTACGTAAAAAAAAGTTATCACTTCCGTCGTTGCCTACATCTCCTTAAAACCCACTTGCACGACCCTTGTTAAAAAACACGAGAATTAAACCCCCCGCAGCCGTAAAAAATGCAAATAATTAACCCAAAACGCTGAAGCTCCGAATCCCTAAAAATATCCCGAAAGGTTCTGAAAAACAATTGAGATAAGTTAATTCGGGACACGTACGTAACCCGCGACAAATCTAAAGGGCCGAACGTTCAAAATTAAAATTCTGCGTGCGCGGCTTTTACCTATTGTCTACGCAAAATATCCTTTAATTATGTCGACCGTTTCGTTCTAATGGGACTAAGGGACAAGCTGCAGCGGGTAAAATTACGCTCTCTGCTCATTATTATGGGCGACCACGAACCGAAAGACGCAACGTCGGCACGCGTCGCAGCAGATGGGCCAACGACATCGCGAGAGATGCAGGGCACCGATGGATGCACCATATCGGTACTATTCTTGAGTATATTGTACTTCTTCACACTATCTCTCTCTCTCTCTCTCTCTCTCTCTCTCTCATGTATGTGGTAGGTCGTGTTTAACTGTGGCGTTCTGAAAGGAAGGCGGTTCAACAGTGGATATTACCGGCAGATGGTGAGGATAATGATGATCATAAATATAAAATAATTTGACGTTAATATTGATTGAGTGACTGAGGGACCTGACGTGAAAGTTTGAGCAGCAGCGCTATCTATTTCCAAAAGCGAACTTTGGACTCCAGCACTGCAAAGAGAAAGTAAGTAAGTAAGTAAATGCTTTATTGTACAAATATAAAGAAACAGAGACAAATCACGAAAAAATACCTTAAATATATGCACAAGGGCAAACTTATCCCTATAAGGGATCTCTAACATTTGAGTAAATGAGAGGAGCATTAAGCGAGAGACACCGGCAAAGAGTGAGTTTAAAATATCTATATAGTGAAAGTCACAATAGAGCGTACATCTCAAAATACAACAAACAATTCATAAATAAACTACTCATCTTTTACTTATCGTAAAGGTTCAAATCCTCAAGGACGACGATGCTCACTTTTTCAGCGGACTTTACTAGACAACGGCTAATTAGTTGTTGCCTAGAGTGCACCTATTCAAACTGTACTCCACCCTTTTAAGGCTAAAACTCGGAAGTCCTCATGAAGATTAATACGCTGCCAAGAGCGTAGCGGGTTAGAGGATCGCGTAAGCTCCCAATTTGGACCAAATCGCATGTGTAGAACGGGCACGTCCTCAAGCGCTGAACAATACCAACGTATTTCACGAGACGTTCAAACAAAACGAATGGTAACTGACACGCGTGGAATTTTAATTGGTGTGAATTTGCGGCGAACGACGCCTTCTTAGCTTGTAATCGTGGCTTTGAAGTTGATTCACTTCACCCTGTGTTTGATGAGTTTGCTTGTGTGCGTGGCGCGAGTCTATTTGATTACGGTGACGCGCGAATGTGTGACGTTGTCTCTATATATATAGGGTGGTTTTCTTAAGTTATTTGTTTATTACTGTTTTTGTACTTCCACGCTGGTCTGGGAGCAAAGAAAAAACATAGAATGTACCAGTTGCTTCTCTTCCCGCGCAAATGGTAAAAACCCATCGAGGGAATGGGCGAAAATCATAGGAATCATGTTATAGGCGATGCGGTTAGCAACCAATCACTATTTTGATTCCAATTTCCACCTCTACGCCCTCAGTGTCTTGCTAAACGTGGCCTGTAGGTCTTGTTACCTTAGGCTCTGTCTACCGCATAAGGGATAAAGACGTGATTTGTGAAAGTAAATGTGAATGAGTTTTCGTAAATTTGGAGCGTAGACAGTTGGATTTACTTTTGTCTACTTTTAATCCCGATATTATCATGGTAAAATGTGTGCAAAATCTCGAAATATCAATGGTGTAAATAGTGCTAAAGTCTAGAAAATAAAAACAACAATGATTTTTATCAATCATTGTGATGCAATCAATAGTTTCATGGTAGAAAAGCTGGGAGGGAAAGCTACACGATATAATATACCTGTGAAGGATAAACTCTTTTTGTACTGCCAAGACTTGTACTTGGACTTGGACTTGAGAGCGTTAAGAAGTATGGAAGGTGTATCACTGAAAGATAGAATAAGGAACAGTCTGATAAGGGAACGTGCTGGTGTGAAAGAGGATATAGTGACTAGGATAGAAAACAGTATGCTTAGTTGGTTTGGGCATGTAGAGCGGATGGATGAAAGTAGACTAACTAAACAGATCTATATGGGGAGTGCGAATGGTTGCGTTGGGAGGGGAAGGCCTAGACGGACGTTCCGAGACCAAATAGGAGACGTTTTGGAAAAAGGTCAGGTCAGGAGTACCCGAAACCGACGAGCATGTATGAAGAGATTGATGACTGTGGATGGAGCGTAAGAAATATGTCAGGATCGTAGCAAGTGGAATAAAGTAGTCTCTGCCTACCCCTGTGGGAAAGAGGCGTGACGGTATGTATGTATGTATGTATGTAAGACTTGTACTTTTTTGTAGCTGGCAGTTATAAACCTTATGACAGCAGCATCTCATTTTTTATAATTATTGGATTCAGTTCTCTACGAACCACGATAGGAGGCGCTGCTGCCACGAGGTCGCTCATTTCATGTTCTCCTATACTCATTAAACATCAGTTCACTATCATAACTTGTTTCCATTTTAAATACAGTCCACTAGTTCGCCACAATACCGAACGCGAAATAATTTTAAGAAAGCAACTTTACAATACAACTATAGATATAAAACTATCATTGAAAGAAAGAAAGAAAGAAAGAAAAAAGTTTATTTATGACAATCACAAAACATCAAATAAAATAAATTAAACAACTTGTAACCATACAAATAAATTGTCACAAAATGGTCCCAACTCAGCATTTGCTGGCCTTACAGACAGCGCTGGTCTTCCATCACATTGACATTGGCATTGGTCACTATTATTTGTCACATTTCACAAATAATTATAATTTCGTACACTTAAGTGACATACATACATACATACCGTCACGCCTCTTTCCCACAGGGGTAGGCAGAGACTACTTTATACGATCCTGACATATTTCTTTCGCTTCATCCACAGTCATCAATCTCTTCATACATGCTCGTCGGTTTCGGGTACTCCTGACCTGACCTTTTTCCAAAACGTCTCCTATTTGCTCTCGGAAAGTCCGTCTAGGTCTTCCCCTCCCAACGTAACCATTCACACTCCCCATATGAATGGTTACGTTGGGAGGGGAAGGAAGGGAAAGAGGGGAAGTGACATACTACGCAATATGAGTAATTACTGTATAGTAAGTACTAGATGTGAAGTTAACTTGAATTCCGCGACACAAAACGATGAGTGTTTTTTGAATTCATATTTTAAACCAACTTTTTGCCTTACAAATGTTTGCTAATACTCGTTTATGGCAACCAAATAAAAGGTGAAAGCGGAGTTTGTTCACCGTTAATTTGTTCCCAAACCCGTTGTTTGCTGCAAATAAATCCTTTTCCGTTGAAAAAAAATACTCAGCATTTTTTTTGATGAACCAAACATCTGAGGCAACATTAATTAAATATCCGTTATCGTTATTGAAAATCAAAGGGGGATAACTGATATTGTTAAAAGGATGGAAAAAAGCGGTTTTCTTTTTTATGGAGTAAGGTGGCATACTTACTTACTTGATGGTTGGTCTATGTGACCTGTATTTTAGGTAGGACCACTTTAAAATTTAAATTGAAACGCTAACCATGCACACACACTGTGACTGTGTCTGTGTATGGCTGTGTGTGTATTTGTCGTTACCCGCCATTATTGCCACGTTTACACAAAAACCCTTCCATGCTAGTCTGGGAGCAAAAAAAACATAGAATGTACCAGCTGCTTCTCTTCCCGCGCAGATGGTAAAGCCCAACGAAGGAATGGGCGAATATCTTAGGAATTATATCATAGGCGATGCGGCTAACCCATCACTATTTTGATTCCGCTTTCCAACTATACGCCCACAATCATGCTAAACGTGGCCCTTAGGTCTTGTTAACTTACGCTCTGTCTACGTAAGAGATAAATACGTGATTTACGTATGTATATAGGTATGTTATATAAAGTGTGAAATAACATGGAAAAATCCTTTAAGTTGGCTCGAAGTTTAATTTCAACCCGGTCTCTTGATTTACGATTCAGGTATGGATTTTGCCAACTTTTCTTAGAAGTTAATCCGTTACGGCGTCTCGTGCAGCTACAGTGAAGCGCAGATGGATGTGGGTAGTTTTGGATAAGGCACTGAAAATAATGGTCTGGGAGCAAATTAAAAGCATAGAATGTACCAGTTGCTTCTCTTCCCGCGCATGGTAAAAGCCCATCGAGGGATTGCGCGAAAATCTTAGGGATGTTATAGGCGATGCGGCTAGCAACCCATCACTGTTTTGATCCATACGCCCACAATCATGCTGAACGTGGTCTTTAGGTCTTGTTACCTTAGCTCTGTCTAACCCGGTAGCGGACCTGTGATTCCCCACGTCTTGCAGGTCTGGTGTCCCTGGGCGATGGTGATCACTTTCCATCAGGTAACTCGTCTGTTCGTTTTCTCCCTCTCATATAAAATGTATGTATGTATCTTTCAACATGAAACTACCGTGAGACCCAATCATAATTACACATAAACGTATAATTAGTAGGTTCGAGGGTAGTTGTGCGCCGCTGTCAGTTGCGTCGAGCAGCCGCGCGAACAGAGCGCTGGCGCGCAGTGTTCGTTTCGCTACCGCCGGGGCGAGCGCTCCTAGAGGAAGGACTACGAAATAGTCCGGAACATGTCCAGCATCACTCGACTTTTTTACGTGAGTTATCCGTTTATGTGTAATTATGTATGTATGTAGTTCTAAGGTTCAAACGGCTTCGGCTGGTCATTGATTTAAGACTTCTACGTTTATTTAAAGATTTTTTTTTGTTACTATTACAGATAACTTCGACAATGACGAATTCATCCAGCCTTCATAGAGCAATATTTAAACAAGTTTTCATTGCTTAGTTTTACACATAATTGGTGGGATTTTTACTTTTACGAACAACGAGGTAGTTTCCTAGCTCCCGCGACAACTCGGTGGCAATGACGCGAAAGATTTATGTGCAAATTCACTTAATGCACCACGGCTACCGTTTTATTACTTTCCTCGCATTAAAATGAAACTTGTTATTAAAGTAATAAGGATATATATCATTTCGGCGTTTAAACTCTAACGACGCTTAATTTGTTGCGCATTGTGTTTATAACACTGAAGCGTTAAATTGTTTGAAGGAAAGTTAAATTCAACTTGTTTAAGATTTTGTTCACTGTCTCAACAGATGAAAGAGAAAGAATGAGAGAGTGATGAAGATAGAATCACACAAAATAAACAGACTAATAACAAAACCCACCACTATACCTTGCATTATTTTTGAAAGAGCTGATACTCTTCAAACTGATGAACCAATTTTTAATAAACATGCCTAAGAACCACCGCAAGGAAACTGGCTTTCTAATGAAAACAACTACATCCAAATCGGCCCATCCGCTTGAGAGCTAACGATGCCACACACACACACACACACACATTGACGTTAAACTTATAAAACCCCTGTTTTTGGGTCAGGGGTTAATAATAGTACCCACCAAGTTATGAAAAACAATACATTACAATGTTGAGGCGCCACAAGCCTGTTTTTCAGTGGACATTTTAATGTGATTGATTATCCAGGGAGGAAACAGGGGAATACGTTTATATAGAGAAACGCCTCCAGTTGATCATCCTATTTCCTCTTGACCAACTAATAAGTGACGGGAAACATCGGAACTTTATACTTCTCATGGCCCGGCACGCATTTGACCGGTTCCTAACCAATTCGTATGCTCACATTCAAACGTACATGCATAAATCACGTCTTTATCCCTTACGGGATACACAGAGCCTTTTATTTAACGAAGAGGAAATCTTTATGGATGCCCTAGGCACGGGGATGCCTAGAATTATGTGGCACTCCCCCCCGAAGGGGTATACCCGAGTTAAAAACTCTCCGGCGTTGCCTCAATGCAATGGTGTGATGGGGGACGCAGTGGGATGCCACTAGGGTTTCACCACAAACGCCTCCCCCCGGTGGCCCTGGCTTTCGCCAGGAACGCGCCAAGAAGGGGAGGGCCCGTACGCTGGGCCCGTCTTCCATTAGACAATGAGACCGTGCAATGCAGGTAGGTAATGCGGGATACACAGAGCCTAAGGTAACAAAACTTGAAGGCTGGGTTTTGCATGATTGTGGGCGTATAGGAAAAGGGAATCAAATTAGTGGTGAGCTAGCTGCACCGCCTATAACAATGATTACTAAGCTAATTTTCGCCCATTCGGTCTATGGGTTTTTAACATGACACATTGTGTGGTGTAAGAAAAGCAGCTGGCCCATTCTATGTTTTGTCTTTGCTCCCAGACCAGCATGAAATGGTTAATGCAAGCAAGAAACATTACAATTTCTAGAATTGCTTTGGGCTATAAATCCCTAGGTAAATAGCCCAAAGTACTAAAATTCTCCGTAGCCTGATTCAGCTGGCACAGTCACCGCGCAATTCTTGCCAACTCTGAATTAACTCATGAATAAGATATTTTAACATACTGGCCCACTGTTGAACAAGTCAACTTGCATACTAATTGCGCGTTAATTGCCCATACGGCTAATTGGGTGCAAAGGGTAAGTACAGATTTAATTCTGTATTCACAGTCACAGGTTCAGCTGCATTCGTGGAAGTTCTTTTGGACTACCAGCGAGCATGTATGAAGAGATTGATGAATGTACATACATCCATATCACGTCTTTATCCCTTACGGGGTAGACAGAGCCTGAGGTAACAAAACCTTAAGGCCACGTTTAGCATGATTAAGGGCGTATTGCTGGAAAGGGAAATCAAAATAGTGATGGGTTGCTAGGCGCATCGCCTATGACATGATTCCTAAGACATTCGCCCATTCCCCCCATGGGCTTTTACCATCTGCGCGGGAAGAGAAGCAACTGGTAAATTCTGGTTTTTCTTTACTCCTAGACCAGCATGAAAAAATTGATGAATGTGGATGAAGCAAAAGAGGTATGTCAGGATCGTAGCATGTGGAACAAAGTAGTCTCGGCCTACCACTGTGGGAAAGAGGCTTGAGGGTATGTATGTGTGTTCTTTCGGATGTTCCTTCGAAAGAACTAATTGTGGTTTTTATATCGCACTATTTCCTTTCTTAGAGCTAAAGGAACAATCGAGACCTCTGTTTCGCATTTGTTCCTTTGCAGGAAATGAAGGCGCTAATGCTACTTTGCGAGTAATAAGCCTCAGTTGTCCTACTATTTAATATTATAGACGCAAAAGTTTGTATGTATGGATGGATGGATGTTTGTTACTCTTTCACGCCAGAACGGTTAGACAGATCTGAATGAAATTTGGAACACAGATAGATTATGGTCTGGAATAACACATAGGCTACTTTTTATCCCGGAAAATTGCGTATTTCCTGCGGGATAACGATAAACGAATTCTATGCAGACGAAGCTAGTACACTAATATAATTTTCTCTTGCAAAATAAAACATGCCAATGCTGAAACAACAGCGTATCCACACGAAACGATATTTATCTACAATCAGGAAGGGCCCCAAAAGATAGCAAAGATACCGAACTAAGCAATAAAGGAATGAAAGGCAAACCATATCAATACATCACACAAATTAGAGCGTCCCATATCGGCGCGAGCCACTCGCACGTAGCGCCAAGTAAGAGCCAAAAATGAAATAACACAGGGAAAGTCAACAAAGCACAAAATTAGTTTTATACGATATAGAAGGAAAAAAGCAACGGAGCGAAATGCGGCAGAAATGGGAAATGTAGAGGCCTGTGGTTTTGCGCCCGTTGATGGCGGCGCGTTGGATGCTAATCAACGGTTTGCTTTTGCTTCGTTGTAGACTCAGCCTTGTCCGCGTCATTTGCAATGGAGGCAACGCGAGGTTTCATCTGCGTCAGTGTATATGGACACCTTGGTCAAGATAAACGTCATATTTCAATGTCATTGTGTTTAAACTGTAGTTCTGCTATGCCTTGGTAAACGGCGCGTACGTCTTTTTATCATGGTAACGAAGTGTCTTGTAAAGTGTAAAGACGACCAAAACCGTAAAACAGGGTGAGTATGGACATTGAAGTTTAAACCTCGATAATAGTTATTTGTTATGCAAGGCTGCAAAATGTTTGTTTGGCGCGAGTGCCTGAATTGAAACCCGAGCAAGCGAAGGATTCTATGATTGAACCACGAGCGAAGCGAGTGGTTCAAAAAAAGAATCCTGAGCGTCGCGAGGGTTTCAAGGCACGAGATACTAAACAACTTTGCTGCCGAGCGAAACACACAATTTTTCACCTCACTACAGCGAGAAAAATGGTGGATGAAAGAAAAACAGTCTAATAGTAAATCAGTTTTTTTATTCTTTTTCTTCTAAATAAGAAAGGTAAAAGGATCTAAGCCCATACAGCCTAGTCTAATAATCCAATAAGTAAAACTATTTTTTCTGATTGTTCTGTCACATTAATTTCTTGCGTATTATACTGTTTTATCATAAACCAAACAACAATTTTGGTCAACTTTTCGGTTTCCCGACGAGCAATCTCTAAAAACTTTTTTTTTCTAATCATAGATATATTTTTAAAAAGAAAGTTAAAAAATCGCACTAACTAGACTGAATTAAAAAAATGGGGCGCGTTCTGAATTTGCATCATAATATCTGTTTTTTCCTGCTTGGTTGCTATTTTTGTGGTTAACCACAAATTAAAATAATTAATAAAAACCAATATCGTTTATTCTTTTAGCAACGAAAGTTAGCAAATCTTGAAAATAACTTAGGAAGTAACGGATTTTAAAATAAATTAATACTGGATACCGGATCGCGTTTCTGAACGTGACATTATGTTTTTTTTATCTGATGAAAAAGTTAGGGTCTGATAACAAGTTCGACATTTGAAGTTCGTATTATTCCGTCCTTCTCATTCACCTAATTAAGTACTATTCGTATAAGCGAGACGACAACATACGTTCAAAGTTCTAATTTCTGAGTATATGAGTAGGTGGGCAATGGTGGTCATCGTCACGTTCGAATTTCAAAAACCTTTTCCACGCAAGCGGGGAAAAAGCACTTTTCCACGCAGATTTTGAAGGAGAAAGACAGCCTTTTCGAGCAAGTGAGGTGAAAATAATATTTTTATATGTGGGAAGTTGATTTTTTACATAAAAAATGTTTCGGTGGTATGAATTTTAGTTCAATAATGATTATCTGTCGTTTAGTTCCGCAGTTTAAACAATTTCCCATAGGGGTAGGCAGAGACTACTTTGTTCCACTTACTACGATGCTGACATCTTCTTTCGCTTCATCCACATTCATCAATCTCTTCATACATTTGACAAATATTTTATTGAATCAGGCGTTGCTTTGCGGAGGTCCATTTCAATGAACAAAAAAATTACCTTGCTACTCCGCTACTCACGTGCAAGCTAACCAAGCCTGTGTGAAATATATAATGTTATTCATGCAATCCCTCCCTCCACTACTGCCCATAAAACACACATAAATACCACAAACTTAATTATCCCTTACACCACACAAATACTGATGCGTTTCGATCCCTCTACGGGATCATTATCAAAGTTTAATGAGCACAACTGTTACACATGCAAACCATTTTTATTTGTTTAGATAAATTTTTCGTTCATTGAATTTGACAAATGTCGGAGATTATGTGAGTGACAATTCGACATACAAGGCTTAGTCAATATGGAGTCAACCAGCGTAGATTCTGGTCGAGCTTGCAGTGTAAACAGAATTGTCACTTGTCACCTACAATTGTCCAGATGGTGAAACAGCCTCAGCCTTCTGAATTCTTGATTTCCACTGTGACTGTTTCACTATTTTCAAGTTAGTGACAACCAAAATGTTAATTCTATTCAATTTTCTTATCGTACTGTCCCGTTCTCACCAGTAGTATTTAACAGGAAAGTGAAAAGAACGGTACGACATGAGTTTCAAATTTAGAACTTGGTAGTCCTGGCCTCCTATTGGTTGTAACTCGGTGTGATCAACGCGAGCGTCGCGAGGTCGCGATGCGCGGTCCTCCGTCATCTCAATTTGACACGACGGAACCGTATATAGTTTTAAGGTTCCTTGGAAATTTCATTACGGAACCACGATTTGTCTTTGTGACAGTTCCGCGTTTGGGCAAATTTTGCACGTGAAGAAACCGGAGTTTCTGGAATGAGTAGTGCATAATTTCATTTGTTTACGCGCTGTTCCCCTGACTACGTCCACGCAGAATAAAAAAGGAAGTGAGAGAGAGAGAGAAACATTTTTTTATACGCACATTTGATACACATACAGGCACATATATAAAAAGAGTACCGATAGCATTGTGATGTAGCGTAGTCCTTTAAACCACCTTAATACGGCCCTGTGGAAAAATATCTGCTCAAGTGAAGTCTTCCAAGTGTAAACTACCACCTGCTTTCAATTCAGATCTCTAGGTAAAAAAAATCAAGGGCCTGTGAATTGTATCTGTTTCTTTATATTTGTACAATAAAGCATTTACTTACTTACTTGCCGAAGCCCTAAGTCCACCTTAATCCGGCCCTGTGAAAACATTACTTACGTCACAATAACTATCTACGTGGTGAATTTCAGCACGATCCATTCAATGGTTTGAGCTGTGAGTTGATTGATCAGTCAGTGAATCAGTCACACGTGAATCTGGCAGCGCGAGTTAAAATTTTGTGCGATACTCCGAAAACTATTTTAAGAAGTGGCGCTTTTTGCGAAGCTACAAGTTACAATGTTACAAGGGTGAACTAGCAACACTGGCCCAATTAACCAATCAGTGGTTGGGATTTGAGCAATGTTGCTAATTCAGACAAAAATATGTACGAAATTTTGTATCTAGATAAACGCTGAATAAATCGCATTACCGTAAAACGGGGTGAGTAAGGACGAAATTGAAGTTCACTTCGATAAAAAAAATATTTTCACATGTGGCAATTTGATTTTCATAGATAAAAAAATGTTCCGGTGGAATGAATTATAGTTCAATAATCTGTCGTTTAGTTTCGTAGTTTAAACAATAAACACTAAAATAAGCAAAAACCTGCTCACCCCGTAGTGGGGTCAGAAGAGATAGGAACAGATAAAAAAGATGACGACAGCAAATTACCAGAAAAAAGGACATAATAATATATACAATGTCTAAAAATATAACTACCTAAACTAATTTAAGAGCAAGCTAAGCCAGAAATTTTAAGTAGCAAGTGTAAACAAAATATTAGTTCTATCCCTTTCCCCCCCGCAATCCTTTCTCATCCCGTTGTACGGTACTTAATCCAAAGAGCGTAGTGCACTGCATAGTTTGCAAACGGACTTATTTTTTGTCCTTTTCTTTCAGAAATTCGCAGTGAAATCGCTTCACCGGAAACAGATCATATTTTCCGAACCAGCTGAACGCTAGCCATTAATTGGACTGTAGTTTTGTTTCCTCTGGCTGTTTTTAATAGACGAGACTGTACGAGTAGTCAAGTACATTTGAAACTTACTAATAGTGTACCTAATGTAAATATATAGCCGACCAAGAAAGTGCTTTTACATTTTTATGACCGTTCCTTAGGGGACAGGACTCTATGCAAAGTTCGTTTGGATTTCTACCACTATGTTGTTCATTACTTCCTTTGCCCCCAACGAGCATGCGGGTCATCTGGTGGAAAACACTTACTGCATTCCATGAACCCATAACATAGGCGGTTCACGGGTGTGTTGCCGGCCGTATAAGAAAAGATTTGAAAAGAATCCCTAAGCTGTACACAATAATTTAAACTACTAATGATCTTTCCAGAATCGACACGAAATCATATTTTTGTGACACTCTAAGCAAATGTCTAAAAAACTTTTTTTTCATTTAGTTAAAAACACGTTAACATTTTTTGCTGCAAAAGCTAAACAAGTAAGGCAGTCCAAAAAGTTCGTTAGTCTATCAGGCTTTAAGTTTTCAAACATTGTCGCATCGGATTTGAAGAGAGACACTCCAAACAGGCGAATCTCCATCTCAACAACACAGCAATCTAAACTTTAGACGCAGCTCTATTGGGCTTCAATCAGAATGGTATTAGAGTGGACGTAAGGCATTCTTGTAGAAGAATTCTCATTTGCAACGACTAGCAAGCTGCAACTGCAAAGTTGTTTGAAAACAACATCAAATGAGTGAGTCTATCGTTACCTCCTGAAGAAGACAAGGTCCTGATTATAGAGGTGGGATATTAACTGGAGCTAACAACTAATTGATTAAACTACCAGTTGAAAACTAACTGCGCACACAAACAGGGTGTCTTAGCTCAAAATTTCGAACATGAAGAACACCGGATAAGTTAGTGACCCATGAAGCTAAGGTCCCGGATTCAAATATGTAATACTAAATATAACAATATTTCTTAACACAACTGGTTATGGTGTCCGTAATTTCGTCACTCACACAAACAAGTCCAAATAAAGGTGACTGACCCCAACAACCCTTCTACCCTACAAATCCATCAGCTCTTTTCCTATTTAAATATTAAATAAGAGAAATGAAACACCATTAGGACTCACCTACTTCTTATTTTAGTCACAACCCTTGGTAATTAGCATAGGGGTCCCACCCCTTCCGTTCGGCAATTCAAGTCTCGCAGATGTGAATATAAAGTACTTGGCTATACTGTAATTAAGCTAGTATACGTATAGGTTATATGAATTAGAAACTAATTATGAATCAGCCGGTTTTGTGAGCGATTAAGTAATGTTTACTATGGGCGCAACTAGTGGGGTGTGCAGTTAGTAATCTGTCAACTATTATCCTACGCCGACTACGAACATGAGAATCGCTGTTTTAGGGCCTAGTTTTTTTCTATCAAGTTGTGACTGGTTACAAGATTGCTAAATTGAACAGTTGTAGAAATTAAACAAAGAATTAAAGCTAATTTATATGCCATAGACTAAGGTATATATTATGTATGTCAGGAAGCTACGTGCGTTGTCAATACGCCTTCTCCGCATTTGATAATATCTCACTTTTTCACCTCAAAACCTCACGGTAGGCACTTCAACGAAACGTGTTCCCACCTAAAGCAAAACCCATTTCCCCAAACCTTTCTCAGCTCGGCGACTGAATACTATTTCCGTATAAAAGAGCCATCAAAACATTTTGTTTGAAATGAAATCGTTTCTGCGAACGCGCCAAATCGATCTTCCGTTCGAGAGGCGTTCAACTGAGTCTATTTATAGTGCACTAGTCTCACTCCGAGATAGAGTAGGTCAAAATTGTGTAACTTCCTTTCCCTGCAGCACTACACCAAAAAGGACCTAATGGAAAACCGTGATCGTACGTCGCGGAGTAAACATTGATTAATTTGAACGTTCGTTTTGTTTTTTTTTTTAATCTTTTCGTCAGCTGCTTGCGTTTTTAGTGGCCAGTTCACATGGTTTTAAAAATAAATAGGTGGTCATAATGCGGTATGTTAGGTAGGAAGTATAAAGGTGGTCGTAATGCGATAGTGTGTCCTTCGTACTGGACGAACAATGTACTTATAAATTAGTGCACACAGTTGTAGAAATATCAACTCTTTTAAAGCCTGTCTTTTTAGCAAGCTTTGTTTATTATTTAATTCGTTTAGTTCCGATATATCCGTTGTTTCTACTTCAGCAGTGAACTAATTCAAGTCTGCTTACGTGTTACTTGACTGCAAACTTTATTCATCAGTTACTTTGTTGCTACTTCGATAAAATGTACCAGCTAGAAACATAATACCTATTTGGAACTCAGGTTCTATTCACGCTACTTTGTGTCCACAGTGCTAAGACAAGAGTTTTTGTATTAAAAAAAACCTCTATCGTTACCACTGCCATTTTTAAAACACGAAGTGTGACTTTAAAAATGTTCTTATCAAAATTAAAAACGGGACGCGAAATTTTAAAACGTAATCACTTTAAAGGCAACGTGCATCAACGGCAAACATCCATTTTAGAGAGGAAATTGAATTTCCTTGGAATTTTCTTACATTCCCTGATTGTCTTTCGATGGGAAACTGAGATTTTCCGCCAGGAAATTATTTACAGGCATTTGCGAAGTCAAATTTGGTGTTGGATTATATTTATTAGCTAAAACCCCGGAGGTCGTTAATTCACTTTGACGTTTTGTATTATATAAATCCATTGCTGGTTTTTGACAGTATCGTTTTTTTAAATTGAAACTTTTCATGGGCACTAATCTTTATGCATTACAGACAAAATGTGAACATTAACACAAATCATCTAGTTATCTATTGTTTCAGTTTCTCTGTCCTTGAAAGATTTAATAAAAAAAGCTAACTTTTCACACACACACACACACACAAACTTTCAAACTTTTTTTCTCTATTTTATTTTTTGTATTATTCTTGTGTTTTGAGAACTTTCACTTAGCACTCGCGATACAGACCCAGAGTCTAGTGCGAAGGCCGCTGTTTCACTTACCGCATAAAATGTCATCTACCTATCTCTATGTAACAATGTGTCCTTTGTAAAATATTATGCACTCTGTAACTTCTGTGGTGAAATAAAGTTATTCTTATTCTTATTCTTATTTCCTACAGCATTGTCTGATACAGATTTTTTTGCAAATATGAGTTTGACTTTAAATATGAAATTTTTGTTTACCGTAAAATATACTTACTATAGGTACTTACTCATCTCCTTTATAATTCACCCAGAAACATCAAAGTAAAAACATCTCGAGGATTATCCGCACGATTTATCTCAAGGAAAAACCAGCAGGCAGGAAGATATCACGGAAATCTTAATAACCCAAAATGTCTTATATTAAACGGAACGTTAAATGCTCTCTAAATTTAATAAGGAAACGGTTTAACTGTGCGACATCTGGCCAGAACGCATGTGTACCAACCTAGCCGAGCAAAATTCATAAAACGCCTTAATACTTACTACCGCAGTGCCGTCTGTAGCCAGCTTTATGGTGGTGCGACGGGACAGAATTCAAAATTAGAATTTGCCGAATTTTGGTATTTTATTGGGCTCGGTTTGTATTCGAAACAGTGCTTGGGTATTTTATGGTGCAGATATTACTGACCCTTGAGTTTAACAACATTTCTGCGTACAATGAAACGCATATCTGCGCTGTCTGTTGTGCAATTTGATGAGCATAGCCAACATCGTGCTGCATTAATTTAGGGTATTTAATAGCTAGCTTGGTAGTTGCTTGCCGGTATAGGTATATAATTGTTACCTCAGTGTTCCTCTTAGCACAGATTTTTGAGATAGGTTTGTTTTATAAATCATCGCGTTAATTAAGGGTTTAAAAATGTCTTCGTAAACCGCAAAAGTTTTAGGTTGGACAGTAGGTATTATCAATTAGCGACCAGCTCCGCCTTCACGCAGGTAACTAAACCATCCTCTTGAATCATTCAATCTATGAGAAAAATCGCATAAGAATTCGTTGAGTAATTTAAAAGATCTAAGCGTAAATAATTAAAAAAAAAACGTATAGAAATATCCTTTCACGTTCCGTTTCACTTATACATTGAATTAAATTAAATAAATCTAGACTAATCTGAAATTGTATACGGACATAAAATGTTCTTATGAGACCACGGTGATAATAAACGGATGCAAACTATAGGCTCGAGGGATAGCAATAAGGTTTTAGGGGTCTCCTATAAAAATGTATGATCATGGCATTTTGTGCCTTGTGCGGATTGGTTGGGCAGATGTTCCCGTATTATTTACTATCTTTACCGGAGTTGATAAAGAGGCAGGTTTGATATGGCTGAATGTTTTGCTGACTTTCGCACAATTAAGAAAATAATAGGCACAGATTAAGTTTAGGAAAGGTCAAGGGCGTTACCACGGCCTTTTTTTTTATATGAATAGCAAGGCAAACGAGCAAGTGGGTCACCTGATGGTAAGTGATCACCACTGCCCATAGACACCCGCAACCCCGGAGGGATTGCAGATGCGTTGCCAACCTAGAGGACTAAGATGAAATACAAATAATGCAATCTTAATGCGATTCAAATCCAAATTGCAACAACTAGAAGTGTCAAAAATGACAGTTAAGAAATCGGAATTGAATAGCTTTATGGGGTGCGAGTCGGGTTACCTCCGCGTGTGGTCAAGAGCTGCGGTTCGATTTTGGATCCGTCCGAGGGGAAGAGCAGTGCCTGGGCATCGGTTAATGATTTTCTGGCAGATTCTGAGGGATATAATTATCTAAGAGCCCGGCCCGAGCCCGGGGGGAGGGGTCTTTTGACCGTGGTCTACCGTACAACGTTGCCTTCATTTTTGTCACAAGATTTTTGAATACTGTTTTTATTACTTTGACATTGGCGAAAACATCGCATCGCATGGGCCATATTAAAAAAAGAATAAGAAGAATTAGCTTTAAGACGTCATGGTTAGGCCCCACGTCAAAGAGTACCCTCAACGGACGAGCATGTATGAAGAGA
This sequence comes from Pandemis corylana, assembly GCA_949127965.1. Classification (NCBI taxonomy): domain Eukaryota; kingdom Metazoa; phylum Arthropoda; class Insecta; order Lepidoptera; family Tortricidae; genus Pandemis; species Pandemis corylana. The sequence goes on along the minus strand of OX421868.1, from coordinate 2,911,377 downwards.
TAATGAATGTGGATGAAGTGCTAGATGTATGTCAGGATCGTAGCAAGTGGAACAAAGTATAGTCTTTGCCTACCGCTAATAGGAAAGAGGCGTGACGGTATGTATGTGGTCCGCTCAATTGGATCCTTTCGCTATGGCTATGGAAGATCTTTCTTTTTCACATGACTATTCTTTTGGTCGCCATTATTTTTGTTCTTATTCTTGTATTCAAAAGTCTATACCGAATAAGTTAATGTATGGATAGCCAGTGAAATGGAAGCTTAAAACGGTTTCCCAACGCTCCAACAACAATCAATTCCTCGCTAAGCAGTATTTAGAACATAATGAATCGAGTTTGTCCTCATACATTGTTGTTTTCACTTCGCAATAAACGTTGACCTCCCTTGAACCTCCGCAGCCTAACCTTTGCCCCCTAACCTTCCAACTTTTCAATACAACCAGGAGGGGAGGGGAGGTCAGTACAAACTGGCTGATCCTTGAAGACTGCCAAGTGACCTCGGACCTTCTAATAAGGGTATCCATCAATCAAAGTGAGCCCTAAATGAGAGTTTCCCTTGTTCGGCTTTTATGAAACCTTTATAGCGTCAGCACATTTTTATTAAGTGAAATTACGTAAGGATTTTAACCCTTGTAAAATTGGGAAAATGCATTTAAAAAATCACGTTTCTTACTAAATATGAAAGTATAGTAAAACAGATGACAAAAAGTGTTTCAAAAGTAAAATCGGTCAAAAAACACGGAAAAGAGTTCTAAACTAGTAATTAGTCAGCGATAAGAAATAGAGATCCGATATGACATGTGACGTCATTTGTCACAACGCCCATTAAAATTTAAAATTTCTCCGCATTAAAATTTCGTTTTTTTAGAAAGAGATAGAGACCGACCGGATAGCCTATTGGTTAGTGACCCTGACTATGAAGCTAGAGGTCCCGGGTTCGAATCCCGGTAGGGGCAGACAGTTGTATGACGAATACGAATGTTTGTGCCCGAGTCATGGATGTTGTATGTATTTAATTATGTATTTATCTACATTATATAAGTATGTTTATCCGTTGCCTGGTACCCATAGTACAAGCTTTGCTTAGTTTGGGGCTGGGTCAATTGGTGTAATTTGTCTCAAGATATTTATTTATTATTTATTTATTTTACAAATCTTTAATAGCTGTATCTCGGTTACTTTTACAGTTATTTGAAAAAAAAAATCATATTGTTCCCTCTTTATTTCTTACTATGAAACAAACAGACACGACATCATAGATATCTGACCCCTAAAATATCAGTCTTCATTTAAAGTGGTGAAACCGGCCCTTAAGTTATTAGAACTTATTGAAAGGTGGCATAAAACTGAGCCACCGTAAAAGATAAATAAATCGATACAACTTAATTATCTTTCAAATATACTTCTGTACTCTTATTTCTTTATTGGCAGCAATCGAATCAAGCTTTATGTTTCTTTATTGTTATGTCGCCTGCCGAATGCAGTAAGGGCACAAGTCAAAAAACCAATAAGTCGAGAAACGGCCACTTAAAGTTTTGAGAAACAGGTGTATGACCACCAATTTGGCTATATATTTTTTTATTTTAGAAAAACGTACCTGTTCCTGAGATTTTCTTTTTCTTTGGCATAGATAGCTTCGAATGAATCCGTTAATTTCATTTATAATAATATACATTTGAAATTGTAAGGGCCTAAACATGGGTACTTAGTGTTGTGCCTTTGTTGCAGAAAGTATCTTATGCAATTTCGTGATATGCCTGAAGTCATGCTAATTATTATAAGTATAATCAATAATATAAATGCAATAAATTAATGACAAATTTAAGAAAATGCTAATATAAAATAAAATCAAAATCAAAAATACACCAAATAGGTTAGGATTGGTATCAATTGTTTTCTATTTTTTTTATAATATCAGTATTAATTTCGTCGTACCCTATAGATTTCGTATTATTTAATGACATCCTATGCATTTCTTTTTCTGACACCGGTGTTATGAAGATGCTATTATTACGTGCATTACCATGTATGTGCAATTGGGGTGTTTGAGGTTGTTTAACTGAACCTGCTAGTTCTGTGTAGTAAGTATTAAAATTTGATGCTATTTCAAAGGGGTCCGTTATCATTTTATGTTTTATTACCAGTTTATTAATATTGCGGTGTGTTTATAGTATTATTAGTTTCATTTTTTATTATTTAAATAAATAAATAAATAAATATCAGGGTACAATTCACACACAACCTAAGCTAATCCCAAAGTAAGCGCTAGTAAGGCTTGTGTTATGGGTACTAGACGGCGATATTCATACTTATTATTTGCCACGAGGCTCTGCATTTATTTTTAATGTTGATCAAATATTTGTTATTATTTAATCTTTGCGCAGTATCTATGCATTTTTTTAACATTTTAGTGTATCTGTAATATTCATGTTTATTTTGTTCGGTTCTTGGTTTTTATAATATCGAAAACGAAGTAATCTTTTCTTTTGCAGCTAATTTTTACTCCTGTTGTCATCCATTTTGGAGAATTATGATTTGTATTGTTATTTTTTTCCGCATAACAGGAAAACATAGCTTATAAAACAATACGATCAAGTCGTGAAACTGATTGAATGCGACATTGAAATCACTTTCTAAATATATATCTGAAAAAGATAGACTTGACAAACATTACTGAAATTTATTTATATTCTTCTTCTTCTTATGGTGCCTCTCCAACTAGTGAAGGTTGGCAGTCAGCTCCGCATACTTTACACGGTCCCTGGCCAGGTTGAAAAGCTCCGCTGCACTTGTGATTCCAGTCCATTCCCGGATATTTCGCAGACAAGATTTCTTCCTGCGCCAAACAGCTCTTTTTCCAGCCACTTTGCCCATGATTATAAGCTGTAAAAGCTCGTATCTTGTGTGCCTCAGCACATGTCCCAAATAAGCAACTTTTCTTTTTTTGATGGTCAGCATCAGTTCACACTCCTTTCCAACCCGACACAGGACCTCAACATTGGTCACCCGATCCGTCCATCTTATGGCCAACATGCGTCTATATGCCCACATTTCAAATGCTTCTACACGTTTACTGAGTTGCTCTTTAAGGGTCCAGGCTTCACATCCGTATAGAAGTATGGGCCATATATAGCATTGCAGTAAACGGATGCGCAGATGTACTTTGAAACTGATTTTATATTATCAATGTTAAAATCTCTTTTACATTTTAAATAATGTCCTTGGTCTTGACCTTAAACCTTAACATTTGTGCTGTGCCATGATCAGAAATGCCGAGAGGTAAAATGGCAGCATAGGCCCGTTTTACATTGCTCAATATATTGTCTATGCAGGTTTTATCCCTTGTTGGTTCTTTTAAATGAATTGTTAAATTATAATTATTCGATATGTCTATTATTAGTCTGTTACAGTCGTTACTAATTGCTAGTGTATTAATGTTGAAGTCACCACATACGAATATTTTTTAAATTTAGATTTAGTGTTCAATTCGTGTAGTAAAATACCTAGCTTGTCAAGAAATAAGTTAGCGGATGAACTTGGAATTCTGTACAAACAAATTACTACAGCATTATGTTTGGGTACCTCAATACCACAGTACTCAAAGATCCTCGATACCGACATTTTCTGCACAAAATCGAGTTCCTTAAAAGTAACCTCTGGCTTTGCCAAGATACAGACTCAGCCTCTATTTTGGTCTCGGGAATAGTTATTGGTCAATGCGTAATTGTGAACTTATATATATTTTTTTCATTTCCAGATTCGATGAAAGTTTCTGTGAGACATATAATATCTGGCTCATTGTTTTTCTTGTACATTTTTGTGAATTCATTATGCACAATCAATGTTCATAAGTGTCCTAAGAACATAATATCACAAGACACAACTTAAAATTTAACTCGAATGATTATGCAATAAGGGCACAACTAAGAAATGCCGTTATTGCATGAACAGGGTAGGCCATTTTGTCACATGCAAGAAGGGCATTTATGCCCTCTATATTCCGCTAGAGTTAACTTTTGAAAATAGTCTTTAATGTATACGATAAAACGATCAAATTAGAACACGATTCCGGGATAAACTCAAAAACCGAAAATTTTTAGTTCGGCCCTTTTTGCATTCAGCAGGCGATGTATACGATAAATCTACTATTTGCTAGAATTAAATTAGTATTCAGAAGCCCTTAGGCGTATAAGTTCAAACATTGCTTCGATACACAAATGCATTTAAACAGCTAAAGATTTTCTTTATTTAGGTATTTGTTTTGCAAAACACGGGGTCAAATGTGTCGATAAACGCAGCGTGTCAGGTTGTTGAAAATGGAACGTTATTAAAAAAAAACAAATTTGATGTTGTCAATACTGCCTTGGCATGCCGCCTCTTTTATTTTAACACGACTTCAAGGAACACACTATCTGTATTATATAATTATTAAAAATATTAAATAAACCTTTGAATACTTGAATAACTAGTACAGTAGCCCTTTTAATAAATTAGTAAGGCCGTCTTAGAATAAAGAGTGAATGGGCATCGAATTCATGCCTGTCCACGCTAAATCACTTCTATATTTACCATCAATAGGGATTTTTAATTTTATGTAGGTATTGTTGTTGTTTTTTTTTTATATATGAATAGGAAGGCAAACGAGCAAGTGGGTCACCTGATGGTAAGTGATCATCACTGCCCATAGACACCCGCAACCCCGGTGGGATTGCAGATGCCTTGCCAACCTAAGATGAAATGCCTCTTGTGCCCGTAATTTCCCCGGCTGTCTTACTCTCCACACCGGAACACAGCAGTGCAAGCACTGCTACTTAGTGGCAGGATTAGCGAGTAAGATGGTGGTAGCGATCCGTCCGGACCTTGCACAAGGCCCTACCACCCGCAAATTTGCTTCTATTTAGTTTTTTAATTGCAGCACTGGCTTTAACTTTAATACATACATACATACATAAATCACGTCTTTATCCCTAACATTAGTCTAATGAATAATCGCATCGGTACCGTGCCAAATATACTTCCATGTTTTTCATAGAAAACTTGGAAACAAAGGATTTTTATTCAAACCGAGAGCAGAGTTAAGTTTTTTTTTTCAAATTAACTCTTTGTAATTCACTTAGATGGAATTTCGTACTTTTTGCTTTCGAATGTTTTGTTGTTATGGGTATAAGGAATTTAAAGATTGTGTATTCAACTGATGTTTACTCATGCTGTTTATTATATTATGTTTGTATCGCTTATTTTATTCGAAGTCTTTTTAAAGGACTTCAAAGAGAAGAGGTTTTTAATTTGGCATTTTTTATTTATGGTTATCAATATCTTGGCCGACTCAACATCATTATCATTTTATTCGATACAATACTTACTCAAAGTTGATTTCATACTTTCAAAAATAGGTTCAGGATTTTTTTGGTAGGTACCTACTTCGTTATTTTTTAATTTTGATGTAGAAATTCATTCACATTCCTCATTAGAAAACTGAATTTCTTATAAGTACTAAGTAAGAAAATTTGCTTTAACGAAATTTTCTCCTTTCTTCTTATATGTATGGTTAAGAATTTCAACACATCCATAATTTATCATGATTTCGAAATGACTGGAAGGTTAACGTCGCCAAGTGTTTGAGAAGACTGCCCTGTATCCGAAAAATTAAACTATACATTCGCGACATTGCCTGCGACGCTGTCATCTATATATAGTACAATATTATAATGAGCTAAAGTTTGTGAGATTGTAGAGGTAATATCTAGATATAATGAACCGATATTTTAAAATACTTCTACCAATAAAAAAAACACATTATTTGTAAGTGTCACAGTCACAGTTTAAATCTGGGCGGTCGAAGTCGCGGGCAACAACTAGTTGGAAATTAATAAAAGCGAAACTGTCACCAGGAACAAAAAGTGTTTTATGTGTTAATCGAGGCAGTAAAATACATGTAAGGGCCACATGGCGTGTGGCAAAGGTGCAATTTTAATACCATAGCACCCGTCTTGAGTACTAGATTTCTTATACTACAACTGCTCAGATAAAGCGAAAGAATTTTAATCACAAAACAGTAAATGTATATTCATATCCAAGAAACTGCAAGTAATTACTGAAGAAACCTTTTTTAACGTATCTAATTGCGCACTTAAACATCGCAATTTTCATGCTGCTAACATTCCATTACTTTTTCTTCGAATGCAAGACAGGCTGGCCTCCTGGCGCCATGATGCTGTCTTAACGTATCTTCTTCTAAATAAATAGAACATTTGCAGGTTTTCAGGCGAGGCAGCTACCCTAATTCGAGATTGATTAAATGTGTGTCAATATGAAATTTGGTATTTGTCTACCGTACACACGGGGTACAGTCAGCATTAAAAACGTTCTCAAGTGCGAGAGAGATACACTGAGCGGGAAAATGTGGTCCTCGTAAGTATATAGCAATATAGGTAGCTAGGTGTTGCCCGCGACTCTGCGCAGAACAGCTACCCGCGAGAATTAAGCAATTTTCCGGGGTAAAAACTATACTATGTCCTTCCCCGTCCAACTAACTATCTGTATAGGTACTTTACCAGCAGGGTTGTTGCTGGTAATTATTGAAGTGGTGGAGATAGAAACAACTTTTGCAGTCCATTTCAAATCTAAATTTAATGTAATGATTTAATGCTTATATACTCAACAATCTTCTTATGACAATCTAATCAGATGATTATCATATCTAGATAGACGTGACCAATCTTGTAACAGAGAGACACGTACATACACTACATGTTTACATGTGACATCCGTCACAGGTACCAAATTTTAACTAAATCGGTCCAGCGGTTTAAGCTTGAAAAGGTGACATATAGACAGATGGACAGACAGACAAACTGAGATACTTTTGTATTTATAATATTAATAGGGATTTTGTATGGAGAGGAGTTTGGGCCAAATTCCTTGTGACTAAAATTGTGTAGGTACATTAATACATGATCGAAGTGAAACCCAACTAAAACGAATAGTGACTAAACAAAATCACGATTGAGACACAACGCGATACCTAAATCACTATCGAGGTAAAATGCGGCTAAAACTTATAGCGACTAAATAAATAAACGATTGAGACACAAACCGATAGTTAAAAATTGTCGGCTTTACTCTGTCTATCTATCTATATATCTATATATAAATAAAAATGAATTGCTGTTCGTTAGTCTCGCTAAGACTCGAGAATAGCTGGGCGGATTTGGCTAATTTTGGTTTTGAAATATTTGTTGAAGTCCAGGGTGGGTTTAGACGGTGAGAAATCATCGAAATTTGAAAAAAATGGAACGGGGGCAACAGCTAGTATGTATTTGCACGTCATACATACTAGCTGTCGAGTCACCACTCGACCTTCGAAAACTAAAATTCGGAGTAGACCCCCTATCTACAAAATACATTATCCATTCGACTGTACCCAGTACTGCATCGCCCGCCGAAACCAGGCGCAGGCAAACAGATAGCTCAAATATTTATGGAACTTACGCGTAAGCCTCGTGTTTGTGAAGCTCCGAATATTACGGTTGCGTTATACCAACGATAAACGCGAAGGATAAGTATACAAGGGCTTAGAAAAACTTGAAGGTACAGTATGTAACTTGTGCAAGATGTATACAAGATATCTCAGAATTATGCCGGAATATTACAGGAGGTTGAGTTACTGTGATTGAACACTCCAGGCGTCTTAAAGCAATTCTATTCAAACTCAGTTCAGTAGGCTTATTATCTAACTCGCTCGCAATCGCCATCGTGTTCATTGTGACGTGTATTGGCTGACAATTGGCATCGGAATTAGCTACCTGTCACATTCATACGAGAACCGTCAAAATGAACACGATGGCGATTGCGGGCGAGTTAGACAATAAGCCTAGATTTTAGCTGTCATACTTAAGTATTGACCTGACAGCGAGCGTACCTAAACTGAGTCGAAACTGAATCGCATTAAGACGTCATTGTAAGGCCCCTGTGCAAATTATTCATCGTAGTTTTGGATTCAAAACTAAGTCACACGATATTTTTTTAATTAAATAGAGTGAAAAACGAGCGAATGGGCGACCTGATAGCAAAGCAACCCGTGGACACGACTGCTCCAATTATGAAGAGTGCAGTAACTCGTGTTTTTATCAAAATTGAGTTAATACATATTCCGAATCAGCAAAACGTGTCTGTAAATTCTTCTTTGCCATATTTACTGTTAAAGGCCGACCAGTACGTTAAAGAAGTTGACTGTGCGTTTACGCAACAAACTGTATGAAGAAACGGTGAGAGAGTGTGACGCATGTGACACGTCACTGCGTACACGCAGCGGTGTGGTTGCTCCTTAAATCGTCAGGATCCATGATTTTTAATAAGCAAAATAGAAATACTGTTACTATTAGTATAGATATGGCACGGACTTTTGAAGTCATTCTATAATTACCAGCAACACCAAAGAATTGCAAACAAGTTGCTAGCCTAGAGGGCAATGATACCTCATGTGTTAGTGATTTCACCGGTTGTCCCAATCTCCAATGACGGTTCTGGCTGAAAATCAGTGCTGTAGGTCAGCGTAACCACGTAACGTAACGTAACGTATCCCTTCAGCGTAATGCTGAGCCAGCGACCGTTTCACTTTTGCGAAGACACACACAACGCTCATGATCTATTTTTCTTGTCTTAATTATTTTCTATAAAATTGTGTATATTCTCTTTTTTTTGTGTGTCTTGCAAAAAGGAATAAATGTCTTCTTTCTTTTTTTCTTCTTTCTTTCCATGTCGAAACACAACAGCACAAGCACTGCTTGGTGGCAGGATTAGTAAGTAAGATGGCAGTAGTCACAGAAGGTCGTACCTCCCATCAAATGTGGTCTAACATAAAAAAAACGCTTGCCTAAAGTCTAAGTACCTAAACATTTACTAGACTTTTTATTCGTGACTTGAAGACGACCAGATTGTAAAAACACAGACGCAAGCAGAGAACTCGAATACTTTACTTATCATAATGATTTATTGCCTTGGTTGGGCTTCATCCCTACTAATATTACAAATGCGAAAGTGTATGTCTGTCTGTTCGTTTGTCTCTTACCTTTTCACTCTCAAACCGCTGGCCCGATTTAGTAGAAATTGGGTGTACAAAATAGTCTGAATCCCGGGGAAGGACGCAGGATAGTCTTTATCCCGGAAAATTGCATAGTTCCCGCGGGATAGCGATAAACGAACAGCTATTTCTATCTTTAAAAAAAACTTTATTTCTATCGCCTGTGTAATAACAGTACACAACGGAATCGAAGCAAATTATTGCTATACTTTTTTCTCAGGCGTTAAAACAAAACACTCCAGGAAAGAACAAAATCTTTGGTCACGACACGAAGTGATGTATTTTAAATATCTTCGCTATTATTTTATACGGATTAACAAGCAACATCGTATATTACAAAATTAGCCATTAGGCGGCCGTGTGGCGGCAAAATCGCCGGCCATTTGCACCACAACGGTAAATTTGTGAATATGTTTAATTTGTAATGGAGACAAAGTTACAATTATAAAGTAATTTATTATTTTTACCCTTGAATAGCCGGTGAAATTACTGGAACATGTTAAGTATTTAAATTGTAAGATACATAATGGAAGAGCGGTGTTTTAGTACCAGTATCTCATAAAATATAGGTACTCAAAAAGAGGCACCAGCACAGATGTCGTTGCTCTAGTTAAAGTTATGTCTGTGTGTTATGTGTGTGTGGTATCTTACTCGCTAATCCTACCGCTAAGTAGCAGAGCTTGCACTGCTGTGTTCCGGTGTGGAGAGTAAGACAGCCGGGGAAATTACGGGCACAAGAGGCATTTCATCTTAGTCCTCTAGGTTGGCAACGCATCTGCAATCCCCCCGGGGTTGCGGGTGTCCATGGGCAGTGGTGATCACTTACCATCAGGTCACCCACTTGCTCGTTTGCCTTCCTATTCACATAAAAAAAAAAATGTTTTTCTTTCATTTTGTCCTATGGACTAAGATCCGCTTAAAATCTTCACCGATTATCAAACCTTTTGAAAACTTTCGTATAATTTATTGACGCAGGCGTTACTTTTCGGAAATGGTCTAAATTCTTGATTGCATCACAAATTTGTTTTCGATGTTTAGCTTATGTACTTGCTTTTCAGGTTTCCGATAGCATTAAACAGCGGGATTGTCTACTTTTTCTGGTTTCCAAGAGAGACGCATGTAATACAAAAGTTGATAATCGACAAACCAAGTAATAAGGACCATACGACGTTTCTTTCTTAGTTCTCTAAGTTGGTAACACTTTTGCAATCCTACAGTATTGCAATTATTCAAATTCATGGGTGATAGTACTATTCATAAAAATTAATAACTTGACGAAACTATTTCCATTAAAATTTTCAATTTAACTTTGCAGTTGACAATTTCACTCCGTAGTTTCTTGTCTGGACACTCTCCAAAAGCAAAAACAATACGAATATTGACACGAGACACAATACTTCATAATCATAATAACCACGTCCAGAATTTGATTAAGTAGTCTGCACATAAGCGTGACTAAGTTTCTTTAACAATAACTACCTATCAAAGGAATTAAGAATTTTACTTCTTGTTTTTTTTTTCTTTTTACGGTTTTACCCGTTAGAAAATAAATGGCTAAACGTGATGTGACGCGCGGTATTACCCCTACACAACCTACACATAGGTAATTTGACCTGCTATGGGACTGCTAGGGGTAATTAGCACGCATCACGGAATGATGAGGATCCGGGTTCGATAACCGGCCATAGCTCTTAATTTAGCTACCTAATTTTTTGTTTGTGTGATGTCAATGATAATAAAAGGGGTGCGAGCCGGGTTACCTCCACGTGAGGTCAAGAGCTGCGATTAGTTTTTGGATCCGTCCGGGGGGAAGAGCAGTGCTTGGTCCGGTGCACCCTGGGCATCGGCTAATAATTTCCTGAGAGTTTCTGAGGGATATCATTGATCGTTGCCAAAGAGCCCGACAGAGAGGGGGTCTTTGACCATTACCGTACAACGTTGCCGACATTTTGTCACAAGATTTTTGAACTATATTTTTGTTACTTTGACATTGGCGAAGTTGTCGTCGCTATAACGACTTGATACGCCACAAATAAGAAGAAGAAGAAGAATGATAATATTTTTTTTTTAATAAAAACCGGGGGCGAGGCCGCGGGTAATCGCTAGTAGTACCTACCTATAATCATTAACAAAAATGTCGTGACTGACTGAATTATCAACGCCTAGCCTAAACCTTGGACCTAGACATCTTAAATTAGCATAAAGGCCCCTTTATAATGTAGACAAGGAACAATGGACCGATTCTACGGAATTCCCGCAGGATAGGGAATTGTTTAACTGTGACAAAGCCGCAGGCGTAGGCTAGTTTTGAATAAAACTAGGTGCCTATGAATTAGTCATAGCATTTGCATAGTAATTTCGCATAGCTCGAGGCATGCTCTGGCGCTAGGGTTTGGAGCTCAATCATTTATTGAAATTGTGTTAGCATTCAGATTTAATTTAATCCAATCAGAATTCTGTTTTACTATATAATGTTGTTAATATCACTTCATCGAAGTCAATGAGGTCCTGGAGAGACTTGAACGTAGTAGAGTATTCGACTAGACGATTCTGACTGCATTGTCATCCATCCTGGCTAGTTCACCAGAACTCCACTACCCACCAGATTATTGTATTGATAACTTACATAAAAATGCAAAATTTCAGCTCAATCGGTGTATTATCTGCTTCAAAATTGAGTCGGAAGATTCCACTCAAAACCGATACAGTTGCGTTGCAAGTTAAATAAAAACTTGTAAAAAGTAATTGCACCAAATAGCGCAAATCATTTGGCGAAACACTCAATATTGCTAAACTAAATCCCGACCGCAGAAATCACAGCCGCATTGAATGAACGAATGTGTTCCAGCAAATACGTATTTGAAATATGAAATTTCATGAATGGCGTGACGTCACAAACGAATGTGGTTTGAATAAAGTAGTGATTGCATTTCTTAACGTGCTCGTATGTTGGCATAGTACAACCACATAAGAAGTAAGACGGCATGTTACCACAGGATTGGAGCCTTTAGAGCGTGTAAAAAGCGTTGTAAAAAGGAATGTAGTGGGTAACACAAAATGGCAAATGAGCTCGTGGCGTCATCTACCAGAGGGACTGATAGAAAAAAGGACTCAAACTCCCCGAGGCTAAGCTAAGTCAGGACTGCCATGGACAGATCCCGATGGAAGTAATTTGTTGACTCCAGTCAGGTCTAGGTACAGATCATCCGTGAGATTCCACAATCCCCAGCTAGATTAGGGCGAGAGAAATATATTGCAGCAAAAAACGTCATAAACGCGTTATTAAAAATTAGCAGCACAAGCGACGCGACTTATGGCAACAAACTTTTCTCATTATTTGACATTTCAACGTGAACGCGTTATAGACCTGAGCCTCTAAATACTGCAAGTTTGCAAACTAAAAACGCCTCAGACGAATTCATGTAAACGTCTCAATTGTTATGGAAAAATTGGCAGCGCCACTTGAGATCGAAACGACAGCAAACATGACATATATAACGCAAACGTGTATGAGGCGTTTTTTGTGACTGAAAACTTACACTGAACCATAATGAAATATCCTTTAAGCGATCATCTTATTGTGGTTTCACCATGTCCGTAAATTTTATTAAATACATTTCATTATTGAATAAGGTCTTCGTGCGCATTAGAACACGATAATTACTTGCGATGATTTTCCTTTTTTTCTCCACGGCAGATCAATTAACACGGAGGCAGGTGAGAATCTTGTAACTATTAGTGTTCCCACCCCGATAATATGAAGGTGCTGCAAATTGCGGTATTTTGGACACGAGCTCCCATCGGACGGCGTCAAGTCATGAGATTCGGGAAGTTTTAAACATTCAGGAGCAATACTGAGAGCATTCGGCGTTAAATATTCGAGCCGAGCGTTACAAAAGTTACATTTATTGCTCGTTTACCAAAGGTCAGGTAAGAATGCTCTCAGTGACGACGCTCCTTTAGGCAAATTAAGGCAGCAATGGATGCATCATTTTACGAACTCATAATTTGACATTAGGTACTTTTATTTACCTATATGTAATTTTTTTCAAATAGTTAATAATCAAACCTAACCTAACCTGGCGTAAGCTACACGAATAGTGTTTCGAAATAATTTTAAAACTGATGAATTAGTAGATAATAAACGTTTAGATGAGGAGTTTGTGAAAGGATATATCTGTGAAAAGTTTTTATCGAATGACAAGCTGCCGCAGTGGTTGCACCTTCTTAATCTGTGAACAAGGAATAAACAATATCGTACGACTATCGACATCTATTGACCAAATTACTTTGTCACTGAATACGACAGCAAAGAGAATGCCAATGAAAGACAAACGAAGTAGCTGTCTCATGTGATTTCTACTCTTTTTTGTCCTGGTACTCTAGTCTTGCATTATCACAAGTTGCGTGTAGCATATTTAGTATGTTAAGGGTTGTTTCACACGTAACACAACCACACGCTAATTACAAACACACCACAACTACAACACGTAGTCGAGCGCATATTTTGTATTGAAAATTAATAGTAGAATTCACACGTACCACATTTTGCCGTCATTTATCGACCGCGTGTGTGATACGACCATATCCGATCGCAACCATATCGAAACGTCCCCGATTTGGTCACGGAACGTCTGTCTTAGCCTTCCCCTCCCAACGCACTCATTTACACTAAAATGCACTGAATTTATTTATAAATAGCTGTTGCCCGCAACTTTGTCTGCATAGAATTCGTTTATCGCTATCCCGCAGGAATCACGCATTTTCCCGGGATAAAAACTAGCCTATGTATTATTCCAGACTATAATCTATCTATATTCCAAGTATCATCCAGATCTGTCCAGCCGTTCTGGCGTGAAAGAGTAACAAACATCAATCTATCCATCCATACTTACAAACTTTCGCGTTTATAATATCAGTAGGATTTCACCCGCTGTTTGTTCCACCTTGCACCACTCATTGGCACCGTCTGCTGCGTTATGAGAGCGCGTGTCTGGAATATTATGTGGGCACAAATGAACCAAACCTGTAATTTTTTCAGGAACATCTGTTTAATTATTCTGAATGTCCTTAGGTACGTTTTTTGAATCGAGTTTCCATTTTCACGAACATTCCGTTTGTTGTGAGCATAAACGTTGTAGAGACAAAGAAAAGTTTCCTCACTGAACAATTAGTCCCTTTTACAATGCAGATGACAATTTTGCATAGACTCCGCTGAATAATTTCAGATTTTCAAAAACTTAAAATTCACTTTAGAACCAACAAATTACATCGGAGCGGGTCTTAGCCGCGAATAATATTCAACTAAGTTTTAATTAGTTCTTCATTAAGCCCGCGGGGTTCGCGATGTTGTTTTAGTTTCGAAATTGTTTTTATTTACGTCTGACTTTTCTCACTTTGTCGGTGAAAATTGGTCTGCGGAGACTCGCCGATGTCTACATTGTCTCACGCCTTGGCAAACTTATGATTATGACATTCCTCTTCTGGTGGCGCCTCTCTATCAAGGCCAGCTTTTAGCTCAGCATGTTCCATTTCCTTAGCAATACGTAAGAGTTCGACATGATTAGGGAGTCCCTTACATCCAAAACTTATGTCTACTCATTATCTAGAGGGGTAATAATAAAAATCAATCCAATTCAGAAGGCTGTCTCAACGTTCAAATTCAGTTGGGGTACCGAGTATTGATCTCGTCTCTGCGGTAGCTAAATGTTAAACTCAAGTAAATTATCAAAATTAGATGCTCATGTTGCTTATTTCTTCAATTCAAGCGACAGAAAACTTATATCGTTTGGAACGCAAGTAAAACTATCCAAATACAGATCCTTGTGCAACACATCTTCCCGACTAGCAGAGAGAGAGAGAGAGAGAGAAAGACAACCCGTCTCTTTCTTGAACGAACAGTAAGAAAAGAATGCAGCTCAAAATTCCATAGAAAAGCTGAAATCACTGCAATAGATTATCCAATCCATTGTTCTAGCTTCCGGTGGACATTGCACTAAAAGCAGAATAATTAGAAAGCGCTGTTTAGTAAACAAAACCAGGTTTATTCAATTTAGTTCCGATACCTAATATCGCTTCCCCAAACAGTTCCGAATGTTTATGCTAAGCTCCCGGCTTTAGATATTTGATTAAGGGCGACCTTGACACCGCAGTGTAACTATAAATATTTGAAGAATTATAATAAATATCTAGGACGCGATAACGTTAAAATGTCAAACTAGCGCACCGCCTTAGCTCGCACGGGTGCAATCAGTGTTTTTCTACTATATTACACATCTATTATACAAATAAACCTTCCTCTTGAATCACTCTATTTATTAACAAAACCACATCAAAATCCGTTGCGTAGTTTTAAAGATCTAAGCATACGTACAGACGGACAGCGGAAAGCGATTATGTTTTATATTATGTAGTGATTCTCGTGAGGTTATTTTGTTACTCGCCACTAGCGGTGCCGCCAATTTTTCTATAATAATTGAGAAGTTTACGAGAACATGTTCGAAACGTTTTATACGTCAAAAAGTTGTAGCAGACCCCTATTTCATCACTACGACAATTGTCGGCGACAAGTGACAGCCTCTTTACATTACAAACTCGACGGGAATCTACGCTGGTTGGCTTCATATTGAATACGTGCTGCATTTCGAATTGTCAATGGTCACCGAAAATTTGTCGATTTGATGAGATAAGGGCCAGATATTTTTTCTGCGCATCTATTCTTTTCTTCTTTATGTCATGAAGGTTGCCTAGTGTTTTCTGTGTACCTGTGTTTTGTATTGTTTATTATGTGGTAGCGTCAGCGTAGATTCTTGTTGAGTTTGTAATGTAAACAAAATTGACACTCGTCACCGACTATTGTCGAGGTGGCGAAATAGGGACCTGAGCCTCTAGTGTAAGCCTTCGCATATAAAAACGTCTCAAACGCGTTCACGTATACGTCTCAATTACTATCGAATAATTGGCAGCGCCACTTACGGATCGAAGCGACAAACTGTTCTCATAGTATTTGAAATTTTAACGCAAACGCGTTCGAAACGTATTTTGTGACCGAAAATTTACACTAAGCATACTGGTCGTCACGTTTCGGTGTGACTAGCGGCCGCCTTAATTAATACCTACTAGGGCGGATTTTTGTTTATTTATGTTCGGTTCGACTTTAAAATTTGTTTATAGCCGATAAGTATTTAAGTTGAAAGCTTTTAAGCGATTTGGGTTCGAATAACAATTATTCATTCTGTTTACGCGTGTTTACATTTGAGGGTCCTTCCGGGAGGAGATATCCGCTTTTTACCCACCCACCCACGGTCTAATCCGACTAAAAGCAGTGAACTAACTTTAAGCTAACTAACCGTGGTTCACGAACTTTACTAATGTTCAAACAGGCACAATTTTGGCAATGAGTAAAAGACATACATGTAAACATACATAAATCACATTTTTATCTCTTACGGTGTAGACAGAGCCTAAGTAGTTAGGCCCTAAGGCAACAAGATTTAAAGGCCACAATTAGCATGATTGTGGGCGTATAGATAAAAAAGGGAATCAAAATAATAATAGGTGGCTCTTAAAAAAGCCCATACGATTAAAGTGCCTTAGCTTTAATTTTCGGATTTTTCTGTATTCAAATTTTCACTGTCGTTTAGAAAATGAATTTTTAACGGTAAAACAGTAAAAGTAAACAAAAAATCAAGAAGTAAAATTTTTGATTCATTTGATAGTATGTACCTATCATTTAAAAACCGCGCCTTCTCTCGTCTCTGGGGAGTACATGTTCCACGGGAGTTTGAAATTGTGTCGTACAGACACATCATTCAAACATGACGCTGGGCGACAAAAGATCGCATAGTAACAAAGTCACGTGACAGCTAGTAACAGATAGAAAAATTCGAAGGCTTACCCACCCGCTATGGGTGGTGTAGCACGCGTCACGGAATGACGACCATAGCTTTACTTTTCGGATTTTTCTATGTCGATTAGAAATTTAAAAATCAATGTCTCAAAAAGCGATGTACTCCCAAAAAATTGAATTAACTTAAGCACACTTTAAATCTAGTTTCACAATCGAATACAATCATTACACATAAACGGATAACTCACGTATAAAAATGAAATACGTATCACGTATAGAAATGACGATGAAAACGAGGGTAGTTGTGCGCCGCTGTCAGTTGCGTCGAACAGCCGCGCGAGCAGAGCGCTGGCGCGCAGTGTTCGTTTCGCTGTCGCCGGGGCGAGCGCTCTAGGAAGGAAGAAGGACTACGAAATAGTCCGAAACATGTCGAGAATCACTCGACTTTTTATACGTGAGTTATCCGTTTATGTGTAATGATGATTAAGTCTCACGGTAGTTTCATGTTGAAAATCGAATACAATTCCTATCTTAACCAAACTAAATCAAGCCGTGGCTATACCAACCCGTATTTCCTTACCAAGACAGTAAATACCGCCTTTGATTATAGCTATAGGTACCAACGTGGCTTAATTACGAGACGGCTGACGGGGCGTCTTGAGTAAACCAAGCTGACAGGCTAAATTACTTATATGAGACTACCTACCGTCTATACTGGAGCCTGACCAGCTATAGTCTTTCCAATCATTTATTTTCTCGATGACAGATGTAGTTTGATAGTTATAGTGTTGTGACCTAATAAGTGATCAGTAGATACGATATCGATCCAATTTTATATATATACGAGTAGTTGAAAAGTATTCTGCTATGGAACCAATAAAACAACCGACTTGAATGCTAATTTATTACTAAGCGTGCAAAATGGCCGAATGACAGTATGTTTGTAATGAATAAACTAAAAACTACTGGACAAACAAAAAATATTTCACCATTAAAATGCTGCATTATTCCTGAGTAACATAGGCTATTTTTTATCCCGGTAAAAAATTACAACGTGTACAAAGTCGCAGGAACACATCTAGTTCAATATATACAATACCGATACAATATCGATATTTCAATCATAACATCACTATTTGCATTCCCATAGAATGTAACTTTATGAAAACGTTTATTGTTTATCGTAGGTACTTTAAAAAGATATTACTGCACATCTGGACTCAATTTGTCTTAGATGCATATTATATGGGATCAAGGAACAAAATTAGGCAGTCGTCATATTTTTTATACCTCGCATTTAAAAGTTAATTTTTGCGTAAAAGGCGCAGTTAGGGTGCGGCTCCACTGAGGCGGAGACGAGCGGAGCGGAGAGGAGACGTGCGGGGATCGACCAATCATATTACATTCATATTACGTGAAATCCACATCTCGTCTCCGATCTGTAATATGATTGGTCGATCCCCAAACGTCTCCTCTCCGCTCCGCTCGTCTCCGCCTCAGTGGAGCCGCAGCCTTACATTCTACGGGAGCTGTAATCCAGAAAATAAATGATTGGAAATACTATAGTGGCTTTCCAATAGGGACAAGAGTGGTTGTTGTGTAGAAGAACTTTCTGCCGAAACACTAAGCTGTAATGAGCAATGGTAAAGTAATATACATACACACAAATCACGTCTTTACCACTTACGGGTAGACAGAGCTTAAGGTAAAGAACTACATGCCATGTTTAGCAATATTGTGGGCGTATAGGTGGAAAATGGAATCAAAATAGAGATGGGTTGCTAGCCGCATCGCCAATAGCATGATTCCTATGATTTTCGCGCAGTCCTTCGTTAGGTTTTATCGTCAGCGCGGGAAAAGAAACAACTAGTACATTCTATGTTTTATCTTTGCTCCCAGACCAGCATGGAAGTACCTAATACTGGTCTGCTTTTTTTATGCTCTAAGGTTGAAAGGTCCTTGTTGGCTAAGGGCAGGATGTAGTTTACAGGTAGTACGTATCACCTAGGAATTATTTTTTTCACAGGGCCGGATTAGGGTCATTTAATTAAATAAATAAATAAATATCTTGGGACAAATTACACCAATTGACCCAGCCCCAAACTAAGCAAAGCTTGTGCTATGGGTACCAGGCAACGGATAAACATACTTATATAATGTAGATAATTAAATACAACATCCATGACTCGGGCACAAACATTCGTATTCATCATACAACTATCTGCCCCTACCGGGATTCGAACCCAGGACCTCTAGCTTCATGGTCAGGGTCACTAACCACTAGGCTATCCGGTCGTCAATTGTTGCCAATAATTGTATTTCTAGACGACACTAAAAATTAGAACACAGAAAAATCCGAAAAGTAAAGTTATGGCCGGGAATCAAACCCGGATCCTCATCATTTCGTGATGTGTGCTATACTGCTACACCGCCCATGGCAGGCATAGGTTTTTCTGTGTCCTAAATTTCAGTGTCCTTTAGAAATTAAATTTCTAACGGGTAAAACCGTAAAAGTAAACGTATAAAATCAAGAAGTAAAATTATTGATTCATTTGATAGTGCCAACATGCAATTATGTTTACGAAATATACGCGAACGAAGTCATGAGCAAAAGCCGACGTGTAAACTTTTTTGAAAATAGAATTAAGATTAAGAGTATGACTAAATACAAAACTAGTCAATGATTTCAAAGAAGCGGTTGACAACAGTTGTTTTCGTTTTCAACTGTTTTGATCGTTGTTCCGCCTGCCTAGTAATAAGGAGAGTACTTTTCATAGTTCAAAAGTCTCAAGAGAAAGAGAAAATAAAGCCAAGATTAAATTTTACGGACTAAATCATACTTGAATTTTCATTTCATTACAAATAAAGAAGGCGATGGTATTACTGTGGCGAAATGACATCGTTAAATGGTACATTAGCTGAGTATTACCGTCGAGGTGATTCGCAGAATGAGACAGCTCCTTGAAAACGTTAGGGTAATAATAATGGCTACCGATGCGGGAAAATAATGTGCCATTTACATGTAAATATGTCTGATTTTCTGGAAATAATTGGGTCAGGTTACTATGGTAACTTAGAAGCGAATGAGTGATTTAATAACGGATTTGGTAGTAATATAAAATGAGATAGATATTCGTAAGATGAGAGATTCAAAAATTGCTGGATCACAAAAAAATATTAACTTTAATTAATTGTGGTTTATTAACTTTTATACTTAGATTTGTTCTAATTTGACAATGTTGTTTACCTGCACCCTAGCCTAGCCTAGCTGCTGGCCTAGACGGACGTTTCGAGACCAAAAAGGAGACATTTTGGAAAAAGGTCAGGTCAGTAGTACCTGAAACCGACGAGCATGTATGAAGAGATTGATGAATGTGGATGAAGCGAAAGAAGTATGTCAGGATCGTAGCAAGTGGAACAAACTAGTCTCTGCCTACCCCTGTGGGAAAGAGGCGTGACGGTATGTATGTATGTATGTATGTTTACCTGCTGGTGGCTTCTTACTAAAGCATTATACAATGCAGTAATAGCGTTGATATTCGAGAATCCATTAGACATTCGCAATACAAATCCTAACCTTCTAAATGCTTTTTTACAAATATTAACTATGTGATCGCTAACTCAGCATGTTACTGTAATGAGACAACGTTTCTTCTAACAACCTGTGATACTTTTGTCCTCTCGCTGATGGGACAGAATAACAACAACAAATAGTTGATCCTACATGATTATTTGTTCTAAAATATCTCGAACGGAAACTGAAAATATTTTAGAAAGGCTTAGGATAGGTTAAGTTTATTTTATAATTTTCCTGAAACGCCGATGCTTTCGATTTAAATTCTGTTTAGATGAAACGATCGTTCGGACCAAACATTACGTCAGATAAAACAATTATTCGACCATCCGATATAGATCCCATGGGAGTAATTAAGCACTTTAGTAATTGAGCGTTTTTTACGTCTCCCTCTTATACCGTAAGATCTATTAGAAATTAAAACATAATCGGTCTTTGCGGATTTAAAAGATATTTAAGTCAAAGCAGGCTGAAGAATGGTGACAATGAACCTCAAAGGCCATTCGTCGCAGACGCGTTTAGTCAAACCGTAAAGATTTTGAACACAATGAAAAAATTGACCCAAATGATTTAATGTTTTTAGCACCCAATTAGAACACGCCTTATAGAAGATTTTCCGCGTTAATGGAACAGTTGTATTTTTAGGGAGTAAGAATTATTTCCTAAAACCGCATGACTAATTTATGTATATCATTTCGTCAACAACATTTGAGACGATTGTTACAGCAATAAATTTACACTTGAATCTATTCTTATTCCACAAGTTACTTATCATGGTCGCTTAAAGGGTAACGGAGAGAGCTACGCTTGGAGTGTCTTTGCAAGATCGAATCAGGAATGAGGATATCCGTAGAAGAACCAAAGTAATCTACGTGGCTCAGCGAATTGCACAGCTGGGTGGCAGTGGGCAGTGCATGCGTTTAACTAAAAAACGCCTAAGCTGCGCTCCCTCTCGCACAAGGCCCGCTCTCGCTCTCTCTCTCAAAATGGCGCAGAGTTGACGGACTCGCCCTTAATCTGTTATTTTAATAAACCTCAAAATTGTACAAAAAAGGAAAACAAAGTTTCACCAGTGCAAAATCGGCCTTTCAATTAACAGAAGAACCAAACAGGCGGAGTAATTCCTCGTAGATCAGATGGCATGGAGACGACAGGTTCTAGAGTGACGACTGTGTGTGGAAGAGGAAATGTTGGCCAGTCCCGCAAGAACCTTCCGGCCTGGTAAAGAAGAAGAAGCCGTTGACTGCAGATATCACTAAACTGATAGTCGTAGAGATCTTTGCGAAAGGTCTACGTACAGTAATGGACGTCTCTTGATTGAAATGATGACGATCCTCTCGCAAAACAAACACATAATAAACCAAATTTAATGGCACCGTAATTGATGCGGAAAACTACAATTCATTAATAATTCATTTAGTGACGAATAATAAATTGTATTAATGCAGAATTCCCAGTTTATGTGCCGTGTCATTATGCTTTTGCCGCGTCCCGTTACTGTTGGAACCAGCTATGATTTCACCATTAATTAATAGTGCATCGCAAACTGCGCGGAAATAACAAATGATTTAGTGATAATATTGGATCACATGGAAATTATTTGTGATTTTGCATTAACAAAGAAGGTGCAGATGTCATGCAAAATCCTTTACCATCGTATTATCTTGGAAATTTTAACTAACTACTTCAGTCAGACTCATCACGTCAGCATCATTCGGAAGTGATTGCGTGTCCACGATGGGAAAGGATTAGTGTTTGTCGTTCATTGTGAATACTGTTAAGGGGGAAAACTACATTAAATTGGCACACGCGTCATTTTGACAACCTGATAGCCTAGGTTGGTAACCCTGGCTATGAAGCTAGAGGTCCTGGGTTCGAATCCCGGTAGGGGCAGATGGATGTTTGTGCCCGAGTAATGGATGTTGTATGTATTTACCTACATTATATAAGTTTATCCGTTACCTGGTACCCATAGTACATGCTTTGCTTAGTTTGGGGTCAATGGGTATAATTTGTCTAAGGGTAATTCGTTTAATAGATTTAAATGTGGTTAAAACAGACACATTTTGTATGGCTCCGTACAGTGCGTCACCTTTACCGAGATTCCGATATTTAGACGCAGTTGCATGCATCACGATCATGGGTAGACTGGATATCGGAAGCTCGGTAAGGTAATAGTGGCCTACAAACCAGAAACTATCTCTAACCTTAATGTAAATAAAGTCCTCACTGACTCATCGACGCTCAGCGCAAACCCTTGCATCTAGAAAGATGAAATTATTCATTAAGGTCCTATGCTAAGTTCCGATTGGATAAGGAGCTCTGCAACGACAGCGAAGACGCGGACGCAAGCTAGTCTAAAAAAGTTGTGACTGATTGACATCAAAGCCCAGCCAAAATTCGTCATTGCGCTCAGCTGAGTGCAATGGCAGCTCTTAGAGTTCTACATTGATGTCAAACAGTGAAGAAATAACTATTTAAATCAGTGATTTTATTTCTGATGCTGATGACATACACAAGTGAAGCGTCTGAATCAAATAAAAAAACCATAAGAGCATCGTAAAAACAAATGACCACCGTCCTATTCCCAAATTACCAGAATCCTGGGTTTTCGACCGAAAACAGTCGAGGACGTCAAAACATTGTTGTTAACATTGCGCCACGTCGCGTCTTGTCTGCGCCGGAGTTGGACAAATTGTGGCAGCTGCGCGCGCATGACGACCGAAATACGCTTCAAGCAGGGATGGGCATTGGCCGTATATCGACTCGATATCGGCGTAGGCCAGCGCCTATTTAGGCAGCTACAATCTTTTTATAAAATTATCCTATTTTGGCCCTGGCCGCAAATAAACTTAATTGCACGCAGCGCTGAAAGAAAGAAAAACAAAAGAAAGTAGTCGTGTCATTGCTCTTGTCAGCGCTGCGTGTTTTCAATATATTTTAAATTGTTTTATTTTATTAGTTTCTACAGTCTACAATCGGGCTTTACAAATTTGTTAGACTCGCGTGTCTCTTAGGCCTCTTGTCATACCATCAGGCTTGATTTGTTTGTTTTTATATGTTTTCATATGGCATATAAACTTGCTGCTGTTTTGAAACCCAGGGTACATGACATGTGGTTTCGAAGAGTTTCGAAGACTAATGAATAATAGTGGTTTGTCAACACTGACTCTCAACGTTTACCTCAGCATAACTTTTCAACAAAAAAACGTTAGCCTTTATTATTATTTTTATAGCCTTCGGGCATGTTTCACCACAAGTGTCAAATGCTATGCCGTCTCTATCTGTTGCGTAGTAATAAATAGAGAAGACACTCAATATACACTTATCATATCAGAAGCATAACAAGTGCTGTTACAGGCCTTAAAGTAATTTTCCAGTGGACGTTTTTAAATTCAGTCAATTTTGTGAACAACCTACGATGTTTTTTAGTGAATGTCGATAAAAATTCTATCGATATCGGCAACTCTTCTCAACTATCAAACTTAACGACACAAACTGGAGATTATAACACGGCCATAATCATAACTCAATTAAATCTTTTATATTTATGTGGGTAGTTAAATCAACACACTGTGCCAATAAATTCAACCTATTAGAGTTCGCAATCCCTGCTGGAATGAATTATGTTAACATGTTACTGCAGTATTTATGGAAGAGTATATCGAGACTCTGTAATACCTGGTACTTTATTATGTATTTACAAAATTTACTATTTTTAGTGGATTTTTCAGCGTGTCGCTACTTTATTGAAATTAAATACTTTGGTTACTTGGTTTATACACATACACATACATAGACAAATCACGTCTTTATCCCTTACCTATGGGGTAGACAGAGCCCAAGGTAACAGATACCTACAGGCCACATTTAGCAAGATTGTGGGCGTATGGGTGAAAAATGAAATCAAAATAGTGATGGGTTGCTAGCCTCATCGCCTATAACATGATTCCTATGATTTTCGCCCATTCCCTCGTTGGGCTTTTACCATCTGCGCGGGTAGAGAAGCAACTGGTATATTCTATGTTTTTCCTTTGCTCCCAGACCAGCATGGTATGTACTTGGTTTATACGATATTTGATTATGTCTTAATGGATGGTTTTGATGCCAACATTAAAATTGGTCATATTTGGTTCGTGTTCTTGTTGTAGAAATGTTTGTATGTTTTTATTAACGAGTTTCCGAGCATAGCGTTGAAATTTCTCATCCGATTTCGTTGGTAAAAGTGTCAAGCGATTACTTAGTATATTTCTAGTGATTAAGTTTATTTTCCCTCCCCCATCACTGGTTCACCCCCTATTTTCGAAAACTGAGTATCATCTTCACCCCCAACACAAAAAGAGGTACCCGAGGTATAAATTTGACGTCTATGTTTGTATGTTTGTGTGTGTGTGCGTATGTGTTTTTTTTTCGAAAGCCAGTTTCCCTGTAGTGGTTTTCAGTCGTGTTTGGCAAAAATCGGTTCAGCAGTGTGGCATAAAATTTATAAAGCCCCTCTTTTTGTGTCGGGGGTTGGCCAGAAGTGAAATTCACACGAAAGTCACAAGTTATCAACTTCAAGAGCGCCATTAATTTTTATTACCCGGTATTTCCGAGTGACAGCTGCAATTTCGTTCCCATCGGCTTAATATAGTTAATTGTGCTAAAATTGAATGTGGCACGTTGTCCGTCTGCCAGTGAGACTCAGCCAATGGGAGCAAAGCGTGGAACAGGGGCCGAGTCGGGGCGTTCAGTGATCACGCGATGGGAATTAAAAAAAATGTTTCGTAGAACGATATCCTTTTCGTGCGTTAAGGCACTGGTCCCACCGAGGGCGGGAAAGCGATCAGCTATCGACTATTTTCTTGCTCGAGAAACGAACAAAAGAAGATCTAGTGTCGGTAAGGGACAAATGTCTTTTTAGTTGATCGCTGGCTGTTCACACCGCTGGCGAGGACTTTCTTCTAGACAGTTCTCCCTATTAGTAAGAGCCACTACTCGCTATCCTCGCTCATCGTCTGCGATGAGACCAGTGCCTACCTATATGAGGAACTAGCTTCTGCCCGC
The DNA here is from genome assembly GCA_949127965.1 of Pandemis corylana. Taxonomy (NCBI): domain Eukaryota; kingdom Metazoa; phylum Arthropoda; class Insecta; order Lepidoptera; family Tortricidae; genus Pandemis; species Pandemis corylana. The sequence continues at coordinate 2,885,828 of OX421868.1, read as the reverse complement.
GACATACCTCTTTCGCTTCATCCAAATTCATCAATATCTTCATACATGCTCGCCGGTTTCGGGTACTCCTGACCTGCCCTTTTTTCAAAACGTCTTCTATTTGGCCCCGGAACGTCTAGGCCTTCCCCTCCTAACGCAACCATTCACACTACCCATATAGATCTCTTTAGTTAGTCTACTTTCATCTATCCTCTCTACGTGCCAAACCAACTAAACATACTTTATACCCTAGTCACTGTATAACTTTGTCGCAATAAGTGATCGGGTTCTTATTTCTGTTTGTCAGGAACAAAGTACTCCGACGTTGGATGTGAAAAGGTTCTACAGTCTAGGGTAAATTATTCATTCTTTTAAAAGGAATCCATAATTTGTATTTTAACACTAGCGGTTGCCTGTGTAGCTTGACTTTTTCCGACATATTGTACAATTATCAGGATATTTCAACCAGTTTAAACTAAACCTTGAGAAATCTTTACTAATATTATAGGTACCTAAATGCGAAAGTAACTCTGTCTGTCTGTTACGCTTTCACGCCTAAGCCACTAAACAGAATTTTATGAAATTTGATACATAGATAGTTTCAGTCCCAGGGGAGGACCTAGTACAGCTTTTATCCCGGAAAATCACAATAGTTCCCGCGAGATACCTAAGTAAATTCTGCGCAGGCGAAGTTGCGGGCAACAGCTAGTGTCTTATATTTAATCTAATAATGTTGAAATGACGGAACAATAAAACAATTAATCTAGCGCCAGTTCTTAATATAGAAGAAAGAGCAAGCAGGCACCTGGTAACTTGTCGTATAGCATCTCACAGCTTACACAACTCAAGCCAGTTTAAAAAAAACATTAACATTGCAATAAAAAAATGTAGCGACCTTAGCGCCACCTAGTTGGCCTCTACACAACTACTACGATACACGAGTAGCTAGAGCCAGTGCCAATGACAGCTGTCACATCGTTCTACATGTCGCTAACGGGGGTGCGAGTCGGGTTACCTCCACGTGTGGTCAAGAGCTGGTTCGTTTTTGGATCCTTCCGGGCGGAAGAACAGTGCTTGGTCCGGTGCACCCTGGGCATCGGCTAATGATTTCCTGGCAGTTTCTGAGGGATATCATTGACCGTACTACCATACAACGTTGCCGACATTTTGTCACAAGATTTTTTAATTATATTTTTGTTAACGACTTGATATGCCACAAATAAAAAGAAGAAGAAGTCGCTAACGAAGTTTCTTAATGCGGCTGTATAAATACAACTCTCAACTCTCTTCCTTCGGACTTCGGTCCCCGGGCATAACATCTCCCTGGAGAGAGGTCTCTCTATTGTGGCACCCCCCACAAAAACTTAAGATGAAGTTGCGATGGTAGAATGTTCGAAAGTCTAGGTTCTAAATATGTCAGATCAATTGTCAGTCCTTGCAGATTCCTTGCAGAAAAGCCTTAGTGTTCTTTGTTGATTTAAGTAAAAGAACTAAGTATTTACAAAATCAGTGAAAAAAAGAAGTTTCACAAACTACCCTCGTTTTTAGTTTTTGACGCCATAGAAATTTAAAATACGCCTAAACTTTTCGAAGAGAACTAAAAAGTGGCTCCTCTCTTCTAAGTTGTGTCAGTGCGTCATGATATAACCTAAAAATAGTACATATCAAAGGGAATTCAGTAGCAATGCACCGTGCCGACGCTATGTCCTCACAAAGGAGGTGACAGAGGTCGTAAACGTTTTGGATCTACAGGGTGTCCCAGAAACCGACGATAACCCGTTAAGGGCTGATAGACCTACTAATTACCTACCAAAATATCACATTTTAGGTTTAGTAAAAATCTTTTAGTTTTCGAGATATTGTCATTTTTGCAAAAATCTAGATTTTTCTCCCTCAGTTGAGTTTTTCGTCTGCCACAGCCTCAGATGACCGAATTTAGTAAATCTGATTACTGATAAATATTGCTGAAAACATAGGCTTTTAAACGTGATATTATTTTATTTTAATATTTAGTCAAACTTGGATGAAAAACGACTTAAGAGACAGTTTTCAGATATTTTACTGTTTCATCCCGTAACTTCGGTAAATGTAATGAAATAGCAGTAAATTTGAAATTATTAAACAAATAAGTAAGTGTTATACCATTTTGTAAACTACATAAGCTAGACATGTTTTTAATATCCAGTGCCACTTTAGCGTAGTTATTTTTTTTTATACCATGGAGGGCGAAAGTTACGGGATGAAACAGTAAAATATCTGAAAACTGTCTCTTAAGTCGTTTTTCATCCAAGTTTGAATAAATAATAAAAGAAAATAATATCACGTTTAAAAGTCCATGTTTTCTGCAATATTTATCAGTAATCAGATTAACTAAATTCGGTCATTTGAGGGTGTGGCAGACGAAAAACTCAACGGAGGGAGAAAAATCGTGATTTTTGCAAAAATTACAATATCTCGAAAACTAAAAGATTTTTACAAAACCTAAAATATGATATTCTGGTAGGTAATTAGTAGGTCTATCAACCTTTAACGGGTTATCGTCGGTTTCTGGGACACCCTGTATAATTAAATGTCAAGTTCTCAATCAAGGGTTAGGCGGGTATTATTTAAATGGCTTACGTTTCTGTGAATGGGTGTAATCTTAAGTCATGAACGAGTGAACAGCAGAGAAACTGACAAAAATCAAGTGGAACTACGCACACACACTTTGCCGTTTGCCGTTTTAACATTTCCTTTATTTTTCACTAAAGCTCGCTCAGAAAGCGGCTTAAAGTTCAATTTCGCGAACTGCACCGTTATAAAACAAAAACACATCGCGGTCTCAAATGATAATACTTGTAGTATTATTAAACACATCAATTTACAAGTTTTTGCATCTCGCTTTTTTATGTTTATGCAGACGATGTCGGTAAACTAGTTTGTCTACTGGACGACGCCCTAAGGCGTTGAGTCCGTCTTCGGATAATTGAGACGTTGAATGCGTATTAATAATAAAGCGGCCTTTTAAAAGAACGTATATAAAAGTAGCAAAACTATTTTTTAACGAACCTGCTCAGCTGTGACATTTTCATCGAAAATGCCGTGACGCTGTCGCCTTATTGTGAAGACTTCCCGCGAGTAGCCACTCGATATTTTCTAGTTAGTTTTCAATAATACTCCCCCCGCTTTATTGCTATTTATATCTCTCACTTCTGAGATCGGCCACTAGATTTTGAGACAAACTTGTCTCATATAAATTGCATTCCACGTGGTCGCCTGCTCGGGAGAGACTTATGGGTTTATGTCTTTCTTGATGAATTCAGGCATACAATTTACGAGACCAGTCTATTTTTACCCGCGGCTCTTCTCAGTAATACGTAATTTATACGTTGGATGGCGAAATTTTGTGTTAATTTAGAGCTCTCATTAAAGTGGTTGGCCGCCGCTGACGTCTTGAAAACTGCGTGAATATTAATAGGATTTTATGTTTTATGCCAAAGGTTTATTTTCTCTGGAACATCAAATGGTTGATGACAATGTTTGCGCCAGCTGCGTTCCTTAATCATTTGTTTTAAGATACATACATACCTACATACATAAATCACGTCTACCCTTACAGACAGACCCTAAGGTAACAATACCTTAAGGCCACGTTTAGCCTGATTGTGGGCGTATAGTTGGAAAGGGGAATCAAAATAGTGATGGGTTGCTAGCCGCCTATAACATGTTTTCGTCCATTCCCTCAATGGGATTTTACCATCTGCGCGGGAAGAGAAGCAACTGGTACATTCTATGTTTTTCTTTGCTCCCAGACCAGCATGGAAGACCGTCACTCTATGAAACAATCCCAAATACTTTTCTACAAGCCAATAGCATGGAACGCAAACTTTTGGTTGTTTATTTATTTAAACAACTTAGTAATAATATGCATTACGGGGCTATTCTGAAGCGTTTTACAAGTGAACACAATGTGGTGCGCCCGCGGCGTCAATCTTGTGAGATGAAGACATCACGAGCTCGTGTGCCAAGGAGCATTATTATAAGTATGAGGTTCCTGGTTAAAAAATAGGTATGTAGCAGTGGCGTTCCGAGAAAAAAACCGTTAGGCAAACTGGACCAAAAAACAACGTAAGGCGACGAGTGAAGAAAGAGCGAGAGAGAATAGAGAGACGATATGGCACTGGATTTTGTTTACCTAGTAGGTACTAGTATTAATATGGTATAATTGAGGATGTACTTGCTAATCGGTCAATAATGTGAGAGCTATTAAATTTTCGATGCATGCTCAATTTTCTAACAAGTAATAACTTTGTAGTTGTCTGTACTTGCACACGAGCATTGTATTCCATCATACATTTTGTATACCAAATCACAAGATAGTTGGACCGACCGTTGAAGAGCTCTCTCCTCCGGAGACGGGACCAGGAGGTTGGGCCACTAGAATTTCATTACCAGAGCCCCGATTTTTCAAAGCACATCAAGTAAGTAGTATAAATCTGTTTATATCTTCAAAACTACAGCTCTAATCAAATTTTTGACTAGCTCACAAGATTAATGAGAGCTGTGATTGTCTTAAATGCTACTCGTATGTCAAATTCACCACGATTTTTCACCACTTTCGAGTGGTATTATAACACATGCGCTTTCAAAAATCGGACCTCAGATTATTAAAAATTGTCATCAGACTAACCAATATACGGCAAATTTTACGTCAATCTGACCAGTGGAAATGGATTAATTATGACTTAGAATTGACCATGTAAATGTTGGGTGTATCATAAAATGTTTTCAGAGGTTACGCGATTGAATTTTGTAGTAAAAAAGTCTGTTTGTTTTTATAAGCATTGGAAATCCATTACCTACCGTAAAACGCGGTGAGTAGGGACCAAATTGAAGTTCAAACCTCGATAAAAAAAAACATATGTAACAAGTTGATTATGATAGATAAAAAATGTTCCGGCGGTATGAATTTTAGTTTAATAATTATCACCTGTCATTTAGTTTCACAGTTTAAACAATAAAATGTAAAATATAGGTTAATCCCAGCTCACCCCGTAGTGGGGTCATATGGGATAGGAAAAAAAAATACGATAACAAATTTCCAGAAACAAGGGGATATAATATTATTACACATAAACGGATAACTCACGTATAAAAAGTCGAGTGATGCTCGACATGTTTCGGACTATTCCGTAGTCCTTCTTCCTGGAGCGCTCGCCCCGGCGGCAGCGAAACGAACACTGCGCGCCAGCGCTCTGTTCGCGCGGCTGCTCGACGCAACTGACAGCGGCGCACAACTCACTCAGCTCACTCAGCGAGCATCACTCGACTTTTTTATACGTGAGTTATCCGTTTATGTGTAATAATGATTAAGTCTCACGGTAGTTTCATGTTGAAAGGGATATAATATGTCTAAAAATATAACTTTAAACTACATTTACAGCAAATTTGAAGTAGCAAGTGAAACAAAAAATAGTAGCTCTATCTCTTCTCCCCCCGCAATCCCTTCTCACCCCGTTTGTCGCAACTAATTGGCACACTATACATATTTCAATTTTTTTTTACTGTCGTTACTGTAAACTTATAAGAAGCGACTTAATAATTTTTATCGTAAATAAAAAAAAAACTCTTATTTTATCTCATAATACATTATACATTTCAATTACATTTGCTATGTAACTTAAAGACTGCATGTATACGTTTGGATCACAAGATAAATAAACATGTCCGTATAATGTTGCAGATGACACCCTGTAAAGACTGTGTGTCTGTTTGTACGTTCGTATGTCGTTAAATATATTGCAAACTGCTCGTCTAAGAACATAAATCAACAGTGCCTTAAGCGGCTTATTAATATTTGCTATACCGCAGACATAGATCAGCGCAAGCTCTAGATGTGGTTGCGGCAAACATCCATTGTTTTCTTTTCCAAACACAGGGAGTCACTTCATACTATGGAAAATCTCTTCTTGCTGGTCTGGGAGCAAAGAAAAAACCAGTACCACTGCTTCTCTTCCCGCGCAGATGGTAGAAGCCCGTCGAGGGAATAGGCGGAAATCTTCGGCATCACGGTTGGTGAAGTGCTTTTTAAAGAGGCAGTATACAGACGGACAGAGTTACAATTGATATTTGTATTATACTCAGTGGCACAAAATTTGGTCCAGTCTTCATACAAAATTACTTACATACATACATACATATATAAATCACGTCTTTATCCCTTACGGGGTAGATAGAGCCTAAGGTAACAGGACCTAAAGACCACGTTTAGCATGATTGTGGACGTATGGATGGAAAGCGGAATCAAAACAGTGATGGGTTGCTAGCCACGTCGCCTATATAACATGATCCCTAAGATTTTCGCCCAATCCCTCGATGGGCTTTTACCATCTGCGCGGGAAGAGAAGCAACTGGTACATTCTATGTTTTTTCTTTGCTCCTTGACCAGCATGGAAGAAATTACTTTTACTGCATAAATGTTTGTGTGGGCCAAGTTTTTTGCCATTGAGCTTATTAGTAAGAATCCCTTCCAGCATTTAATAAATCCGTGTACTGAATATAAGCAAGATTCTATCTTAGGCGCGATTGTTGAGGTTTGCTCACACAAACAGACTTACCAAGTATAGTTGACTGCGAAAGTGGCCTGAAGATGGTTTAATTACAAAAACTATAGGTTACTAACTATTCCTAGCGAATTTGACTGCAAAAAAATGCGTATAATTATGGATGAGGACCAAAAAGTTACACACCGTTAAAGTTGCGTAAAAATTTCCACTAACTTTTTCCATTGTGACACGAAAATTAGTCATTCATTTGTATGGATAACTTTCGTGTCACAATGAAAAAAGTTAGTGGATTTTTTTATGCAACTTTAACTGTGTGTAACTTTTTGGTCCTCACCCTTCACCAGAGAATCATGATAATGTAAATACTAAGAACCATTTATGCGTTCTTCAAAATTTAATCGACTTCAAAAAGGGGGAAGTTAAATTAGACCATATGTTTTTTTAAAAGCTACTCGTAGCCTTCGTTTCCGCAAACACTAGACAAGATCACGGCCGCAATTTTATCGCTGTTTACAGTTTGACAACAAAAATAATGCTCCACGATGTACCTGCGCAGTATACCAATTTTAGTAGCACGGGAAACTCTGGCGCTGTTATTGGTCGATCGATTTCATACCAACAATGGCAAAATCGTGTAAGCGGGACAGAGCTAAGAATGCAAAGCAAGCAATACTCTGCCAGTTGCGCTTGCAAATAAAGCTCAATATAGATTATTTACACGTTCGGCTACCATCGGAAACTGGTCTGCGCTTCTCTGCGCAAACGAATACTGCCGATGCGCATTATATTTGTTGTCAAACTGTACGTCTCTTTCTAAAGACAGGTACTCTGCGAACAGACATTATAGTAACCAGAAACCCTAGCGAGGACGCTAGCAAAACCCCACGTCCACAGGAAGATGATTTAAACGTCAACATTTTTTTATAGCCTTTTTAAGTGAACTGTACAGAGACGGCTCTATTTACGTTTGTCGCTGCTAAAAGCGCAGGCGGTAGCTATTAAAACTTGCTTTTTGCCGGCGGCTTGTTTCATATTTTAGCAAACAACTTTACGACGCCGGCCTATAGGTGCCAGTCACGATGGCGCCCAACGTGGGTCTTAATGCCATGTTGTTAAAAGTTAATATTGATAGATCCACGTGTGTTTGTGGCACTATCTATACGTGGCGGTTGTTTAAATAACCGTTTGTTGAACGCCAAAAACAGAGTGCATGGGCTTTACGGGAGAGTAACGTCGTTGACCGTACCAAGCGAGAGTTAGTATAAGGTAAACTCAAGCGCTTTTTATCCGAGTGCGAAGACCAAAGGGGGTTATGCGTTTGCCGCGTACGTATGTATTATGTAGTCCGCAAGTAACTCCTGTAGTACATTCGATTTTAATAAATGATACGTCATTGTTATAATATTAAGATTAATTATGATTTGATGTGGTTTTCATTTCATTTTATTGTGTACTAGCTGTTGACCGCAACTTCGTCTGCATAGAGTTCGTTTATCGCTATCCCGCAGGAATCACTCATTTTCCCGGGATACAAAGTAGCCTATGTGTTATTCCAGACTATAATCTATTTATGTTCCAAATTTCATCCGGATCTGTCCAGCCGTTTTGGCGTGAAAGAGTAACAAACCATCCATCCATCCATTCATACTGTAAGTTTATAATATCAGTAGGATATCAGTAGGATTATTTTGTTGTTGGTATTTCGAATACTATTTGTATTGTTATTTTAATCTTATATTATAATAATGTTTTAACGACTTCCTCCATAGGTACATAATAATACTATTTAATTTTAAAAAAATTGACATAAAATTCATTTGAAAAGATATTTAAGGACATGTGAACGATTATGATTAATAAGTGATTGTGGATTTTATTTTATTGTTTATTTTAAATATATTTTATAGCTAGATTATTTGCACGCCGTAGTAAAGGTAGAATATGTGATCCATATCATACATTCATGTCATAAAATCTTACCGTCTACCATGTTCTTCACTATCACTACATAGTATAAAACAAAGTCGCTTTCTCTGTTCCTATGTCCCTATGTCCCTATGTATGCTTATATCTTCAAAACTACACAACGGATTTTGATGCGGGTTTTTTTAGTAGATAGAGTGATTCAAGAGAAAGGTTTTTATGTATAATTCTACGCAGACGAAGTCGCGGGCAGAAGGTAGTTGTGAATAAACTTGATTTGACTTGATTAAGTTAAAAAAAATGGTGGACTAAATATGGTAAATTGTTAGGAATATGACAATAGTTGTACTTCCTAATAAATTGCACCCGTTTAATGCCGGGGTGGGTCACTAGTAGGTTCGTAAACCTCTCGTTAAGTTTTTTTTATAATAATTACGACGAAGGAAGACCATTTAACAACCTTAGTTAAATTAAACACGTATAATAATTTCACAGTCACAGTTACCTCCTAATAACAGCTTTACTGTATACTCAGTAAATAAGGGTTGTCACCCCATTGTTCTATGGATAATAAAGATAAAATTTAAGTGCCACCCCTAGGAAATTACTTCGCGAAAAGCTAGTTCATTATAGCAGATAAACGACAGTGTGAAATGCAGTAAATTCATAATGAAGAGGCTAAAAGGTGTTTAGTTCACTTCGACAATTTACTTCGGAGACTTTTTAAAATTCAGAATGGTTTGATTGAACTAGCTGTTGCCCGCGACTTCGTCTGCGTACGATTAAAAGTATCTGAGGCAGCTTGAATTTTTACGATTTTTTCCACTTCCAACGGTTTACCTTCGCCAAACTTTGACAAATTATTTTCGTAACTCATTCTCGTGAATCACTCTACCTATTGGTGTACACCATTATTTTGATTCCCCTTTCCACCTATCCGCCCATAATCATGTTAAGCGCGGCATTTAAGTCTTAACCTTAGGCTCTGTTTACCCCTTAAGGGATATAGACGTGTATGTACATGTGTAAATTGAAATTTGATTATACCTGGTCTTCCTAAAGCTCAAATGATTATCAATTATGGCTGATTCCAATAAGTCAATTTCAATTCAAAACATACTGTTCACGACGGCACTAGGCGACAGAGGGGAAGGCGAGCCGGGACGAGCGGCGCGGGGCGACACACCACTAGAACCTAATGGATCGTGATACGAATGGCGCGCGCGCACCTATCCGAGCTACCATTTAAATTAGATACCTAATAAAAAACTATCTAGAAGAACCTGTATCGTTTTTGTTCCACCCTGAACACATACAAATAACTCCATGTAAAGGATTGTGGAATTAAATACCATATATTTCTTTAAAAATTTATTTATTTTTCATTTTATTGTGCTCCTCATATTTATAAATTGGACGAATCGCCCGAAACTTTAATTACATTAGTGTTGCAACTCGTGTTACTATACAAAATAAACAAAATAAATAAATAGAAAAAAAATAAACAGAAAACAAAAAACAACATTATCGACAGCCATACCATAATTGCGAAAGCAAGCTGAATTCTGCTTTAACAAAGTTTGAAGCCTACTGCAAGTTGATAATTAACTTCTAAAAGAGGTCAGAAGTAAAATGACAAAGGAAATTCACATTTAAATTTAGCACCAGTTCTGGAAATTAATGAAGAAACAGCGGGTACAGTAAATAATTTAGAAATAATCGTGATTTTTAACTTTTATGCAATGTCTAAATAATTTAAAGGGGTTTCTTCTCCATACATTTACCATTAAATTAGGATGAGTATATTAACGTAATTAACGTCAACTAGGATCGCTAATATGTCAGGAGAAACCCGCCCCCTAGTGATATGATTATAAAATGTATCTTACTATCCTTACATAATTCATTTACCTACAAATTCTGTACAATATCTACATTTCAGCAAACCGATGTACAACTTTCATCACTAACTAAAAATGTTACATTTTCATTTTTAATCCATATAAGATGTGATAATTTTAGGACTAGCTCGAAATAACTTACTAGGACAAAACTGCTATCACTACTTAAAATATGGTCACATGAATTATGTACAAAATCATTATTAGAAGCTATGTTATCAATGAAAACAATTGTATTACTTGGATTGTCAATTATATGCCTACTTAGGACCCAAACGTCGACTTTATTACATACGACCGTAAAAAATTAGACACTACGAATTTCATTCAAGCCGTCAACAATTCACAGTAACTATCAACTAATCAGAAACAATGTATATTGAAGGCATGAGAATTGAAAAGGCCGTCGATATTAGGCCAATAAACTTTAACTATAAATTGCTTCGTTTACTTTCCTGTTTTATGATTTTAACTCGTGTCGTATCACAATGAACAGTTATGGCACTTGACCAAATCCAATATCACTTAGTCTGAGCACTTCACCGTTCACGACATCGGTATTTCCGCTGATAATCGATGCCTGGACGACGTTCTTGTGCCACATGTGCCACACGTGTTATTACTATACCCGGAATCGGAACCGAACGAAGAATCTCCGCTTGGAGGTTTCGGTGACGCTCTAGGTCCTCTCCAACAACCTATGCCTGGTAAATCTCCACCAGGCCAAGCTCCTCCCGCAGCCACTGGCATAGGCCCTTGCGCCCTAGCCCCAACTGTCCCAACTTGGGGGTATAATCTTAATAAAGCATCCAAGAGGACTCCTTCGTGGAATTCTGAAGGGTCGGGTGGGTGGATGTGCCGAGGCATTCTGTGTTGAGTTCGTCGTCTTTCTAAAGATTTTGGTCGTCGGTCGAGGCGGTGGTGCCTTGGCCTGTGCGGTAAGGACTGCGGGGCTGGAGGCTTCGAGCAGGTCCGGCAAGGGGCTGCTTCTCCGACTAAGCTAAGTTCATCTTCAGCAAAGTGGTCATCGCTGTGTAGGGAGTCGTCGGAGCGGTGCGGGAGTTCCTCGTAGAGAGGGGCGCCGCAGGTGTCTCCACCGCAGGAGTTGCCTCCACGCCACGTGCCTCCGGAACCACAGACGAAGACGCGCCCGGGGCAGCCCGGTCTTTTCGTCTCGACCATCTGTGGAAAGGAAAATGGTGATTTAGAAATTACTTAGCACAATACGATTTTAGTTACGATTAATGATTAAAACTGTGCGGAACCAGTTATATTTTTTAAAACTTTATAACCATAATTCTTGCAGATTTATTTCGGGAATCTAGGAAACAGCGGTAACGATCTAGATGAAATTTGCTGTGTGGGATCTCACCTCTAAGAATACGTGGTTTTCCGATAATCACAAACGTTAGCCTCTAATTGTTGTACCGGGCCATGAGGAAGATCGCCTATGAGGTGGACTGAGCAGGTAAAAGCGACAGTAAATGGCTCATCATCACTACATGAATGCACGAGGAAGGCGGCCATCAGAAAAGAGTGACGGCGTGTTGTGAAGCTTGCCACCATTAAATGGAGTGATGACCACGACCACTCGGTCAAGAGTGATACCGACAAGGAAGAAGACCCTCTGATTGTCCGAAAGCGGTATGGTAACTAATAAATCAAAAACTAATAAAACGATCACATCATATATAGTTTCAAGTGTTATGGCGAAAGTCTATCAATTAACAGGAAAAAACACGAGCTAAGTAAATATTACTTTTGGACAAGGGTAAAATTGTCTTAGACTCAAATTATTACCTCCAATTGTGGCTCTAACTCAGGTCTATGTGGAATGGGTGGTCTCCTTGGAAGGTCTTGCAGGTCTTCGTACAAGGGTGCAGGAGGTGGTGCTCGTCGCTGCGAACCTGAACTCTGATTGGGTGCTGATGACTTCGATGGTAGAAGGTTGGTGACTTTCCGCTTATGTCTGTAGAAGAAGAGAAAAAAAGGGTTAAATCGGGCTTCATCATCACCAGTCTGTATCGACCCACAGGGCACAGGTCTCGACCCAGAATAAGAGGGGTTGGGCTTCCTTGTATAAAAAACATAAAACACAGTCCAGTTCAAAAACCTCTCTTTTTTGAGATTGTTTAAAAAAGGTGTTTTTTACCAGGTCCCTAACTAACGTTACTAAGTAAGTACCTACTACAGTTATTTCTCTTTTGCTGCTATAACTAATAGTCTAAAGATTTCTTTACTACCTACAATTGCACATTACACATAGTTTAGTTTGATTAATAGGTTTAATTTAGTCTGATACTGTGCACTTCGTATGAAATATAGACACTTATGTGTCCCGTTTCGTGGTAGATAAGAGGTCAACGTACTAACACATAGATACAGCGTGGATTTGGAATACAGGCAAAACCTTTAACCAGATATTCAATCATAATTTTTTAATTTTCTCTAACTCTACGTAATTAATTTATTTTGGTTTTGACAGCCAAAATAAATTCAAATATGTCACATGTCAAACTTATTGCCTATGCTGCATTGTTTACGGTACATTGCGTGCTGAATAATTTGAAATGGTTTGTTTTCTTCTTATATTTTTAGTAATAAATAAATGGATGTTATGGATGGTAAAGCCCATCGAGGGAATGGGCGAAAGTCTTAGGAATCATGTTATAGGCGACGCGGCTAGCAACCCATCACTATTTTGATTTCCTTTTCCAGCTAGCTATACGCCCTTAATATTATTGCTAGCGGTTGCCCCCGTCTTTGTCTGCGCAAAATTCGCTTATCGCTATGTGATTTTCCGAGATAAAACTATCCTGTCCTTCCTCGGGACTGTAACTATTTCTGTACCAAATTTCATTGAAATCGGTTTAGTGGTTTAGGCGTGAATGCGTGACAGACAGACAGAGTTACTTTCGCATTAATAATATTAGCAGGCATGCTTACAACTATATTCTTTGCACGTAGAAATTGGGTTGTTGAATTGTAACGTTACAGTACGGATCAAGATTATCAATCTGATTTTAGGGCTGTCATTCTTTTGAAGAAACTTGCCTGAGAAATGATCGTTTTCTTGGCATGCAATCACAACTCGACCCGCTATCTCAAAGTTATTATACGGAGTCCTGTGTCTGACCAACTGGTCAACGCAACCAACAACGATAAACTTCTGACTGCGTATTAACACTGCTAGATAACGGCTCAAGTTATGGTGGCTAGCCAAGTTCAGCGTTCAGCGTTAACTTTGCGGGCGAGTTTCTTAGAATCACACCCCGAGTTTTACCAAGCGTAGCGAGTGGCTCTAGCCATCGATTAAGTTGGTAAGGGTTGAAAGAAAGTCGGTTGCAGTTGCGTGGTTTTAGAATTATGATATAATATAAGAAATTTAACTATAGACTTGCATTTCAATAATGTTATAGGTACCTACCTACTTATTACAGATACAATACAAATCCTTATTACGGCTCGTTACATCAATTCCTTTCAATTTGAGCTGTATTTGGGATTATTATAAAGATATTAGACACGGTTGCTTCACAATTCATTTTTGAGGCAGATGTTTCCACAAAAGGCAGGTAGTGAAACCTCATATTAGAAGCAGAAGGTTTTATTAGTATTTGATGGTATGATAATGGTGTATTAAATTGGTTCAGTTGGCATTTAAGTGTTTCGTTTGCTAAAAATCTAAGCATAACCAGGTAACTGAAAAAAATAATAGTAACTTTAAAATAGTAATTTCTTCCATGCTGGTGTGGGAGTAAAAAAAAAAACATAGAATGTACTAGTTGCTTCTCTTCCCGCGCAGATGGTAAAAGCCCATCGAGGGAATGGGCGAAAGTCGGGGTAGACAGACCCTAAGGTAACAAAACCTTAAGGCTATGTTTACCATGATTAAGGGCGTATAGGTGGAAAGGGAAATCAAAGTAGTGACGGGTTGCTGCAACGCCTATAACATGATTCCTAAGATTTTCACCCATTCCCTCGATGGGCTTTCATCATCTGCGCGGGTACCTAGAGAAGCAACTAGTACATTCTATGTTTTTTTTTCTCCCAGACCTGCATGGTCTTAATATTTTTCTCCTACAGCAAAATCCACTTTTGCTAGCTAAAAATGGGACCATAAACGAAAAAAGACTAGCACACTAAATCACTAGCTCACAATTTAGAATGCGACGTAACGTGCTTAGCATCCACGACAAAAACTAGCGTGCTAGACCTCCAGTGCCCACAAATCCCGCACGACATGTCACATGTCACTTACGCCTGTTTTCTCCGGACTAAGTTTCTCCGACCACCCATGGGCGTTCAACGGATGTGCTATACAAAGCCTTGCTGTATGGGCTAGCGACTAGTGGATTGGCTTTGAGTCTTAATTAGTGGAAATTTCATGTTATGGGTTCACACATGATAAAAGATGTTTGATATGCATGTTTTGGTATAAAAGTTTTTGTTTCATTTTTTGCTGACTTTACTTTTTATTTACTGTGCTTACATTGTCATGTCAGTGTGTTTAGAAGTGACAGAACGTTGCAAATTAAATGAAAAGCTTGTAAAAAAATACGGAAAACGTTTAAAGGCATTTTTACTATTGTAAAAGTATTTAGTTAATGTGCTTTGTCAATTTGCGTCTGATATTATGTGTTTTATTTTCTATCTAAGTACATAATGTCCTATTTAATATTATAAACGCGAATTCACGCCAGAACGGCTGGACAGATCTGGATGAAATTTGGAACATAGATAGATAACACATAGGCTACTTTTTATCCCGGAAAATTGCGTGATTCCTGTGAAATAGCGATAAACGAATTCTATGCAGACGAAGTTGCGGACAACAGCTAGTAGTCATATTTATATGAAAGAGTGGTTAAGTTCCACTAAGTAAGCTTAGTTTATTAAATTGAGTGAGAAAATTACTACAATGCAAGTTTTAAGGGTGATCGAACTTTACTGGTTTGAGTCCTAGTCTAAATAAGACAGTAAGAAAGAGACGACACTATTGTCAGGTAGTACTATAAAAAAGTAACAATACATACATACATACATAAATCTCGTCTTTATCCCTTATGGGGTAGACAGAGCCTAGGGTAACTAGAACGTACGGCCATGTTTAGCATGCCTGCGGGCGTAAAGGTAGTCAAAATAGTGATGGGTTGCTAGCCTCATCGCTTATAACACGATTCCTAAGATTTTCGCCCATTTCCTCGATGGGCTTTTACCATCTGCGCGGGAAGAGAAGCAACTGTTACATTCTATGTTTTTTCTTTACTCCCAGAAGAAACTCCTAGACTGGTCTGGAAGAAAATCACCAATAATAAAGAAAATCATCACCAATAATCGGCGTGTGACCAATCCTCGTTATACCTACTGTAGCGTAGTCCCGATACTTTATCTATTATCTAATTTTTCAAAGATAAAATTGTTTTCTTTTACGCATTCTGAATAAAAAATGACATCCCATTGTGACATACACGAGATGACATATTTTTATCCATTCTAACGCGCACATACGACTTTCTTGACATCGAGTACGTTTGTTTATCAAAGTTGTAAGAAAGTTTTGAGTCAGAATGCCACTTGTCGTTAAAATCAATACAATAAATCAGTGAATGGATTTATTAAGTCCATGAATGGGCGATAGTAAAACTTCGTGGGTTTTTTATGAGTTATTTTTAACGATTAGGATGCTTGGAAGCCTGTGGGTGACATTCATACAGTTTCAGTAAATCTTATATAAAGCCGGGCAAGTGCGAGTTACAAATAAAAAAAACATTAAACAATTTTTATAAACGGAGAAATAGACCGTTAAATAATTTCATTAGAAATGAAAATCGCGTAGGTACTTGAACTTATTGTAAATTTGTGAGGCTTCACATTGGCAAATTTAATAATTAGATACCTATACTATGCTCTTATGTTTTTACTTATTTTTTGTAATTTATGCTATGTAATGTCACGAATATTTTTTTTTATTTCTTTCCTATATGAAATGAATCTGATTGAATGATGTCATAATTATGAATCAGATTGGATAAAGTAAAAAAAAAAACATTTTTTTACGGTTGCAAATTGCCGTTGCGTATAGTCGACCAAGAAAGTGCTTTGTAATTTTTTATGACAGTTCCTTATCAGAAAAAAGCAATAAAGCTGATTGTCGCATTGACTTGTGAGTGAAAATAGGCTTTAATGTTTTATGCCGTATCTTAGGGTGGTAAAAGAATTTCTTGGTCCACTACATATACATTGAAGTAAACTTTGATTTAAAATTTCTATGCTTCCGCATCAATACAACTTTTTTCACTATTTTTCAGTTATTTTTTCGTTATTTTTTCGTTATTTTTTTCTTTACGAACTTAAGAAAAACATGTCACTTAATCAACCCTACTAAACGCGTTGACAAAATCCAAGTAATCCAACACGCAAACCGCGTACCAACAGTCACAACGGTATAGAGCCAATCAACGTTAACCGCCGCGTTTGTCGATAACCGCATAACGTAACGTATCAAGTTGCGTTACACTCGGAGTTATTCATACGAAAGTAATTTCGAAAGACGGGTTACTACTATGATTGGCGGCGTTCAATATTGGGGTAGACATTTTGGGTGTAATAATGAGGCGAGGTATCGATGGGTGATGACTAATGTGGGAATTTAGTAAATTTTTAGTCATAGGTATGAAGGAATGAGAAGGTAGTGTTATCGTTGTCGATATGGGGTGGTCTGTGGTGGCTTTTGCGTGGTAATGAAGTTGTGAATCAGCGAGTTGGGATTTTTAAATGAGGAATGCTTCTAAAATGTTGGAAATAACGATAAACTTGTGAGTAATTAACTGTTTTTTTTGTTCTAGTCCCGACTGTACTGGACTAAAACACAACTATGCTTCTAAAATAATAGCAATACCTAACTTTTATATAATAACTAAAGGAAAACAACATAATTATCAAACCTTGATTTTTGACTCAGTTTATTATCATTACGACCGGATAGCCTAGTGGTTAGTGACCCTGACTATGAAGCTGGAGGTCCCGGGTTCGAATCCCGGTAGGGGCAGACAGTTGTATGATGAATACGAATGTTTGTGTCCGAGTCATGGATGTTGTATGTATTTAATTATGTATTTATCTACATTATATAATTATGTTTATCCGTTGCCTGGTACCCATAGTACAAGCTTTGCTTAGTTTGGGGCTGGGTCAATTGGTGTAATTTGTCCCAAGATATTTATTTATTTATTTATTATTTTTTATGAAGATATGAAAAATTTTGTATTTTTCTTGAAGCCGTTAATTAACAGAAAAACTTCCAGCATGTTTTTCAGAAAAAAATAATAATATGTCTCTTACCAAATATGATATTATCATCAAGAGACCAAAAACTACAAAAACTTTAAACAAATCATCAAATAATTCTACATCTAAACGTCGCACTTATCCGGATTTGCACGCCACATCGCCTCCATTTTTGTTAACATCAAAAACGGTCTCATTCAATCCTCGTTGATGGTGGTCTAATTAGTACAGCATCCACTAATACAGTATGGTCGAGTGGACACGCCTCGGGTGGCGCCAGAGGCGTGATCTTCGGTGGGCAAATTACGTATGGGAACAGGTTTATGGTTAATTGTCATTGATTGTCATTGGCTTTATGGTAATGACGTCATGGTTGGATGGTTATGAAGACTTAGAGTCAGGCAAGCTCTTAATAAACTAGCTCGACATGAACTGGTAATTTTTTAATGTTATGTTTTTTTTTAATACGTTAATCATATTTTGCACCTACTTTTTAATACTTTATTATGCTGCGCTGCTATCTGTTAAATCCAAATTTAGCATAAGGTAAAAGCCCATCGAGGGAATGCCCATAGGAATCATTTGTTATAGGCGATGCGGCCACAATCATGCTAAACGTGGCCTTTAGGTCTTGTTACCTGAGGCTCTGTCTACCCCGTAAGGGATAAAGACAGGTGTATGTGTTTATGTGTGTACGTATCAGCATTAGTTTGAGTAATAGGCAGTAGCATTGCTAGTTTTCTTATTTTAAAAACAAGAAAAAATCATGTACTCTCGGCTTGCTAAAAAAAGTCGTATAACGTAAAGATATCACCAATAATCGAGCAACTGATTTAAAAATGGAGCTGTTCTCATAGCAATAACCTGTCAATATCTTAATCCACCCCTGCCATCACACGTAATACCTCCACACGATAACGGAAGGTGTCAGAATTCCAAAACCGGGTGAGGCGTTAAACGGACAGCTCGGAACACAAAGGCAGATTAAATTACTATACTGGCCATGCATAGATGCCTTATACTACCCAGACAAATAAGTTCTGATTGTTGGATTCGTTTTTCAAATTTTCGATTTTCTTTTTTGTTCAAACACTGGCAGGCGGAATATTATGGAATGTTTCTTACAAAACACAAATATAAAATGTTTTTTTTTTTATGCGTTGTTACAGTCAGAAATAACAGTGTGCCAGTTATGAAATGTTCATACAAAAGCAAAAATTTAATTGATTCTTAAATGATTTCTGCTATTTCAAGTTTTTTGTATCTACTTGGCATACATACATACATACATAGATATCGCGTCTTTATTCCTTACGGGGCAGACAGAGCCTAAAGTAACAAAATCTTAAGGCCACGTTTAGCATGATTGTGGGCGTATAGGTGGAAAGGTGAATCAAAATAGTGATGGGTTGCTAGCCGTATCGCCTATAACATGATTTCAAAGATTGTCGCCCATTTCACCATCTGCGCGGGAAGAGAAGCCACTGGTACATTCTATGCTTTTTCTTTACTCCCAGAGCAGCATGGAAAGTATACAATTTTCAATAAATTTACCTTGATAACATTCACCTTTCTTTGATCAAAAAATATGGCTAAATTCATACTTAAATAGGTAGTGTTTCAAATGTTGCCAAATAGTTTACTTATTTATCCGTACGAGGAAATTTTCCAGTTCAGAATTGGCATATAGAAGTTCTTTGGAAAGTTAGTAGCCCCGCGAAAGTCTTAAAAGGAAAAACTGAAGATTGCTTTTCGAATTTCCGATATAAATATTTAAATTGTTCAACCTCTGTTCCAGTACATTGTTTATTTAGTGGAGTGCTCAACTTTTTATGATTCCAAGTTGTTAGAATCTTATTACGGCAAGATTTCTCACTTGGTTGTTATTTTCAAGGAGTTTCGAGTGTGATTTCTTTGTATTCGGCGCGAATTTTTATTTCGAATTATTGGTTCGTTGCCGCGTGGCCACTTTCATAATAAGGCACATTTTTAGATAAAAGAAAGAACATTGAATGTACCAGTTGTATAAAATATTAATACCTATTTCTTATATCTTACGTATACATACATACATATATAACGTCTTTATCCCTTACGGGGTAGATAGACCTTAAGGTAACAATACCTTAAGACCACGTTTAGCATGATTAGCTGGAAATGGAAATCAAAATGGTGATGGGATCCTAGCCGCATCGCCTATAACCAAGATTCCTACGACTTTCGTCCATTCCCTCGATGGGCTTTTACCATCTGCGCGGGAAGATAAGCAACTATTAAATTCTATGTTTTTGTTTACTCCCAGACCAGCATGAAATTTTATAATTAGTGTCATATATTTTTTATCAACATCGGTTAGCTAATCACATCTGAAGTCACTTATTATTCGTATCAAAGAAAAAAAGTTATCACCTAAAACGTTTAATTGTCAAACGACATGAGCAGCAATAACAAACGAAATGTAAATGTAAAGCAAAAACTAAACGCAATAGTTGCCAAACGCTAGCGCATGCCATGTAAGTACAATTCTGCAACGACCTAAGCTTAACCAATCACGAAGCCAGCCGCCGATACACCGGCACGAACCATAAGATTGAGATATTATGCTAATATCTGATTGTATGCAGATTGCCAATAATAAGTCCGGACTTAAAATCAACGGTTTCGATTCATTCACCATAATGAGAACGAGACAATGGCTTTAATAAAGACGTTAAACCTTAAACAGAATGCTGATCGCGAGATAGCATTAGGTTAGTTGAAAATGCTGAGACACGCCGCCATTTTGAAACTTGCACGCAGGTCAGATGGTGGGTGCAGCCGAATCTTTGAAAGGGTCAAGTTACACTAGGCATTGGTAAAGTCACGACGCAAGACCACGACAGTAGGAACTTTTTTTAGTTATCTCGTGTCGTTGATTCGAAATGAAGAAATACGACATTTCGCAAATTTCTATGGCAGATTTGCTGTCTTTTATGCAACAGTTGCTAATCTATTTCCGAGTTTTTATACAAACTATGATTGAATTACCTATTCGTGAATGTATGTAGGTATGTATTTATTTCAGAAGTTGGTTGGATGACTTTCAACACTCCTCTATTAGGGTTTTTCTATCCATATTTTTTTATTTAAAATTTTATAAATCTTTTGACGACGTACATTTTGAACATCTATCAATATAATGAAAACGTTTGTCAAATAATCAAATAATCCCAAGTAACATTTAAAAATGAAGTTCATTTGAATAAATTAATCCACCTGCTAAAATATTCCGGAATAATTTTGAGAAATCTTCGTATGTTTATTTATTATCTTTTCAGCCTACCAATGAATACAATTCACGGAAAACCCAACGTTAAAAAAAGATTGGAGTCTCTATTCCTTTCTCTGTTCTAGATATAACTCGCTGTTAACTCGCGTAGTCTATGCACTTGTTATGCGTCTTTTCATTATTCCATCTATTGTTCCACGGAATTAGATCTCCGTACTAGATAAGTACCTACGCGTTTTTGCCCGCCATATTAGCGAAGGGCTTTTTTGATTTATAAAGTCCATTATAATAAGCATACATATGAATACAGTATCATTTAATTAACTTTACATACTTCGCTTCAAATATATTGTTTCGACGAGAGCCATACATATTATATTACCAGAATACCTCTTCTTTTAAAAGCTCGTCTAGCGGCTTAAGTGTTAAAAAATTCATGATTTTATTTTACGACTTTGTTGACGTAATTATTATGTACACACATGCCAAATTACAGCTTTCCAGTACTAAGAATCTACGAGCTAAGCCGCGGACAGACAGACGGACAGACGTAGCGATAGTACTATAAGGGTTCTTTGTTGACTACTAAATCCTAAAAAGCCGCAAAAATAAACTAATTGGTATTATTCTTCGATAAGGTTTAATGTCGAATATTTTCTCAAAAATTGCAACAACGATATAATTTACTAGCTGTTGCCCGCAACTTCGTCTGCATAGAATTCGTTTATCGCTATCACGCAGGAATCACGCAATTTTCCGGGATAAAAAGTAGCCTTTGTGCTATTCCAGACCATAATCTATCTAAGTTCCAAATATCCAGCCGTTTTGGCGTGAAAGAGTAACAAACATCCAAACATACTCACAAACTTTCACATTTATAATATTAGTAGGATTGACAGGGCTGTATCAATCGGGATTCCTAACTACGTAACTATAGTCTTTCTTTAGAACTAACTACATAAGCTGCCTAATCTAAGTAATATCTTATATTAACTGAAGGAAGGAAGGAATACTTTTAGCTAGGTTCTCTTTTTTGCTTAATAAGTTTTAAGTAAATAAATAATTATAATTATAAAAAAGTGCATAATTTTGCTAATATACTTGACTAAAGTGATCGAGTGGCGTCCGCGGACCGGACGACGCGGTGTAGGTAGGCCTCCAACAAGATGGAGCGACGACCTGGTGAGGGTAGCGGGAACGCATTGGATGCGGATGGCGCAGGGCCGATCTGTTTGGCGAGCCGCGGGGGAGGCCTATGTTCAGTGGACGTCTTTCGGCTGACATGATGATGATGACTGACTAAAAGAGCCGTGGTAGCCTAGTGACCGTGGCCTCTCAAGCCGAATATGATCGTTGGGTTGAGTCGCGGGCTCGCACCTGTGAGTTTTTGGAACTTATGAGCGAAATTCAATGGTGTGTGTGAAGCTCCCAATTCGCACTGGGCCCGCGTTCTGAGAGTAGGCTTGTGCCCAACAGTGAGACGTATATTATGCTGGAGATGATGATGACTGACTAAAATAATGTTTTTTTGCATTTCGTTGATATCATACAATAAGTAATTGAAACAAAAAGCAAGCGTACTACTTTTTGTAAGGCCATCAACGCTGGATTAATGATACTATAGTTGTTGACCGGCTTTCTGACCCTCCAAAGCGTAATTTCAACTAATAATATCATCCCTAGCTTATACCTCCCACTGCTGGGCACAAGCCTCTCAGGCTTGAGAATTTTCCACGCGGGAACTCAACAACACTGAATTCAAATGAATGCAAACAATTTTCGTTCCCAACTCACAAGACTCCATTCATTCGATGCAAATAATTGTAATATTAATTGCTTCAATGCAATTGAAATTTTCCATCAACTACAATGAAAGGAAACGCAAGAAATCAATGTTATTTATTACACAATAGATCTCAGGAACCATTTCAACTTCCTTTTAAAGGTTTCCTATAGAAATTACTTCCCACTCGCGTCTAGGACATTGATTGAGATATCATTGGAGTGCTCAAAGGAACGGTAACTAAAACCCACCTATTTTATTTTTACAGTTAACACTTGACAGAGGAGGCGAGCTTATATCTGCGGAATTGTAAATTTTGACTTTAATAATTTTAACTTATGTAACACGGGCTTTATTTATACCGTTTCTGAACGCATCCGCGCCACCTCTCTCGCTCGCTCCGCATCGCTATCTCGCTCTCTGATCTCGAGGCCACCGAGCCGAACGCGTGTGCGCGAGTGGTTTTTTGCAACAATATTTCTGTTAGAACCTACAATTATGTTTAAACTGTAAAATTACAATGATTATACTGACTGAAGAATCAAGAGGCATTTTCATTGTCACAATGGCGCCCAACTAGAGGACAGAAATAGCAAGAACCAACACCACGAGAAAATTTTCTTAAAGTACAACCGCCATCTTTTTCGACACCGCATTCGCTATGCCCATGACGACGCGAGGAAAAGCCAATGAAGGCCAAACCCAAGAGCGACAAGGCAACGATTCTGAAGAAGTTCAACACGGTGAAGAACACGACAGTCCTCGCAGAGACTCAGCGCGAGGCCACGAGGCGCGCGCGCTCGATTTCGAGGCGCGCGCGCACCACGCGCTCGGCCCCGAGACGCGCGCGTGCGAAGCGCACGGCCCCGAGACGCGTGCGTACGGCGGGCGCAACCACGAGGCCCGCACGGACGGCCCTGAGGCGCGCGGCGAGTACGACAACGAGAACATGGACGAGTATACCTGGCGGCGGTACGAAAGCAACAGAGCACCCAACATGATCGGCATTACGCAAGAACAACTTTCGAGCCTGCTATCCAACGTCATGCGAAGCGCGATGCAGAACACCATTAATTCACCGACTCTTCCGCCTCATCACGGCGACGCGACGCAGTGGGCGTCCTCGACCGCAATCGGAGGATCATCTGGAAATATGGCAAAATGCATGGCGCGTTTCGACGGACGCGGAGCGGACAAAGCTGATAGAATAGAAACATTCATAGATGCCGTCGAAATATTCATGGAATGCACGAACGTCAACGAGGACCACGCGCTACGTGGCCTGAGCATGCTGTTCACGGATGACGCGGCGATCTGGTGGCGAGGAATCAAGCAGGACGTGAAGACCTGGAAAGAAGCCACGACGCGCATGCGCGGCATGTACGGAGCCCCGCGCCCAGCCTACAAGCTGCTTCGCGACCTATACGCGACCGAACAAAACGACGAGCGATCCGAAATATTCATCTCGCGATTACGCGCTATTTTTGCTAAATTCCCGTACGAGTTAGACTCGACGTTGAAATTAGATATAGTTTACGGACTTTTGAATCGCAAAGTGCGCAAAAGTGTGCCGCGGGATAGTGTTGTTAACATCGAGAGCCTTTTAATCAAAGCGCGCGATGCGGAGGAAGCGAGAGACGAGGTAGGACCTAGGGTTTTATCTAATATAAACAACGAAACTGAAATTCCCGCGCGGCGTCACACGATTGACACAGCTGTCAAACCGCGTGACGCAGACCGTAATAATAGCGCGCCTACGACGCTTTCTCGATCGAATGTTCCCTCTAGTTACCCTAGTACGATCGAACGCGAGCGTAATTCAAAACTTCGTCCGCGGTGCGGTTATTGTAAGAGTTTTGGTCATAATATTGACGAATGTCGTAAAGCGCAAACGAAAGTCGGTAGCGACAGTGATACTAAGCCCGGTATTAAATGTTACGGCTGCAATCAGCCAGGGGTAGTGAGATCGAGGTGTGATACTTGTAATAAAAAACCTGCGCCGCCTAAACCGGCAGATTTTCAGGCCCTCGCTAGTGTACATGGTACTGACAGCTCGCGCCCCTTGGTAGATGTTTCTATAGCTGGACGGCAAGGAGTTGCCATACTGGATACCGGCGCCACGCAGAGTGTGGCGAGCCCCGGCCTGCACAAGATTTTGGTGAACTCTGGAATAGAGTTTGCTTCAACCCAGCGGACAGTAGCTCTCGCTGACGGATCAACACAGGTACGTGATGTTCTTACTGCTAAAGTTTTAATATCTGTTGGAGGCCGTGAGGCCCTGGCCGATTTTCTGGTTTTCCCTGACAGTGATTGTAAAACTTTATTAGGCAATGATTTTATAATGAATGCGGGAATAATCATTGACATTCCCCGTTCCTCTTGGCACTTTAAGGACAGCCCTAAAGTGAGTTTTGATTTTGTCAAGTCATACTATTTGTCATCAGATCAGTCTGATTTAATGAGGGCAGACATTAGTTCTCTTACCTTGAGGAGTGATGAAGGGAATGCATTATCTATGGAAGAGAAAGCCCAACTTAATAATGTAATCCTTACCGGAAAGGAGCGATTTGCTACAGAGGGGCCGGCCACAGACTTTGCAACCCATCGCATCAAAGTCCCCGAGGGCCAGCAGCCCATAGCCTGTCAGCCTTTTAGGATGTCCCAAAACCGGAAGGATGCACTAAAGGTAGAACTTGACAAACTGCTCGCTGCTCATGTGATAGAGGAATGCGAGTCCCCATGGGCAGCAAATGTTGTCATGGTTCCAAAGAAGGACAAAGGCATGCGGTTATGCATTGATTTTCGCAGATTAAACGAGGTGACAGAGGCTGACAGATATCCACTGCCTAGAGTAGAGGATATTTTGCATGCAGCCAAGACTAGCAAATATATGACTACTTTAGATTTGCACTCTGGCTATTTCCAGGTTGATGTACACCCTGATGACCGTGATAAGACTGCGTTTATCACTCCCTTTGGAACATTTAGGTTCACTCGGATGCCAATGGGTCTCCGTAATGCCGGAGCCACATTTCAAAGACTTATTGACCGGTTTAAGTCAAACATGGGTATCTACAAGAGTACAATACTTGCATATCTGGATGATATAATAATCCTATCTCCAGATTTTCAAACCCATTTGGCAGACCTGCAAGCTGTTTTCACAAGACTGGGCAAGTTCAACCTCCGGATAAACCGTGATAAGAGTTGCTTCGCTTGCCAGTCCGTTAAGTTCTTAGGACATGTTATTGTCCCCGGCGGCATCCATATGAACCCTGAGAAGACAGCCGCTATAACGGCCATGCCTTCTCCGAAGAATGTCAAACAACTAAAATGTTTTCTCCAAACTTCCAGCTGGTTCCGGAGATTCATCCCCGGCTATGCAGACGTCGCGCGGCCGCTCACGGACCTGCTGAAGAAAGACAGCACCTGGCGCTGGGACGAGCAGCAACAGCGAGCCTTCGAGAGCATCAAGACACTCCTCACGACGGCGCCGATCCTGCGGCAGGCCGACGAAACGCAGCCCTTCGTGCTGCGCACGGATAGCAGCGGGTACTGTCTTGGAGCTGTGCTAATGCAGGGGGAGGGCTACGACGAGCGGCCGATCGAATATGCGAGCCGGCAGCTGAATGCCGCCGAGCGAAACTACACGACTACTGAGCGGGAAGCCTTAGCGGTGGTGTGGGCAGTCGGCAAGTTCCGTGGCTATATCGAAGGCGCTCAGGTGAGTGTTAAAACTGACCATCAACCTCTCAAGTGGCTAATGAATAACAAGTCTCCTAGCGGCAGACTTGCGCGATGGGCACTTACTCTCCAGGAATTTAACCTGCAGATCGATTACACGCCTGGCAAGTCCAACGTGATCGCTGATACGCTCTCGCGGCCGCCGTGTTTGCAAGAGCCGCAAGACGACTGCGAAATATGTTCTGCAGTTGTCGATTTTCCCGCGCGTCCAGCGAGCGACATACGCGGTAATCAGATGAAAGATCCGGAAGTAGGTAAAATCATCAACGATCTGGAGTCCGACGTCCCCTTTAGGGGGAGGCAGTGGGCGGATCGCGGCTATGCACTTTCGGACGGCATACTGTACCGATACGCACCAGAAGGTGACGATGATAACGCTTGCCTTGTTATTCCAGAACATGAGCGCGGACAGGTGATGGCCGACTACCATGACGCGCCTACCGCCGGCCACTTCGGCGTCGAGCGGACCCTGCAGCGCCTCGCGCACAAATACTACTGGCCCGGCATGCGAGCCTACGTCGCAGACTACGTGAAGCGCTGCGCCGCGTGCCAGCGCTACAAAGCAGACACGAGGAAACCGGCGGGACTGGTTGAAACGCCCGCCACGACTCGCCGATTTGAGGTTGTATCCGTTGATTTATTCGGACCTCTACCCGAGACTGCTGATGGGAATAAATGGATTCTAATCGTTGAAGACGTGTGCACGCGCTGGGTCGAACTGTTCGCCCTGAAGCAAGCCACTAGCTTCGAATGCGCGAAACTACTCACAACCGAAGTATTCTTGCGATACGGCGTCGCACGCCGCCTTATCAGTGATAACGGTGTACAATTTATCTCTGAAGTAATGCAGCAAGTTTGCCACGTCTTAGGAATACAGCAGTCTCTGATAGCCTACTATCATGCCGAAGCCAACCCAATCGAGCGAAAAAACCGTGATCTGAAGCCACAGCTGGCTATACTCGTCGGCAACGATCACAACACGTGGGACGTGCACCTAGCGGCTATACGGTTCGCTATGAACTCTGCGACCACCGCTAGCACGGGTCATTCACCCGCTTTTTTGACGTTTGGCAGGGAGCTCCGCGCGCCGGCCGACGCGGTTTCGGACATGCACGCCATAGTATCGCGCGACACGGCCGTGGCGAGCGTGACACCCTACCTGCGACGGCTGGCCGGCACGCTACTGCTGGCGCGCGACGTGCACGAGCGCGCGCAGGCGCGGCAGAAGGCGCACGCCGACACGCACCGCCGCCCCGCCCCGGACTACGAACCCGGTACCCTCGTCTTGCTCAAGACGCAAGGCCTTAACGATACGGATAAAGGTCAGACATCCAAGTTTATTCCGCGGAGGGATGGCCCCTACCGGGTACGCGAAGCTGTCGGTCCCACTACATATTTATTAGAACGTGTAAGCGATGGTGTCCTATTAGGAAAGTATCACACTTCGCATCTCACTCCCTTCGTTGGTGAGGTCCAACCCGCAATTAGGGAAAAACGCAAACGTGGCAGACCGCGTCGTTACCTAGACTAAGTTTTTTATTTTTTTTTCTCATTTTCCTACCACGAAAACGAGGGCGTCCTTTCGTGCTAGAGGGGGAGGCTGTAACACGGGCTTTATTTATACCGTTTCTGAACGCATCCGCGCCACCTCTCTCGCTCGCTCCGCATCGCTATCTCGCTCTCTGATCTCGAGGCCACCGAGCCGAACGCGTGTGCGCGAGTGGTTTTTGCAACAATATTTCTGTTAGAACCTACAATTATGTTTAAACTGTAAAATTACAATGATTATACTGACTGAAGAATCAAGAGGCATTTTCATTGTCACACTTATATTTTGTAACCAGCGTATAACCGGTCTAGGGTCTTGGTTACTGTAATGTGCAACCGGTTACGGTTATAGGCACCTTACCATGACGCCTTAACGCGACCCAATCCCGACTCAGTTCAGGTTTAAGCTGTCATTTTTAGTATGGGACAGCGAGCGAACCTAAACTTCATCGAAATTAAATCCCACTAAGACGTCATAAGGCCCTAAGTAGTTAGATATTGGGACTTCTGCCCCACTCCCATGGGCTACGTCTCGCTTCGCTCACCTTTGCGGTCGTGGGACAGAACTCCCAATATCTAAATAGAATTCTGCAGGAGTGGGACAGAATCCTAGTTGCATTGGATTAGTTTCCGATACATCCTTTTGCGGGAGTGTAGCCCATGGGAGTGGGGTAGAAGTCCCAATATCTAACTACTTAGGGCCTTACTATGACGTCTTAATGCGATTTAGTTTCGATTAAGTTTAGGATCGCTCGCTGTCATCCATACAAAAAATGGCAGCTAAACCCTGAATTGAGTCGGGATTGGATCGCATTAAGGCTATCTAACTACTGCCCTAGCTTGCAGATGAATACCCGGCTCAAAGCAAGTTACGTAAAAGAGGTATGTTATGTTTGAAACTAAACATTTCGCTTGAAAATTCACCGTGCGTTCGCAATTTTTATGACTGTACTTTACAATTGCTAAAAGCGAGACGGAATTCTTTCCAAAAATTTACCGTGACAGTTTGAGTATGCTCTGGAGTATAAATATAGAGAATGGGGCTATTAAAAAATTTGGGTCACTTTTTTGGAACATACCCCCACAGATCGCGTAGTTTTATTGTCTATCTAATCAGTGTATATCCACCCCCTGCTAAGCAAAGGCCTCTTCAGTGTCTCGCCACTTTACCCGGCCCTGTGTCAGTCTTATGATCGCGTAAATAATAACTAACATTTGATCTAGAATTCTAGACACAAACTAAACAAGCTCTCAGGTACATGCAACATCCATGACTGGTGCAAACGTTCATGTTCATCATACAAGTGGCTTCTACTGAGATTCGAACCCGGGACCTTTAGCTTCATAGTCAGGATCACTAACTACTAGGCTATCCGGACGAACAATAATTGCAAACTTAAAATTATGAACAAATATAAACCGTGAAGTGTGAGAAAACTAAAGAACATAAAGTTAAATAAAGTTAAATAAAACTTTGTAAAAACTGGCTAGCTCGATAAATAATGAAGTTGCAACTAAACGAACTGGTAATTAAATCGCCTTTGTTTAATCAATTCCTTAGTTTAAAATTGAACAAACTTCCCCAACTCGCGCGCAATGCCAGCAATTTTGAAGTGGTCCCAAAACCGCTGGTGCCTTTGCCTTTCTTACCTGTGAAAGTGCAGACTCTCAGCTAAAACAAAGGGGGTCTGTAAATACCCCATTGTGTTGGACCCCTAGCACGACTCGAGGGTACCTCAACGTGTTTATGCGGGTTTTTTTTCTGAGTTCCCCTTTTCGAGAGTCGTTTACACTTCCGGAGCTAAAAACTGAATGGGATTTGCAAAATAGTCATAAAAGTTTGTGATACCGGCGTCCTCGGCTGGTTTACTGTTTTTTTAGTTTATTTCTTCAAGGGATTTAGTTAAGATTATAGCAATGAAATCGTATGATACTGCTGTCGTTCAAGCATTAAACGCTGCAAATAATTTTAGGAATGTAAAACCCTCTATTTTGTACAATTTTTATTTTATTTTACGATTAATGGAACTCTTGGTTTTTTTTAAGAACATGTTATGTAAGTTTCTTTGTTGAAGTGTAACCGTTTGTTCCCCAATAAAAAAAAATTGTTTATGAATTCTGTAGCTTTCCACAAACTTGTTTTTCATATTTGAAATCACAACGAGTTGAATCTACCGCAGCGCTTGAAGCAGTCACTGAAAAAGACGCGTTCCTAAATTATACAACCGAATTCCTTTTTATTAAGCTGAAAATTCATGGTAATTTATTTGGGCAATTCCAATTCGTACTTTTATTCATATCACGAGTGCTGCACCGGTGTTTTGTAGACCAAAGACCAAGGGTCGTTTAAGACCAAACGTTCGAGTCACACAAAGAGACTGGGTTCAGAGATTATACCCTTGTGACTGTACGATGTCAATGACCTGCAATTACGTAGGTAGGTACTTACACACGTATTTTTATTTACATTTCGGTGTCAAAAGCGGACTATGTTATAGAAAAAAGTTAAGAAAGTTTAATGAAGTAATAAACCATTTTGAAGCGAAGTGGTATTAAAGCATTCAAAATTCTGTAAAGTTTAGACATCTGCTACATAAAACTTAATTGTATTTATTTTCATAGGACCTAATTATTCAGGTTACATACAACGAGTCGAAAACTTTATACACTTAAGTTTATTTATTACAGAAAATCAGTCTTTATTACACCAATCAAACGGAGGGACACATTAATTACCCACAATACCACTCGACACAAAGGAGTTGAATATTCATAATATTTACAGTAGCTCTGGATACGCGAAGTGTGACTAGAACATGCGCAAGAGTGTACGCCCTCCACGTTGATTGGTCGGCCATTTTTGAATTGGCCAATCAGAGACGCCCGCCGTACTGAGTATAATTTTGGCATAATTAGTCACGCGTGGAGTAATGAGCTTGCTCAATGTTAAAACACAAACGCTTTTGGTTTGTAAAATTTAGAGGTACCTCTAATGTTACTGAAAGGATGTTATACCAAAAAAAATATATGTATTTTTGTTTCTACTTTTAATAATGTATGTTGTTGATAAAAATAGCCTAATGGACTTTAGTATTATAGAATAACTTGATAGAATAGGAAATTAGGTACCGCCGATATTTTTCTTGTAGGTATAAATTATGTATGAAAGTAATCGATTATGCAATACATAATTAAAATTTCACTAAGTACTAAATCGAATTAAAATTCTATAAAGACTGAGCCTGCACCGTACACGAACAAAGCACAATCCTACCATTTTCATAACCCAAACATCAAAACAAACAGAAATCAAAGATCTCCCAACCCTTCCAAAATATCTCAAGGAAATAGAAATAACTCCACAAATAGCATAGTTAAGTATTGACAGACGGATGATTTATGAACAATAAACACGTCCCGTATGCGACCGTATTGTTCCAAAATAGCTGTAAAATAGCTCCAAAATAGCTGCATAACAGCTTCCTGCGTAATGAGGACGCTAAACGATCTCTGGTGATTTTATGACTTGAGGTGGCCAGTGTTGACGTTTTGAGTTAGAAATAAATCTAAGATGTTAACTGGTTCATAAATTACTATCTATTATTAAAATTGTTAGTATTTCGGACATTATTAGAGTAATAAAATGAGAAAGAGCTTTAAAAAAGACATTTAAACCCTCAAGTGTTAACAAAAAAAACATGTATAAAATATTTAAAAAAATCACACAATTATAATTTAGCGCAGTCGTAAAAAACAATCTTATCCTTTCCTAGCTTTTGTGGTAGGTAATTTAAGCATTAAAAATTGTACTGTTTATATCCATTTATGTTATGTTTTTACAACAATTATTTATCAAACCAAACGCTAAAGCGGTAATTCAAATGTCTAAAATCAACACAAAACTTATTAAGCACCCGTATGGACTTCTTATAGCTTTACGGTGTGTTTCTATTACGTACAACTTATTGGAAACGCATTCTTATACAACTATTATACAGCTACCAGCTACTTATCACGCGTCAAAGGTATCCAGTTTCTATATTGGATGTCAAACTGTCCGTAATGCGACGACACGAATATTGTGACACGACTAATTACACTACCGTATTGGTCTAAATTTAGAGAAGAAGCGGAAGGGCAACAAATAAAATGGTTTTGTTTAAAGATATGAATTGAATAATTATTTGTGACATTAATCTATATAACAGTTCACTAGTGTATCCCTTACAATACATATAAAAATCCATTACAAACCGACTTTCGCATAATATTTTTTAAAACTTTTCATCATCTGATTTTAAGTGAAAAAAAATTGTTCTTTTTCAAAAAGCCCGGTACTGGCCATGGAATCATAATAAAGCAAAAATTACCAATACAATCTCTTTCTTCCTCAATCAATCAATATTTCAATCTTTATTTTTTTCTTTTCATTTCTTTCTCTTATTGGTTGTCTGGTAGATATCGGTCTTAAACGATATGACCGCCTGTCTACTTCGTTTGTTTCTGTATTGTTTTATACTGATTTGTGGTGTACAATCAAGAGTATTTGTATTGTATTGCATGGTACAATAGACAAAGACGTACTTAAGAGAAGATTGAAACAATTCTTACAGAATTCACATAGAAGCTTCTTCCACGTCGCTACCTCTTTCCCCAATTGGCCGGTGTCACATTTCAACTTTGGATTAAATCTCGAATAGGTGACAGGCACTCTAATCAACTTTCTCGAGCCATTGCCTCCCCACACGTGACGACGGTTTAACGCCGATTAAACTGTCACCGGCATTGTCGACATTCCTTTAACTATAGTTAGTTAGTTATTAGTATTTGTCCTTAATTTCGAATTGAGAACCATTATTGACATAGTTAATTTAGCTTCGATACGTTTCACCATAGACATTAGACAGAAATAGAGGTATGATAAATAGTAACCAAGTTTCGAAAGCTATTGCGACATAAGGATTGCAGAATTTCTCACTAATATTAACTAATAATTAAAAAATGGTAGATAAAACAATTTTATTATTATATACCTTACTTGTTTATATAGATCAAACTTCTGAACTCTCTCATGAATTATATCATTCGTCTATTGTTTTTATCTGATAATTTTAAATGAGTACATAATAAGTAGAGTAATACTTCTGATAGAATACACTAATCAATAAACCACGAAGGAAGTGTATATGACACTGGTACAAAATAAGCTATTCATAATAATAATAATTTTGAAGATGAACATAATGAAGATGATAGAATTGATGATGATAATGATTATAATGAAAGTAACTCACTTCCAAACGAGAATAGCACCGACGAAGATGCCAAGGACCAGGACGATGGAGCAGAGGGCGATGACAGCAGACGTTTGAAGCGACGGCCCACTGTGGTTGTATGCGTCTATCTTCTGAAAATAAAAACATAATTGAATATCATGCAAAATCGGTATCCAATAATTTGACCGACAAACGTTTGACAAACATTTCATTTCACAACCCTTTCATATCTGATAAACTGTTAACTTTAAAAAAAAAATCTTTAGGCGTGTCTCACATTAGGTTAGGTCAGGTTCCTTTGTTTTATAAGTTTTCCAAAGATTTAATACCTTAGTAGAAAAAAGAGGTTGTCAAACGTTGCATTTGTCAATATTTTTTTGGTCTAACATTAGTGGACCTGCAAAATCACCTTAAAAGATACCCAAAGAAAATCTCCGCAAGTTAAGAATTCAATTCTTGAGTTGGGTCAGAAATTAAAATTTTACAAAAACACGCTTGTGAATGAAAAGGCATAGTAAAAAGTTTTGTGGTTTTGTTTATTATAATTTAGCTTTCAAGACAAAGTGTGTGTCTGTGTGTAGTTTAACGACGAAGTGTGAGTATCGCAGAAAAAGAAAATGATCTATTCGTAAATTCATAAAAATGTTTCATCGATAACAAAGCAAATATAACCAGAAGTACTCAATTACGTTAATGAAAACATCGGCGTATGCTTGGATATTGTCCAATGTTTTGATAAAATAATGGAATTGCTAATTTGTCTTGAGCTTAAAAGCGTAGTTTCATGCCAAATCGATTCGCCGTTCAGAAGATTTTTATTCTCCGGTTCATTAGACTGATTGTATAAACAATCTCAAAGAGCTGTTTTGACTGGAGCCAACGAGCCCTTTATTTATTTCATTGCAACGTCTTCAACATCTCGAATTACAAGAGCCAGTTTTAAACATTTCAATGCAAGATATTATTTTCATACACCTTAACGGATCTTTTGTTTCTGTGTTCATGATATCGATGATATCAATTTTGTACAAAAACAGCGCTTGAATTTACTATTTTATCTCACGACATTAAACAACAAAGGCCGACTGAATTAACCGGGGGCGTTTTTCTCCCGGGCAAAAGTTAATAACTCTATTCCAATTTTATTGCTCGTGTCTATATCCTTTATTCTATAAGTTAACACGTACGCCATATTGCGATAATTGTGGGGTAAATTTGGGGAGGGTGCAAGGTGTATCGGGACTGGTGTTTGTATATTAATATTCTAGTGCAGAGAGCGTCACGCAAACTTGTATAAAAAAGGTAATTCAACACAATAGAGTTTTTTGTTCCACGCTCCCCTTGCTACCCCTAAGTGGTTCATTTTTATATTTTTTCTCAGTCCCTAGAGGCAGCACGTATTGTATTTTTGTTTACTCAGTTCGGGTACGATTCGATATTAGAATTCTGTTCATAGGTCCCTGCTCGGAAATATGAAATGTTGGTCACACTTTCGACAGCACCGTGAGTTTCTATAATCTTTCTTTTAGGATTTTCCGAATTGAAAACAATTGACTAGAGCTTAAGCCTGGGTACGACGGCACACAATTCGGGAAGGATTTGACACATTTTGGAAATATCTAATAGTCTTGGTTTAATTATGGAACGAGTTGAGACAGTCTTCAAATGAACAAGATAACGTTCTGCTTAAGTAAAGATACGGGTTTCTCTGACGACGGGATGAGTAAAGCCAATGATCAGTTTCACTATTGCTGGT
Organism: Pandemis corylana; assembly: GCA_949127965.1. Taxonomy (NCBI): domain Eukaryota; kingdom Metazoa; phylum Arthropoda; class Insecta; order Lepidoptera; family Tortricidae; genus Pandemis; species Pandemis corylana. The sequence goes on along the minus strand of OX421868.1, from coordinate 2,850,815 downwards.
TGGAATAATTATGTCAAAATTGATGACGACACAACAATTTCAAACGAAAGCATGTACATACATATTTATGGCTAGTATACCTACAAGCAACTTTTGATTTGTATACAAAAGCTTTCGCTCATTTCCCAGTGTAATTAAAAAAAATTAAACGCATAACGTAATTAGTGTGACCAGTGAGTGAAATGAACTTATTATTTCTATTAATTGGATAGATTTTATCAAATTAGGGCGTAATGTTGGAACCAACACTGGAAATGATGAAATGCTTGCATGACTTGATTAGTTGTAGAGTAATTTTACAAAATGACTTAATTCTCTTTAAGGTTCAACAGAAATATAACCAAATGAAATTGGACATAGAGTCGGTAGTAAATTGATCAATCTAGATGCAGATACGCCGTTTGGTGAGTTAGTCGTCAGTCGGTCTGACTGTTATGCATTGGGTGGAATAGTAAATGTGGCTTGGTTTAATTCACATTAAATTATTAACTTTACAAACTGTTTGGTCTGATAATGGACGAAGGATGAGTAATGTTAGATAAGATTCAAGATGTGGGTAGATAATCCTAAGAGGGTTGGCTTACCGGTACTTTGCCGAGTAACGCATTTATTGAAAAGCTTATGTATTCCAAAAAGGGGTGTAAGTTTGAAGTTCTCGTTTGTTTGTGAGCTTTTCTATTTGTAAAATTACAGGACCTTAAAAATAAAATTCTTTGCTTATTTGTAACTGTATTTGAATCGCAAATCGAGGTACTATTAGATGTGGAGTTACTAATGAAAAAGCACCAACGAGTATTAATTCCAGCAGTAACTTAATAACACTCAAACTTATATGTGGTTTGTGTGTTGGTTATGAAGAGGAATAAGTCAGTAGACGATAAAGAGAACTTGTCAAGATACACAATGCCCTGGTAAGGTTCATCGACATCGCTTTTATAAATAATCGCGATAAACATCTAAGCGCATGTCCCGATGCGCATTAAGCTAAGCCTGAATAAGGGACATCAATTTGTCAAGCCGTGGCACTATCAGAACAGAAATCCGTCATCGGTCTCAAGGCGATCTATCGCATATCTCAAGATCTCCAAAACAACAATATTGGGAAAAAAATCTTCAAAAACTACATTCAAAACGGCCCCCGACTCCGTTTATCGAGCTGTCCATCTCGAGCCAGTAGCCGATTTGTCAATGCTACGTCGTTAATTAATAAAAAGTCTTTCTTTCGACCAAAAAAATTGAATAAAACCTTAATTAATTTGGGTCGGCGCACGGCGTGAACTTTTAAGTAAATTATTATTATCGCCGCTCTTGGAACTTTGCAGTCGAAGCAGGAAAGAGTTTTAATTCAAAATTTGAGCGGAGAACAGGATATGGCGTTTATCAAAAAGTTTCGAGCGCCATGATCTATGATGCGTTCATTTGTAAAACAATGCTAATGGCTCGTCAACTTAAAATAAGGTGAGTCGACTTGTACTAACCTAATCTACATGAGGACCGGAACAGAAAAAAACTAGCTAAGTTTGAGTCACACTTGCAGACGAAGAGCTCCGTATTTACAAGTATTGCACAATTTCTATTATCAAGAAAGGTCTTGTTGAAGCTAAGTTTTTTAGAGGGCCTTACTTAAATTTGTCAGTAGAATGTCAAAGCAAGTACAATGAAAGAAAAGTAGGCGAGTCAGCAGAAATAAAATTATATTGGGGTGTCACAATATAAACAATATTAATTTCATGTAATCGTTTGGCGATAATCTGAATGTCCTTAAAAGTTTCATACTCTCATAAGTATGTATGTATGTAAACTCTTTATTGTGCAAAATAAACAAGACAAAATACAATAAGTACTTTTAAAACGAGTTAAATGCTTGTAAAAAATGATCGGTTTCTTCTTCTTCGTTCCCTCACTGCTGAGGATCGCGCCCATTGCGATCATCTTCCATTTTTTGCGGTCTTAATGCTGAATGGACTGCACGGTGCAGGCTAACACCCACCGTCTTCTTTATAACGTGAGACCACCTAGTAGGTGGCCTTCCCTGAGCACATCTGCCATCTACTTTGGCCCAAAATTCATTGGCTACAAAGATTAAAACCAATCCAGGTAAAATATCATTTTTTTTTGTGACACGGTTTTTTTCCTCATCTATCCATCCATTGAAGAGTTGGGGTCTTTTCGGTAGATTAATTGCTACTTCTCCCTCTTCTCCCGCCAGTCTTTTGACTGGACGTTGACATGTTCTCTAATTTGGTGTAGATAATCTTATCTGGGTCTTCCCCTTCCTCTTCTTCCTTCGATATTTGCTTCCAAAATATTGGTAAAAAAAGTATCATGCCGAATTTAGGCCCTATCATCTTTTCTTAGATTTCTTATGTATAGTAATTGTCGTCATTATAATAATACTCTCCAAAGTCTCCACACCCCGTAATAGAAACACACACGGACAGTGAAAACTTAGCGGGTAGTGCATTGAAACCTTTGCCTACGCAACCCTAGAAACGATGGAAATGGAGTTGTCCAAAGATATGCGCATTTAGATAAGTTAAAGTTGCTGCCTCATCTCGAACAATTAAGCGAACAAATACACAAACAAAGTTGGTTGGCCGTGGTGACGCCCCGTGATGTGGGCCTAACTACGTTTAGTGAAGAGGAACGGTGGGGGGTTTGAAGTGAGCGCTTGACCGTAATGAACCTAGTTCTTGAGTCTTTTAAAAAAAAATCAGGATTGCTGCCTAAAGTTGCTGCCCTACCACACTCCGACTGACAGACTGACTTGACCATTTTTTATAGGTATTAATTTATTAGTCTTCCATTTTTATTTGTTATTACTTTCTAATGTACCTTTCTATGTATAGTTTAAAGAATATATGTGTAAATAAATTATTATTTTATAAATTATCAAAATCAGTCACTCAGTTACTATTATTTAAACATCTTAGGAATTATGTTATAGGCGATGCGGCACGCAATCCATCACTATTTTGATTACATTACTTTTACCCACAACCATGCCAAACGTGCCTTTTAGGCCTTGTAACCTTAGGCCCTGTCTACCCCGTAAGGGATATTGACGTGATTTGTGTGTGTATGTATGTACAGATAGACGGCCAGGTGAACAACCGTGCCAGATATGTCAATGTCATCAAGTATACAACTTTGGGTAAAACCAAATCGTGCGATGAATCGATTATACCAACTAACGCGAAATAAACGCGTGGGCATAGAACGGGCAAGTTTTACGACTATACTTATAACGAAATATATACAGCCCCTTTTAATCCGTTTAGCTACAATTTCAGTACATTGTTTCATTTTGTTTAAATACAAATACACATACACAAATCACGTCTTCATCCCTTACGGCTCACAGGCCACATTTAGCAAGATTGTTGACGTATAGGTGGGAAATGGAATCAAAATAGTGATAGGTTGCTAGCCTCACCACCTATAACATGATTTCTATTATTTTCGCCCATTCCCTCGATGGGCTTTCACCATCTGCGCAGGTAGAGAAGCGACTGGTACATTCTATGTTTTTCTTTACTCCCAGACCAGCATGGAAGAAATTACTAACTATAAAAATAACCGAGATAAAGCTATCAAAGACTTGTCTCTATCTCTTCCTAGAAAAACAGAATTCAACGTGAATTTGTTAGTTAGGCAAGTACTTAGCTAAATGGATTCACAAAATGTGTACCTTATAATAAGGGTTGTAAAAAGTAACTTTTTACGTAAAAAGTTACAGAGCAAGACAAGAAATTTGTTTTATTTCTCTGTGACAAAAGCAAACGCTAACGTGATAGATAAAGACAAAACAACTTTGAAATTAACAAGGGGATGAAACTTTACAAAGAACAAAGTTTAATATTAAATAAGTAATGATTTAGTATGCTCCCAGTACACAGGGTGGCTTCAAATTGTTAATACCAAGCACTAGAATTGATTCAGTTCTTAAAATTAGCTGACTTTTCTAACAAAACAAATGATTAAAGTCCTTATGCGTGGTCACTATACATTCAATAGCGAACTGTCATTCATTAAAACATCTTATTCACTTTGACTAGTGACAATTAGCAATTAAAACATGTTTACTTGAGAAATGTTGCGTCCGATGATACCCACTGAGGAAAGTTTTGATTCGAAATACATTTACCTTCGTTGTTTTTATTTGTAGTAGTAGACTATTCATATTAAGCTCAAACAACAGTGTATAATAAGAACATTTGTGGAAGTATTTTGAATACCAATCAATTTTTAAGGTTTCAACCTTTTTGGCTGTTGGTGGCTGGCTGGCGCTAGTCCATTGCCACGCGCCGCGGCACCGAATAAAAAGAACAATAAGGCGGCTGTCACTTGTCTTGTTTTCTAAATTGTCGGTGCACGGTCGGTCTTTTATGCGGCTTCATGGTTAAACTATTGTAAATATTAATTAATGTCTGTAATGTTTGGTGTACTAGTGTAATTAGTGTATATAACATTTACTAAGCGGCGGCAGTGGCTAAAAAACTCTACGGGCGGACTCTACACAGCGTTGGTCGAAGCAGGTTTCCTCAGGGTTTGTGGCTCTGAAATTCATTGTTAGACCTAATACTGCACAAGGGACAGCTAAACCACGGCCTTGGTAACAGTCACTATTTGTCCATCGAAGGTTATTTCAAACAAAAATTTAACAAAAATCAAAAATCTTAAGAATCATGCGGCTAGCAATGCTAAACGTGGCGTTTAGGTCTTGGTACCTTGGGCTGTGTCTACTCCGTAAGAGATAAAGACGTGATTTATGCATTGTACGTATCAGGGTTGTCACGGATGCAAAAATTTAGACATCCGCGGATGCAGATGCGGATGCGGATTATTAGAAGTTAACATCCGCAGATGCGGATTTGATGCGGATGCGGATGTAATGCGGATGCGGGTGCGGATTTTGGGATTTTAAAAGGATAATTATTTAAATTTTAAAATAGTAGAAATTTTATTAAGGACATTTCGCAAGTCATCTATTTTCTATGCCAATTTGACATATTCAATAAAAATTACATAAATGGAAATTGATACAAATTAAACTATTAAATTAAAAACGAATTAAAAACTAAACTACTACTTTAAATGCATAATAATACTTATTAGTGCATAATAGTATTTATGTATTTTATGTAAACAAACGCGAAGCACGTGCCACTCTGGCTCCGCCCACTTTCTTAACATGTAGTTACTTGTCGAGTCTTGTTGATGTGAATCTGCATCCGTAAAAACTCCGCATTGATTGATGCGGATGTGAATGCGGATGCAGATGTCTGAATTAATGCGAATATTCCGCATTTACGGATGCGGATGCGAATATTCGTAACACCCCTGGTACGTATGTATGTCAAATTAAACATTGTTTTCATCATATTAGGTGCACTTAACCTAGTAGTGTTTAAGAATAGGGATAATGCGAGTAAAACATTAATTTTGTATTACCAATTTGAAGTCACCCTGTTTCAGTAAATATTGCCATTGATTTAAGCGTTAACGTAATGCTGTTGAACGGTAATTCAAATCCGTCAGGCAGTTTAAATATTTTGCTAATTAGGATCCAAATTAATTGCGTGATTGTTAACAGAACTGTTGTTTATTTGTTTCGTTTAAATGCTATAAATTTAATTTATTTCGTAGATTGGTAATTTATGTTTCGATGTTTAATTTAATTTCTCATTTGATTGCGTGGTTTTTAGTTTGAGTATTATCTTCAATAAAAATAAAATAATAAAATAAATGTTTCTCTCTCTAAATGTTTCTCTCTCTCTCTCTCTCTCTCTCTCAATAGTAGGATATTAATCTCTGTTTTTGTACATCACACTGGTCTGAGAGTAAAGAAAAAAAAAGAATGTACCAGTTGCTTCTCGTCTCGCGCAGATGGTAAGAGCCCTTTGAGGGAATGGGCGAAATTCATAGACATCATGTTATAGGCGATACGGCTAGCAACCCATCACTATTTTGATTCCCCTTTCCACCTATACGCCTACAATTATGCTAAACGTGGCCTTTAGGTCTTGTTACCTTGGGCTCTGTCTACCCCGTAAGGGATAAAGACGTGATTTATATATGTATGTATGTATGTGTTATACATACATACATAGTAATACATACATAGTAATACATAGTAATTTTGTATGAAGACTGGACCAAATTTTGTGCCACTGAAATAACCTGGACCATGTTATTATAACGTAAAGTACTGAACACACTTGATTTTTATATGAAATAAGTGTTGAAATTTCAAGTCAAATTACTTCAAGAATATCCAAAGGAGGTTAACAGTGTTATAATAAAAACAACATAAAAATGCAACAGCGAGACCACAGCGGGCTCAAAATAAATATATTTTTATTAACACACGCTGTTATCGACTCTTGTATTTTATTGGACCACCCGATTGTTCCGCGAAAGTGTGACGAATCAACAGCTTAAAACAGCGCGGTCAGTTCATACTAAATCCTGTCACTCCTCACACACGGCGCGTGAACGTCATCGTTATCAAAATGTGACATTAATCTGAAAAGAACGTGTAAAAAACCGATAGTTAATATTTTTAATGCATTAAAAGTTACAAGATAAAAGTAAAAAATTACACAGACTTATTCTAATTGTCCATGTGTAGCTAATAATTTAAATAAATAACTCTAACGGTTCCCAATATTTTTTATGCATTACAAGTTACAAGATAAAAGTAAAAATTTACACAGACTTATTCTAATTGTCCTATGTGTAGCTACTAATTTAAATAAATAACTCTAACGGTCCCCAACCACCGTTTTTGTAAAGTTGACGCAAATATTTATTACTAGCCATTGCCCGCGACTTCCTCTGCGAATAATTAAATATAGGTAGCCTATGACACTCATAAATAAATAAATAATGTGACTTTCTTTTGGTAAAAAATAATTTTCAAAATCGGGTCAGTTGGTCCAGACTTACCCCTACAATTTCACAAACTTTAGCTCTTTTTAATATTAGTATAAATTAAGAATACATTGTGAATTTCAAAAGGTCATATACCTATTACATTGCTATTAAATCAATGGTGACATAAGTAAAAATATTGAACAAAAAAAATCCTCTTAATGTATTACTTGAAATAACACATTTGATCCACACATTCACCTGGTAAGGTGATATAAAAGACAATATGGACACTGCAATATGTTTAAGCTGTAAAAAGAACACCTACAGTGTTTCCTTATAAACCAAAGGTGTCCGCGCGAAGCACTCAATTAATTTTAACACATTTATGTCTTTATCTGCCTAGTTAGCAACCGTGAAACGGGTTCTAGGTATTTTCGCAAACCACAAAACGGCGTCCGACGAGAAACAAATTATGGAACCACACACTGTGCTAAGCGATCGCTGAGTCATCGGATGTGGACATTCTTATTATTGATGAGCTGTATTGTACTTGGTCCAATGGTACCGAAGTTTCATTCGCGTATGCTAAGTTAACTTTCGCTTGTCTTTTTTTGTTGCTTCGTTATTTGCCTTCGTCAGACAGAGACAAAAGATACATTACGTACTACTAACAAAATGGATAACTTAACTTTGCTCGAATGATAAGGGTCACTCTGAATAATCCTACTAATATTGTAAACGCGAAAGTTCGTAAGTATGGATGGATGGATGGATGTTTGTTACTCTTTCACGCCAAAACGGCTGGACGGATCTGGATGAAATTTGGAACATAGATAGATTATAGTCTGGAATAACACATTGGCTACTTTTTACTCTGGAAAATTGCGTAATTCCTGCGGGATAGCGATAAATGAATTCTATGATATACACCTTGACACTTAAAAAAACAACTTTAGATTGTTTAGATAAATATAATTATACAAAAAATATTATCACCACTCTTTGTTAAGTTCCAGTTATCTTAATTCCATTCCCTCGATGTGCTTTTACCATAATGCGCGGGTAGAGAAGCAACTGTTATATTCTATGTTTTTTCTTTGCTCCCACACCAGCATGGAAGAAAAGGAAGCTTCGCGAATATTTTGTCAAATTTTGTGTAACGTCCAATTCGGTAGCTTAATGACCAGCTAATTCCACGGTTAAACGCAAATTGTGGTTATAACAAATGGTTACATCTAAATTTAATCTAATTAAGTCAATTTAACTAGCGGTTAGCGTTTAATGAAGGTTGGTGTGGATTAATCATCATTCAAGTTAAATAAATACGGGGCTTACAAAGAATAGTTTGTCAGGAAATTATTTTTCCACACTTTTTATTTATTAAATTGTATTTTTATTTCCATACATACATACACAAATCACGTCTATGACGTACCAAAACCTAAAGGCCACATTTAGCATGATTGTAGGTGCATAGGTGGAAAAAGGAATCAGAATAGTGATGGGTTGCTAGCTGCGTCGCCTATAACATGATTCCTAAGACTTTTGCCCATTCCCTCGACGGGCTTTTACCATCTGCGCGGGAAGAGAAGCAACTGGTAAATTCTAGGTTTTTTCTTTACCCCCAAACCAGCATGGAAGAAAACCTACCTAAATTTCTAAAGACACTGAAAATGAGAATACAGATTTTTTTAAAAGTAAAGCTATGGGCGGGAATCGAACCCGGATCCTCATCATTCCGTGATGCGTGACAGCTACACCACCCATAGTAGTCAAAGTAAACAGTAGACTAGGTATAAAATTAACCAATTGAGCCAACGTTTGTCAGATGTGCAGTGAATTGTGAGTCAATGCTAACTCAAATAATAGCTCAAGCCATCTTAGTCGGAATTAGCAGAACTATGTTAAATGTGGAAATACCGAGTGTTCCGGCAAACATATTCAGCGATGGTCAAACACAAAAAGTAAAGAGAAAGCATGCGATAGTTACGCGCCGCGTCCAGTGAGATGGAGCGATGCTATAGCGCTGCGATGAAAAAGGAAAGAGATGGGAATAGCCCAGTGGATTTGACACACGCGCCACAACTACGAGCAAATTCTCACCTAAACTAAAAGAACAGTATTTTTCTAGAAAAACGGAATTTTAATAGTACATAGACTATTTACTAGTATATGGGCGTTGTGACAAATGACGTCGAATACGATAGTGGGTCACATATTTCACCATCATCTGGCATGCAAAATGTCACAACTTACCACTAACAATTATATATTATAATAATCAAAATGACATCTAATTTATTATTGATGTCATATAAGATCTCTTTTTCTAATCGCTGATTAATTTGTAGTCTAAACCTCTTATATTTTCTGTATTTCTTGACCGATATTACTTTTAATTTCACTTTTCGCTATCATTTTTACGATATTTTCGTATTTTATTAAGAAAAGTGATATTCTATTATTGGCAACATAGATCACGTCAAATCACGTCATTATTCCTTACGGGGCAGACAGAGCCTAAGGTGACAAGACCTGGCCACGTTTAACAAGATTATTATTTTTATTTTTTTGAATGCATTCATCTATTCTGAGAGCCTTGTGTCTTCGCAGCATCAGTGGATGTTGGGCCTTACTATCATTGCCGGTACATTACGAAACTGTTAAGTTCATCCGTTCTAAGTTTTACAAGCGAGGTAAACAGCGATACGGCGAAGGAAGTGTCAGTTTGCGTTCATCTAGCTAATCTCTGTATGGAGTGAGGAATTTCATATTTTCACAGTCGAAGAAAAATGGTAGAACTTTGTTCAAACCTTAGACTTGGATGTGAAACGGTTTTACATCGCTGAAAAGTTTATATTAACTCACAGTGCAAACTGGCCTCACTTTCCTGTTCGTACAACTACACTCACACATAAATCACGTCTGTATTAAGTAACAAGACCTAAAGGCCACGTTTAGCATGATTGTGGGCGTATAGGTGGAAAGGGGAATCGAAATAGTGATGGGCTAGCCGCATCGCTTATAACATGATTCCTATGCCCATTCTCTCGATGGGCTTTTACCATCTGCGCGGGAAGAGAAGCAACTGCACACACATATAAATCACGTCTTTATATCCCTTCCGGGGCAGACAGCGCCTAAGATAAAAAGACCTGAAGGCCACGCTTAGCGTATGAATCCTAAGATTTTCGACGAAGGAAGGGAAGGAACTGTGACAACGACCCCACTTTTTATTCCGTGTGATACTGTGACATGGCTTCAAAGCCCCTGACAAACGAGTACACAGTAAAAAGTTGTAAAGATCATGAGATAAATGGCTATTGTCGCATGCCTTCATTAAAGCCCGCATATGTCAAATATTTACCAACGATAAGAGTTGTTTGTTCGTCACCATTTGTGGTAAGCCATAGTACAATTAACCAATAGAGTGGTGACACGAGCGATGTCACTTGTACCGTATATACTAGCAATAGTAATAGTAAGTAAGCAAGTAAAGTAAATGCTTTATTGTACAAATATAAAAAAACAGATTTTTATCACAAGAAAAAAAAATAACATTAATATATGCACAGAGGCGAACTTATCCCTATAAGGGATCTCTACCAGTTAACCTTTGAGTAGATGAGAGGAGCATTAAATGAGGGACTGACAAAGTGTGAGTTTTCAAGACAGTTGTTCTTTATGCCCTGTACGGAACAAAGCCATATCAATTATTAGAATTCTTAAAGATCTTAAGTGTCATCTCAATTACGTAATAGAAATTGTCTACCATAGCAACGTCTCCAGGACTCTTGGGCGACTGTTTCTAAACGTCAAATTTGTATAAGATACTTAGCTCGTGGCATCGTCATGGCGTACCAATAGGTTAGAACTCTAAAAAACAAGTGTGTTTTATTCACTATGCCACGCAATGACTAACCCCCTTATTCATAAACGCTCTGTAGACTTCTGCTAACTTAGCAAACGTTTGTCCTTATCTAAGAAAGGTAAATATCAAAGTGACAGATAAAGACAAAATATTGCTAAGTTAGCAGATGCCTCCAGAGCGTTTATGAATAAGGGGGTTAACGTTTACTATCAGTGTCGTTCGTGATATCTGCTTACCTTAATTATTGTATGATAGGTACTCACTCTATTGGTCATTTTATCTTTATGGTAAACACAAGTGACGAAGTGGGTTTACATGTAGCTGATAACGTTTCGGACCCCAAATGACTAATGAGGTACTGACATTTTGTGTGCCTTTAGCTTTGCCAAATATGTCAAAAATTTACAGTTTCGGTGGCAACAGATATAGGTTTTTCAGAATCTACTAGTGGCTTCTATTCCCGCGCAGATGGTAAAAGCCCATCGAGGGAATGGGCGAAAGTCTTAGGAATCATGTTACAAGCGATGCGGCTACCAACCCATCACTATTTCGATTTCCCTTTCCAGCTATACGCCCTTAATTCTGCTAAACGTGGCCTTAGGCTCTGTCAACCCCGTAAAGGATAAAGACGTGATATATGTATGTATGTATTGGTTTGCTAAGAGTTTAAAGCCCTTTGTGGTTTAGACTGTTAGTGAGAATGAGAACAATGTTGCTAGAAAACCAACTGCAGTTTAAGTTCATAACTTTGAGGGGGTAGTTAAATAACCGCTAAATGTTTACGGTCTTGGCGACTTAATTACAATCAACAAAGTATGAGACATAATATTTGCAAGTATACGAGCTTAAGCAGTTAAGGAAGCAGAATAATTTAATTACGTTGCTGCTCATATTCATAGCGAACATACCATCCATCACATCTTTATCCCTTAAGAAATAGACAGAGCCTGTAGTAACAAGACTTGAAGGCCACGTTTAGCATGAGCGTAGGGTAATAGCGAATGTTATTGCCGATAGTAATATCGACAAATAGTTAAGTACAGTCCGTGAGCTCTAGGTTTTGTATTTTTGTTTCACTCACTCTTATGGGTTTGATACTTGAAACGGCCGATGGTATTCGAAACACGAATGGCATTCTAAGAGCTCACGGAATGTATTGAAAACTTTTTATGGTAGATAACGACATGTACTTTTGTTGGGGTTTATATTACCGGAACAAAGAAGTTTACATCTAAATATTGTTGCTTTGAAATTTTACTCGTTTCTCTAATTAATGTAAACTAAAATGAGATAATGAACTGATTTTGAGATAATAGGTTTCACACAACCACAATACAGGTTCTAACCAAAACCAAAGTAGGTAATCGATGTGCTTGAAAGTGGCCAACTTTGCTGATAGTAAGAGTTTTTAGGAATGAAGTGACGAGAGGTACAGGGGGCTTATCACGGTTTTTGAATACTGTGTTTTACTTTGACATTAGTAAAATCATCGCATCGATCAATGGGGCCATAATTATTAAAAAAAGAAGAAGTAGAACGACATTGGGGTTTGTCTTGCTATCTCTTTCACTTTTGTGGGTTTGTTACTTGAAAACCCGAATGTCGTTCTAAGAGCTACGGACTGTATGTTTGGTTTACACTTACTGGTTCTGTGTCACACGTCTCCAAATCAGGTATGGGGTCGTCACCACAATAGTAATCCGCTTGTAGGAACGGTGGCCGTGGCGGCGGTGGCAGCAGAAATTCCGGAGGAGGTCCCATGCAGTCACACTCCGTCAGATCCGTGGGTTCTAAATCCCACATCGCGTATTCTAACTTATCACTATTCACAACCTTCTCACTGATATCGTCACTTAAATATGCACTAATATCACGTATTTCACGCTTCACTTCATGTGAAGTCCTTAACTCAATCAACTTGGCTATGTAAAGTTCGTCGTCGACGTCGCTCCACACGTTTTTTCTGACTTCTTCATCTTCATTAACGATTGCATTGTTATATGGTTCAGTCGCTATAACACGATCACTAAACGGCTTAGTTCTAGTGTTATCTTCACTCGAATCATTGTCATTGTTTTTCTGATCTGTTCTTTTGTTTACTTCATTACGAGTTTCACGGTTTCTTCTGTTGCTGTTACTCCACGCATTTCTTTTGGTCCAAAAAGCGTACGGGGACGCATTGATTGGACTATCGTTGTACCTTTCGGCCATACGCAGTTTTCTTCTTTTTAATCTGTAACAAAAATAAACAGACGTTAGAATTAAAATATATCGAATTTGATATAAAAACTGGTTAGGCCAGACAGCCTTCAGGCGAACCAATTTCGTGTCTGACGTAAGACGTATCGATGCTGCTTTAGAATCAAACTACTTATTAATCAATAGAAGAGCTAACACCTCATTTTGTTTAACAAAGCCACCGCAATTATCTCCTTCCACTTCTGAAAGTACAATGGGTGCGGAACTCGTACCGATATCATCGGAGCTAACGTTATACGGTTTATTTTAATTTATTTTTTATCGTTCCCAATTGGATGGACGGGTTTCTAGGCGTGCACTGGTATTTCGTTACAATCACGATGCTCTCTTTACGTTTTGATTTGGAAAGTTTAAAGTTCATCTTTTTTTAAGTGAAGATGATTTGATTCGCGCTCGTTGAAGGTTAAAATTACTGTATATTAGGCATGTTCTAATGTTAAGCAGGATGAGAAACGTGCTCACCGAATAACTATGAAAATATTTTTTGAAAAAATTATTAACTTGTTTACCACTATTTCAAAACCTTTTGTAAAAATACAGCGATAGTGAATATTTTATTCCGCTAAGATTCTTATCGCTTTTAGTTATTTACTATTTTTAAATTCAAATTATCGAAAGCCAATGCCGTTGACAGCTTTAACGGTGCTAACACAAATAACATAATTTAACAATCCCAATATAATTGCAGGCTTCTTCGTCGATAGAGATATCATATAAGCAATCGTTATTATGCATGCGTTCGCCGTTTCTGAGGTGCCGAGGGTCACGGGGTCAACAGGCGTCAGTTACGTCTTAGAAAGGTCTGTGCCGAATAAAATATTGAGAGCTGTTTTCATATTTTCTCCGTCAGAAATGTGATTTCGGATGTACGGATTTCTGAATACGAGGGCCACATAAATAGTGAAGTGCGTGTACGGGTGCGCTGTGTAGGATTTGCTTCGAATAGAAGTGTTTGAGCCGTTTGATTTTTCCGGTGTTTTATTTCAGAACGTTATGCCAAAAATATGTCATGATTTTTCCCTTTAAATTTTTTATAGCTTCAGTTGAATTTCAGTTTTTGCCTCCAGAAAGCGTTTAACAATTTTAAAATTATTTCGAAGCAAATTTTTCAATTGAGTGTCTAAAAATATTCATAAATTACTTTTTCTTAGCAACTTTTAATGGCATCTAAACTTATTTCAACAAGTTCAGTTCTGCCTGAGCGTTTTTAAAAAAAAATGTCTACATGAAAATTTTCTAATCGTTTCTCACACAAGAAAAAAATGTGTCCCAGATTTTACTATGTCTTTTTTTCTGTTCATCACGTTCCATACACACAAAAAATTACGAACAAAAAAAAACTGACAGTACGAACTAGAATGGAAGTTTTGGGACATTTTTTTTATCTTGTTAAAGGATATATATAGATAGGGTAAACGATTCTGAGTAAAAAAAGCCTACAACAGTTAAATTGTAGAAAAAAATGTTCATGTAGTTTTTTTAAAAAAACGCTCGTCTACCAAACTTACTAAAACCATGTTCCACACGCTTGGCCAATTTTATTACTATCGCCTTTAAAATATCCTGCGTATTAACATCATCGTAACGTGTGTACATACATACATATATCACGTCTTTATCCCTTACGGAGTAGACAGAGCGAAAGTAACAAAACCTTAAGGCCACGTTCATCATGATTAAGGGCGTATAACTAGAAAGATTCCTCAGACTTTAAGCCCGTTTCCATGGGCTTTTACCACCTGCGCGGGAAGAGAAGCAACCGGTAAACGTGTAACGTTAAATTTCAATCATCTTTGAACCTTAATTCCCATGAAATTAGCGTGTCAATTTTCACGTGTCAGCAGTGCCAATGCCTCATTACCATTTTGGCGGGCACTTGACGTCCGGCCTGACGCGCGCACAATGCGCGAGAGCCCTTGTACCTAACGAACGCATTCTGCGGGTTTCACACGTGAATTATAGGGATAACGGCAAATATCACTGAGACGTGAAGCCTCTAAGAGAAGCACTTGATTGAAGAATCGCGATTGATCTTCTCTGGTCGATCTGTAGTCGTATTTTGTTTGAGGCGGGGAGTGTTATTGAGTGGTCGAGTGGTCGAGGGACGGGGTCTTCATCAGAGTTTGTAAGAACTTGTTGTGCAGCTGACAGGTTTACGTTAATAAATCCAATCGAATTTTGGTAGGTATTACTGGCTTGTAGTTTTTCGTTTCCTTTACTGGCTTTACGTGTAGGTGTAGATGTGCCTCCTGAGGCTTCGTAGAATAATAACACAGGATACGCACACCAAGGCATTTTAAGAGCTCACAGACTGCCGTACATTTTTATTCATCATCATCTCAAGCCTATATACGTTCCATTGCTAGGCACAGGCCTCCTCTCAGAATGAGAGAGCTTGGGTATAGTTCCCACGCGGACCCAGTGCGGATTGGGAACCTCACGATGTATTTCTTCACCGAAAAGCGCATGGTAAATTTCAAATGTAATTTCGCACATAAATTCCGAAAAACTTAGAGGTGCGAGCCCGGGATTCGAACCCACGATCCGGGGTTCGAGGCCACAGGTTAGACCACTAAGGCTAGCACGGCTTTTTATTCACACGTCATCAACTGTTAACAATGTTGGTGTGCATTTAACGAAGCCTAACAACTCGAACGCAATATGCATCCAGTGTTGCCAGGTCCCTAGGAAATTTCAGAAGACTAAAACCTTAAAAATCAGGAGATTAAAAAAAAAACAGTAGATCAAAATTTATACTAGAAAAGTCACAAAACACACCTGAAAGCAAATCTTCTCATGAATTCTGATTATTTTGTTTTTAATATGCTGATTAAAAATGTATAAAATGATTACTTACATATACTACCTATTACATAATTATTAGGTTCAAATTAGATTCATAAAATTCAGTAGATTCGATTGCAAATTCAGTAGACACAAATGAGAATAACTCCTGAAAAATCAGGAAACCTGGCAACACTGTACGCATACTTTCTATCTCACCGCACCACACGTCACAGTGAACTATTGAAAAAGCCAGTTTAAAAACGGAATGTTGCCGATGCACAAAAACCACAGAGCAGCTAAGGGAGAACTATTTCCATTCGAGTTTGCGTTCAGGACTCCCCATGCACACTTTTATTGGTAACATAAATACTAGATGATAGAGTATTAAACTTGCAGAAGTGGCTTTATTTAAATATAGGGGTCCATTCGAAATTGGGGGAATGTCGAAAATCGTGAATATCCACTAAACAGGGAACAATTCCATAATCTGGCAACGCTTATCTAGAAGCCAAAGACATTCTTTTCACTACAAAATCTACCAAAAAGTAGATCCATTTCTTAAATGAGTTCATAATCGAACATAATAATCCTGGATTCTTATGAATGTTCGTTCCGTTTTATTTACAAGTTAACCTAGCTATTTATAATTAAGTACCTAAAGTCCCTTATACTGTAATACACGTTGAATAAAACCCAATCACATTACCAAGTCAGTGAGCCAACTATACCCTAATATCGTTACTGCGAAATGCATTCAAATTGCATTTCTGAGCGCTCACGATTCTAATACCGAATTTGCAATCGAAATCAAACCTCGTACGTGCAATTATAAATTGCATTCGACTAGAAAACTTAGGTTATTCGGTTACGTCGAATTTCCAAGTTTCCGTTCCAGATATAACGGATAAATTAGTTATCCGTTAAACCGGTTATTGCGTAAATTGCGATGTATGATTTTAAACTTACTATATGTTTTTTTATGTATTATTTGCGTTTGTCTTTTGTTAATTAATTATTCATAAATAATCACGAATGCCCGATTGAG
The DNA here is from genome assembly GCA_949127965.1 of Pandemis corylana. Lineage (NCBI taxonomy): Eukaryota > Metazoa > Arthropoda > Insecta > Lepidoptera > Tortricidae > Pandemis > Pandemis corylana. The sequence continues at coordinate 2,833,974 of OX421868.1, read as the reverse complement.
TTATTGATTGACCAAAAGATTTAATAAACTTAGGTACCTATTACCTCTTCTATTACACCGACTTAAAGTAAATTTTCTATCTAAAAAAAATTTATCGTTGCAAAAATGCAATGCAACTTATCATTATAGAGAGAGATAGAAGATATTCAAAGTAAAGTCCAATATCTTCGTTAACTAACCGATTTTAACCCGTTACAAGTATCTTCTATGTGTCCTGTTTGAATCAGTTCTAATAGCTTCTCAAGTCTGCGGGCACGTAGATTCCTTGTAAATTGGCATCGTTTGAGATCTTAATTAAGACGCTACAGTTTTTAGCTCCATGCCGTTTGGGGAAAGATGACGTAAGTCCCAGTTAGACTTCATTGGAGGAGCGAATAATGTCATAAAGATATTTTTTTAAGTTGATTTGATTTATTAAGTGAAAGACAGTGGTTTCAAATGATGGATGTAAATGTTTGCCTTTGTATATAATTTGGATTGATTCTCTTTGTGAATTTACATAATTCATATATCAGTCACATTGTGATTTATTTTACATTGAAATCACTTCATAACTTGTAGCTAAAAAAACGACACTTTCAAATTGGTCTTTCCCAAATAAAAAAATCTGCTCTGTTCGTTGTTCAAGTTTCTATTATTATAAACAAATTTACATTTTTCCGTCATAAACAAAAACTTTTTGCATCTAATGGTCTTACAACAGAAAGCCTACTTTTAATCCAAATTTCAGAATTTCAGATAGGTAGTCTTAACAAGAACGAAATCGGCAAACTTAATTCATATTCTGCTACAAGTGGCTCTTACGTCATTTGAGACGTAGTAAAACTGCGCTTACGCCCTGCTCCGTTTACGTCCGTCGTGAGTGCATGGCGCATGGCCCGCCCATTTGTTAGCCTAGTATGTTTACGTGACTCGCTAGCGCCGGTTTCAGTTTTAATTGAGTAATCGTGGCATTGCACGGCATAACGGTTATTTAATTTTAACGATAACGTTTGTTAATTAACTGGATGATAATAAACGGTCTTGTATGTAGTCAGCAAAAATTTATCTAGAGAACAAAACAAGATAGGTCGTACCTATTTTTAAAACTAATTGTAATTCAGATAACAGAAAAAACTTACGAAGCCAGCATTGCATTAGTCATGTTTTTGACGTAAAGTGTTTAAAGATGGCAGAACAATTTCGTATGAGGAATATTTTTTTGTCTGTTGTTACTCGTAATAATGAGTCAGTTCTAATAAAAAGTGAACCTTTTATTCTTGCCGCTTAGTATGTCAACAAAAATGTATTACCGTATGTGGTTTTGATCGTAGTAAAATGTTTCAAAAGATGACATACACTGTACAGTTGAAAGAGCAGTCGAAGTCGTTGGGGGTCTGGCCTTATACTCCGCAATTCGATTTTCGAAATTCATTTCATGCCGTTCCTCTCACACCAGTAGTCCTAAATTTGAGAGTGAGAGAGAGGTTATGATACGAGAGGTACGACATCGAATTTCGGAGTAGCCCCCCCAGAACCCTCATGACGACTTTCTTTTGAAAATAGGGTCGAGGTATACGCAGATACGCAGTTCGGGATTCGTAGTTGGCAATTGTTGGAGAGACCTCTGTCCAGCAGTGATAGTACAGGCTTTTGATGATGACGACAAATAGACAGATCAGATCCCTTAGTCGCTTTTACAACACCTACGGGAAGAGATAGTCCGTCCTATTATAAAAATGGGCACGGCAGTTCAGCTTCAAGATTCACGTCTCTAAAACATAAACGCGGATTCAATAAGAAACTGCCAAGAATACGCTGCACTTTCCAAGTTTCAAATTTGAATACGGTATGCAAAAAATACCAATATATTTGGAACGGAACTTATCTTCACTCAAACAAAACGGTGAACTCAATATGCGAGGGAAATGTTGCCAAGTCTTGCCCCCTAGACATGGGGGGAATTTTAGGCACGCGAGGAGGCGTGCCATTGGTAACAGATACCGAGCTTGGCACTCGAGATGCCTCTTGGCGAATGTTTGGCAATGCCAAGCAATGTAACTGCGATTCTAACGTACTTGGGACATGTGCGTGGATTAAAAATGCAGCTAGTACGATTGGTTAAAATAAACGGATATGTTGTGCAAAAAGACAGTAAATGTTAAAAACGCAACGGGTTTTTGAAGATGCGCGTTGAATTTATTGAACGATAAGATATATTTGAAGTTCTTTTTTTTAATTTATCATAATTGAACCCAGTAAATTTTCATTGTTTAACAATGAACTTTGTTTCTGCTTTTTTTATATTTTATTATAACATAATATTATATTTCGCACAGGTATATAAGTAGCTTAGCATACAAGTACTTCCGTGCTGGTCTGAAAGCAAAGAAAAAACATAGAATGTTTCAGTTGCTTCCCTTCCCGCGCAGATAATAAAAACCCATCGAGGGAATCGGCGAAAATCATGGGAATCATGTTATAGGCGATACGGTAAGCAACACATCACTATTTTGATTCCACTTTCCACCTCGCTCACAGTGTCTTGCTAAACGTGGCCTGTAGGTCTTGTTACCTTAGGCTCTGTCTACCCCGTAAGGGATAAAGACGTGATATATGTATGTATGTATGTATGTATGTTTGTATTAGCCTAATGCTTACTCATATCTTAGTAGCTTCTGTCTGCAGCTTCATCTTCTTAGTTTAAATAACCAAATGGCTGGTATCGCTGTCTGCTTATTAATCAACCCCGTGATATTTTTTAATGCTTATCACGTAATCAGGTGACAGATGATTCCTCTGTTACCTAGTCAGGCCATCCCGTTAATTTTTAATGGTAGCGTTTTTTCTTGAAACTGCTCTAGCTATTCTAAGCTACAAGCTTCACCCTAGATTTTTCCCGTAGTCAGAAGCGGGTTATGACATGTTTTTGCAAGTTGTCATGGGAAGGTCGCTGGCGAACTAAATTGGGTTATGTTATGTTATGTTATTTCTTTATAGCTGTCTCGTGCTCTGAGGATGCGCGATATATTTCAATTATGAAAGCGGGTTAGTAGGATTATTTCGTATAAACTTTGACAATGCGTTTGAGCGACCCAAATAAAAGTTTTGCGAAGCAAACTGTAAGCATTTGACATGAAAGGGTGATATCTCTGGGAAACAATACTTCCTAGTACATGTGAAGATTTTTTCCTGCACTGATCGTTAAAGGCCATCGAGGGAATGGGCGAAAATCTTAGGAATCATGTAAGTATAGCTTATACTTACGACCTTAAAGAACCTGACTATGAAGCTCGATGGTTCGATCCCCGGTTGGGGCATATATTTGTATGAAAAATACGAATGTTTGCTCTCGAGTCTTGGATGTTTAATATTATGTATTTAACATACATAAATACATATATCATGGGATAGACAGAGCCTATGGTAACAAGACCTAAAGGCCAAGTTTAGCATAATTGTGGGCATGGTGACAGGGGAATCATAATAGTCATCGGTTGCTTGCCGCATCGCCTATAACGTGATTCCTAAGATTTTCGCTATGTAAATAAGTATGTACTTATCTATATAAATATGTTTATGGTGACAATTGTCCCAAGATATTCATTTTGATCCATCACTATTTTTATTCCCTTTTCCACCTATACGCCCACAATCTCGCTTAACGTGGCCCTTAGGTCTTGTCACCTAGGCTCTGTCTACCCCGTAAGGGATTAATACGTGATTAATACGCATGTATGTTTACGTAATTGAGTCGGTAATAGTATAACTGTAACTGGACGGCCATTTCTAAGTACATATTTTACTTTAGAAGCCATTTAGCACCGTTTTACGTTTTTAAGTGCTTGGGAACGTGCTCTTGCATTAGTTTTATATTAATTTCTGTGTCAATGTACTGTGTAAATATTACTTCGTTCTCGTTCTCACTGGAAAGGCTTTAAGCACGCTGCGGTATTAAAAAAACATACACAAATCACGTCTTTATCCCTAACGGGGTAGACAGAGCCTAAGGTAACAGGTACCTACAGGCCACATTTAGCAGGATTGTGGGCGTATTGGTGGAAAATGGAATCAAAATAGTGATGGGTTGCTAGCCTCGTCGCCTATAACATGATTCCTATGATTTCCGCCCATTCCCTCGATGGGCTTTTACCATCTGCGCGGGTAGAGAAGCAATTGGTACATTCTATATTTTTTCTTTGCTCCAGACCAGCACGGAAAAGATTAAAGGAATTAAAAAAACGGTTTTATTTTTTTACAAATTCGAGGTTATTTTGACGGACAGATAGCCTAGTTGTTAGAAACCCTGACTATGAAGCTTGACGTTCCGGGTTCGATGCCCGATCGGGGCAGATATTAATATGTACAAAAATTACAAATGTTTGTTCTAGAGTCTTGGGTAGTTCATATATTTACACTGTTTTAGTTGGGGAGAAGGTCAGTTGGTGTAAATTTTCCCAAGATATTTACTTAATTGTTACATTGAACTTTATTGTAGCTACCTATGTCGTATGTTATATGGCATCTCAAAAAAGGGTTCGCACCTCTGTGTTTTTCGGAATTTATGCACGAAATTCCATTTGAAATTTTATTTTTATTGGCCGCCAGGGGCTCTTTTACATGCCTTTTTTGAAACTACCAGCGCATTCGGAAATGCATGCAAATTTGCGCCGCAAGAAACTTGTCAGAAAGTCATTCTACAAAATAATTTGATACCGATTCATAATGAAACTACTCATCACACAGATAAAATCCAAAGCACACCCCACCACCCAAGCATCACAAAACCCTTGATACCAAATACCGAACATGAGACCCCAACTCCCCAAATACTTGACAATATCCCCCTAAAACCTTTTAAGAAAACGTGTTTACATGTTTACTCTGTGTTAGCCACTGGTCGGCTAATGGTCTTGGTTAAGACCAAGCCTCTTAGCTAATCGGAGGTATGTTGGGCCAAGATATTGGTTCTGTTGAGACAGGTAAGTGGCGGGATGTTGCTGATGCTCTGTTGTTGTATTGAACAGTTAGAGGCTTTCGGTGGATGTTTGAGTGTGTTTTGTTTGGCATTAACTGGTTTAAACAAAAAAACGTATTTAGACGCTCTTGTGGCGACTGTACATTACTACTTATTATTTTATTGGTTAGCTAGACTTTTTTAGTGGCAACTATTTTCGTTGACAAAGTCGAGCGCTTCCGAGCGCCGGCCGAGGACTGCCGACCTCAAAGGTCGAGTGCGCATTTGCGGTTACAAACAGCAACTGTCTAACACTTCTTGCCGTGGTGATCTGTGATCCTTACCACACGCTTATTCCTTATTGTTTTTCTAATTTCACTACAATTTGAACATTGCCAAAAAACCCGTAAAGCACTTACAGTGATCTGTCAAACTAACGCACTTTTGAAGTATTTTGTATTAACTTTGAGACAGTTACGGTTGCATAGTCCAAGCCTTAACGCTGGGCAAAGAATTAGCCTCGCGGTTCAACGCGGCAATGCTGCCAGCCTTCTGGGCACAATGAGCAGTGACAGTGACCTGGGAGGGGTGTTTTGTTTGTAGTTTAGGGCCGACAACGCACTAGCAGCGCTGCGGGTGTCTATGGACAGTGGTGATCATTTACCATCAGGTGACCCACTAGTTCGTTGGTCTGGCCTCTCTAACATAAAAAAAAAAGTTTAATTTTATTTTTTATTTTTAATGTACAGTTTTTGTTTACTACAGTAAATTCTAGCCTTAACGCTTGTCGATTTGTCAACGATGACTGGAATTAGGTAGCAATGAGGTGAACAGGCTTAGGTGTAATAGAACATTACCCCATTGCCGTTAGTTAAGCCAAATTACCCAGATTGGTACACGACTAATTCCACGTGTGTTAGAATATGTGGCGGAGCTATACTTTAGTGTGTTTTGCGGCCACGACGGCTTGTCTCGTATGTAATCACATTAATCCTTGCCTTATTCCGTTCGCAGTGAACAGTTTAACACCAAAACGCATACAATACAATACAATACAAATATTCTTTATTGAACACCACAAATCAGTACAAAAACAATACAGAAACAAAGAACAAAGTAGACAATAGGCGGTCTTATCGCTTAATAGCGATCTCTACCAGACAACCAATAAAATAAATAAGTTGGAGACGGTTTAAGTAGGTGGTGGAAACAAATAGACGGGATAAACGCAGGGATAATAAAAACAACAATACCAACATAAATATAATACATAGCTAAATAAATAAAATAAAATAATACATACATACACACATATAACATTACTGTATAATACTTAAGATAAAATAAATGTGAGAATGTAACAATGAAAAATAAGAAGGCCATACAACAGAAAAGAGTTTGATCAGAAGCAAAAAGAAAAGATAAGGTACTGAAGACAGGGAGTGGATTAAATTAGTGATAAATAGTGAGATTTGAGTTGGTTTTTAAAAATAGGTAAAGTTTTAGCTCGTCGTAGGTCTACAGGAAGGGAATTCCACAGACGGATAGAGGTCAACACACACACATACATTATGAAAAGAAGAAAAACGATAAACTTTATTTTACCACAGAAGTTACAAAGTGCATAACAAGGACTCATTGTTACATAGAGATAGGTAGATGACATTTTATGCGGTAAGCGAAACAGCGGCCTTCGCACTAGACTCTGGGTCTGTATCGCGAGTGCCAAGTGAAAGTGCTCAAAACACTAGAATAATTAGAAAGTGTGTGTGTGTGTACATACATACATATTTCACGACTTTATCCCTATTGGGTAGGTAGAGCCTAAGATAACAAAACCTTAAGGCCGTGTTTAGCTATAAGCGCTTGGTGGAAAGGGAAATCAAAATAGTGATGGGTTAGTAGCCGCATCGCCTATAACATGATTCCTAAGACTTTCGTCAATTCCCTCGATGGGTTTTTACTATCTGCGTTAGAAGAGGGGCAACTGGTAAGTTCTACGTTTTTTCTTTACTCCCAGACCAGCATGGAACCAGCATGACTGTGTTAAAGGAACCAAACAAAAACTCAACCTCCTAATATTATTTTTAGCGAAGGCTGTTATTTTTTTTCATTTTAATTATCTGTTTTTTTCTACGCACCACGTCACAGCTTTAAACACCTTTCCCTTTAACAAGTTTTTATACACGTTCCTTCAATATCTGTTCAGGTCATAATTGGATAAAGACTTGGAATTGGATAAGGACTTACTGTTTCGACTCTGTTTATTGTTGCCGGTATCCGTTAATTAGTTTCGTCTTGAAGATTTGCTCTGCAGAAATAATCGTGTAGGCGTATTGATTAATACGATTTGTTACCTTTGCTAATTATACACACACACACACACGCACGTTTGGTCAATATTTAAAACAGTTTTCCAACTCGGGGGCACCGACCATCCGCTATCCCGGTTGAAATTGGGATACCGACTTATTTCAATGGCTTCACGTACTTTCCGCGGAATGAAAAACTTTTCTCTCGCCAGTACGGACACCTTATCAAACCTGATATAATAAATAGTCCGAAACGTGTCGAACATCACACGACTTTTTATACGTGAGTTATCCGTTTATGTGTCTATTCGTACATAAAAAGCATACAGACACGAAAACCACCACTTTTCCGAACTCCCTTGAAAGACTAACTTATGTATACCTGCCCAAATAAAGCAAATTGTTTGTTTGTTTTATAAATTGTGTCGTAACAAACATAAAAGTGAAATACTTGAGTAACAAACCGGTACAAAACTTGAAATATTTGGTACTTTATGAAATGATTCAAATATTCCAAGAGTTACCTTTTCCCGGGATACCAAGCGATCGCATAATTTAATCCGTTCCTTATTACAAGAAAGGTCAGCGGAATACTTCACCGGAATGAGTAAACGGCGATAAAGATTTATTTATTTGTATTGATTAATTACTACGATACTGTTAACACGGTTCTGCTAACCGTATCTTTGGTGTAGATTGCAATTACTCGCATTTTCAATTATTGTTAACTGATTCAATAGAATTTGCTTTCATTTCTTGTATTTCGATGTTTTGTTTTAGCTATTACTAGAGAAAATTTTTGCTATAAATATAAAAAAAAAAACTTTTTTTGTTATTCTGACCCCTTCATACAATACAATACAATAATTCTTTATTGAACACAACATACAAAAACCAAAACAGAAAAAAAATATATAGAATATTACAAGGTAACAATAGGCGGCCTTATCGCTACAGAGCGATCTCTACCAGGCAACCATAATGGACTGGAGAACAGAACAGATCTGAGCAGGTGGTGCAATTTAGAATATATATTAATATACTAAGTACTGAAGTACATAATATATTATACATGAAAACACATTTATAATAAATGGAGATATAAATAGACACATACACACATACCTAAAAAAGCCAGCTACAAGATTCATGCACAGTATGACAGATGAGATCATAATTGATGGTAATGTTTTTTTTGATATTTTTCGGCTGCCACGATGCAAGCTGTGCCTAGTGTGGAGTCATTGAATTTCCTAATATTGTAATTCGTTTCCATTTTGGAAAATAAATTTTACTTACTACTTACTACTTAAAAATTAACCGCTTCTGCCCCACACCATGACAATAGTAAAACTACTGCCACACAATAAATAATCATAATAATATTATGTAGCCGTGCAACAAAAATTACATTACCCTTTCTACGCAATTATTTATGGAAACCTTTGTGAAACGCGGTTAAAAAATCCTGAATAACATCAAAGGCTCAGTCAAACTAAGTCCACATCCTGCAGAATTATTTTCCAATAATTTTCAGACAGTGTCTAATACTTGTTTGTTTGTTTAATAGGGGAAGGCCTAGACGGACGTTCCGAGACCAAATAGGAGACGTTTTGGAAAAAGGTCAGGTCAGGAGTACCCGAAACCGACGAGCATGTATGAAGAGATCGATGACTGTGGATGAAGCGAAAGAAATATGTCAGGATCGTAGCAAGTGGAATAAAGTAGTCTCTGCCTACCCCTGTGGAAAAGAGGCGTGACGGTATGTATGTATGTATGTCTAATACTTATCAAAATATACCCAATGGCACATTATTGTGGCCTTCATTTGCATGCAATGTAGGCACTTTTGTATGGAAGCCGGACTAAATTTTGTACCGCTGAGCCCCTAGCATCTATTTTTCTACGAATGTCGAAATATGACTTTCTTCTTCTAACTCATTGCTACCAATGAAAGCTAGAGCAGATCAAAGTTATGTTAGTATGTTGCTATTTTTGCATTTGAAGTAGTCTATAATGAATTGGCAGTCCACTTAACAAAGACAGTGACCGTAAAATATAAAATAAGTAGTTTATGAATAAACGTTTATGCTAACAAGGTAGTAGGGGTGCAACGGAATTGAAATTCTCGATCACTATACACATACACAAATCACGCCTTTATCCCTTACGGGGTAGACAGAGCCTAAGGTGGCAAGACCTAGGCCACGATTAGCAAGATTGTGGGCGTATAGGAGGCAAAAAAATTAATCAAAATAGTGATGGGTTGCTAGCCGCATCGCCCTTTGACAAGATTCCTATGATTTTCGCCCATTTCCTCGATGGGCTTTTACCATCTGCGCGGGAAGAGAAGCAACTGGTACATTTTATGTTTTTTCTTTGCTCCCAGACCAGCATGGATTGAATCATGGATTTGTAAAAAATATCGCGGTGAAAATGAACAGTATATCAGAGAATCTATTTCTACTAAACATATATATGTATGTCTGTATGCATGATTCAAAACTGACTCAGACATATTCCTTATATTACTCAACGGAGCAACCCTAGCACTGCGCAAGTGAAAAAGCAAAACTTGCAATATTTATAGACAGAGAGATGAAAATTGGCGCTCGCAGCTATATTTTAGTTAGCTTTTAAATTATGCGCTATGAACAATCCTCGTGGCAAATTGGATGTACCTGAATAATTGGTGTTCTTCGGCTGCAAATTGATGGGTCCGATTGATGAATTAGTGGATGTACTGAAGTGCGTTCTGTACAATGAAATTGATGGCAAATGCGCTGTAGCTACTAGGTTATGTCTTTGTTTGATTATAACAGTCGGATGGCGTAAACGTGCGTCATTGCTGGTCAGGGGCGCCGACTTTTAGAAAACCTCGTGGGTGCTCATGCTTATTTGATGACTCGAAAACGGGTCGTCAGGTAATGAAAAAACACCTATCCCTGAAAGGCGATTACTGATCTGTTTCGTGATGTCTATTCTCAGGGGTGCTCGGCACCCACTGTTTATTTCTCATGGGTGCTCGAGCCCCCGAGCACCCACGGAGTCGGCGCCCCTGTTGCTGGTCGTACAAGCTTGTGCAAGATCCATGCGGAAATTACTTTATTAACAACTATTTCAATACAAAATAATATTGGTAATAATGACACCATCATATTTGCTAATTAGCTCGTCAAACAGTTTGCTAGAGTTTCTGTTCCAGCGTAGACTAAGAAACCCGGTGAATTAATGTAGGTACTACACATGAGGTACATTATTGTAACTTAGCACTTTAAGTTGGCAATTCACCTGGAGTCCTCTAGTCTTGCGGGTATTACTAGGTATTGGTACACACTTACCATTCAGATTACATTTTAATAGTTTGCCAAACCACGTATTGAAATGGAAGTACTTATATTTTAAGCGAGTAAGAATAATACACCATCGCTGCGTTCTTTCAACCTGTGAAGTAAAGAGGCAGCGATGAAAGAAGACAAAAAATCAAAATTGTACCCTCATTCGTCAGGTAAACCATTTGACGGTAAGAAAAAAGTGAATCCGATTCTGATACGAAGCACATTGGACAATAATGTAGATGTCAGTCGGTCGGTAGAGACTAAAGTAGAAGTAGAAGAGTGAGTGAGTTTTGTGAACAACTTAGAGGACTCGCAAGACACGGCAAGCGACAAGTGGAACAAGAACAAAACAACCACTGAACGAATTAAACACGTAAATGAAGCCGACATTATTTTTAACTGTCACCAAAGCATTTGCTGCGCATTTTGTCGTACGCGGTATCAAAGACTCGGTTCGTTTATTTTTCAGAGCGACAGACACAAATAATGTCCGTGCAAAAGTTGAGTTGTGTTCTTTTAGTGCTATTAATATTGTTGGATTTATGTGCAAAGAAATGAATACTTACTGATATAAATGAAACAGCGTTTTCAAGGGTCTGGTTCTAAGGAATTTAGATTTGCTCACCCGGATAATGATTGAATACGAAATAGTATTCCTGTTTTAGATTTATATAATTTTACCACTTATTTATTTGATTTGGAAGCAAACGGTTTATGTTCTAGTTGCAGGAAAAAAGACGGAAAGGATGTCGAAAAAAATCAGAAGTTTGATTGCACTCGGCGAGGCGTAGTTTTATCTTTATCTTATTCCCTTGGTCTGAACGTGAAATATGAAAATAAATGTCTAAATATAACTCCCAAACCAGAGCGTTAATAAATAAAATGATCTACAATTTGGGGTACTTATCGAAAAGGTTACAACCCCTGTAAATCCATTTATCCTTCAGGACCGTACCTTCCAGTATTGGGCATTATGTAGAAAATTGTGTAAAAATAAGTTGCTAAGAGGAATCTTTATTAAAGGTACAAAACACAAATTTATATTTGTTATTGTTGACGAAAGATTTTGTGATTTTGAAGTCTTTTTCACAGAAACAAGATTTAACTTAAGACTCAATTTTAACTTCATCAAATATACTAAGGTGCGACGTAGTTTATTTTAACCGGTATCCAAATTCATAACACAACTATAATCCCAATTTATCACAACAAGAGAAAATGACAATTTGCTTTGTCAAATTTTGTCGTCCTGCTCATAATCATTGACTTACTCGCTCGCAATCGCCATCGTGTTCATTTTGACAGTTCATGTATGGACTGACAGTTGGCATTGGAATCAGCTAGCTGTCACATTCATACAAAAACTGTCAAATGAACTCGATGGCGATTGCGAGCGAGTTACATAATAAGCCTACTGGATATTGGCGATCCAACAGATCCAGCTTCTGCCAGATCTTTTTCGTAAATCGTCAGAATATAGCTACGTATGAAACGAGAAATATTTATTTTTTGTAACGTCAAAAACGGCCCTAACAATTAAAAAATTGACTGGGTTCATAACGGTTTTTGGGACCGAGAAATCGGTCTATGTTGGTCTCATAATTGGAAACACGCGTTTTTACGATTTTCAAAGCCTCAGCCTAACATCTGTTTTCTCATTACACAATAAAGAGTTATACATTCATACATACATTTTCAACCACTTAGCAATGCCTTACTCGACTTTATTGGAGTATCATGCAGTCTTCAGTGTTTGGGGCGTGCAAATAGCGAGGAGGTAAAATAGTTTCTTAGTCAATTTTACCTATTGAAGTAAGTTAAATTCCCCTTGTAGGAATCACTTTAACCCGAGCGTGGTAAACACGTTAGTAATTAATGTCTCCCCTGTTTTAGGGTTAAGTTACATAGGTATTCGCTGATTTCCCCTTTTGAGAGTTTCGGCAAATTAATGCGAAAATTCGGCGTTGCTTGAGTGAATTTAGTCGTTGTAACTACATTGTACATATATAAATCACGTCTTTATTCCTTACGGAGTAGACGGAGCCAAAGGTGCCAAGACCAGGCTACGTTTAGCGGTGTTGTGGGCGTATAGATGGAAAGAGGAATCGAAATAGTGATGAGTTGCTAGCCGCATCGCCACATGATGATATTCGCCTATTCCCTCGATTGGATTTTACCAGCTGCGCGGAAGGAGAAGCTACTGGTACATTCTACGTTTTTTTCTTTGCTCCCAGACCAGCATGGAAGAATACACAATACCAAGTTAGTAGTTTGTTTGTTTGTTGACTTATCATGACAAATAAAAATTATAAGTTAAACAAAAGCGTGTAAAAATTTGCCATTTTTAAATATCTCATCAGGACAATCTATACTACAACCGCCGTGCGATATTTTTTGTCGCCTCGCAAGATTTTCCCATAGTTTACTAATAATATCTATCCACCGTTTCCTTCCAAAGCAAATAGATGCGCTACTGCCCTTTCTCACTTTTTTATCGTCTAAATCTCGAACTCACGCCGAGTCGGAAACTCGTACGTGCGTGAAACTGGAGTTTATCACAGGCGATGAGGTTTCACGTCGTAATCGTGAACAGGCTTTGAACTCGACCTTTTTGTCACTTCCATAGCGTATTTGTTTAAAAGATTGTTTTTATATAGGCCTAAAGTTAAGTACACACAACTTGGAGTCTTAAAAGCGTAAACATCAGGAAACGGAGGTGACACATTGTTGAAAATTCGTTTTACAAAATTGGTATTACAAAGCGAACTTCTTCTTTCTTTCTTTCTTTTTGCTTTCTTCTTGTGTTTTAAGATTCAATTTAATTTACGCGTTGATTCAGTATTCTTCTATGCTGGTCTGGGAGAAAAAGCAAAACATTCCCGCTCAAATGGTAAAAGCCAATCGAGGGAGTGGGCGAAAATCTTAGGATTTATGTTATAGGCGATGCGGCTAGCATCTCCTCACTATTTTGTTTCTCTTTTCTTTTTTGCGGGTGGTAGGGCCTTGTGCAAGGTCCGTCCGGATCGCTACCGCCATCTCACTCGCTAATCCTGCCGCTAAGTAGCAGTGCTTGCACTGCTGTGTTCCGGTGTGGAGAGTAAGACAGCCGGGGAAATTACGGGCACAAGAGGCATTGCATCTTAGTCCTCTAGGTTGGCAATGCATCTGCAATCCCTCCGGGGTTGCGGGTGTCTATGGGCAGAGGTGATCACTTACCATCAGATGACCCACTTGCTCGTTTGCCTTCCTATTCATATAAGAAAAAAATAAAAAAATAAAAAAAAAACCTAAATATACGCCAACAATCATCCTGAACGAGGCCTTTAGGTATTGTTACCTTAGGCTCTGTATACCCCGTAAGGAATAAAGACGTGATTTACGTCTGTATGTACGTACATAATACACGTCCCACGCCCAGCTTCAAACACTTTTATTGAGAGGACTTGAAATTGTAGTTCCCATGCGGGTCTTCAATTCTATAACGATCGTTTCTAAAGACCATATTGCTCAAGGCGTTCGCAATCACATTCGCATTCACCGTCTCCTTAGTCTTTTTACATATAAAAATTAATTGCTGTTCGTTTGTCTCGCTAAGACTCGAGAATGCCTGGACTGATTTGGCTCATTTTGATAATGAAATATTTGTGCACATTGCGCACGTTTTATAAAAAAATGTAGTATTCTGTAGTTGTTATTAAGCCTGTATAATTCTTATAGAGAGAGAGAGAGAGAGAGAGAGAGAGAAGCATTTATTTACACACATTCGATACACGTAGATATAATATAATAAGAAGAAATACAATATACTTAAGAATAGTACCTGTATGATGTAAAAAGGTGGGGTAAAGGAATGAAATCCGTCACCTAAAACGACTTGAAATATATCTTCAAGTTTTTACTTCAAGACAGAGCATTCTAAAATACTGAACACAATTAACGTTCGATAAAAATGAATCGTCCATGCATTTTTGAGGCGAATAAAAAATGCAAGCTCATTTAATATTCCGATTGGTCGCTCCAAACACTTTTGTTCCCTTATTATAAACGCAATAATTCACGAAAACACAAAAACTTTGTGCAAAATTTTAAAGGAACCCCGGCGTTTGCAATTCTGAAGCGATTAGCGATTTATTTTTATCAACAGCTAACTGTAGACCGCGAATTTTTATTTTTCAGTATACTGCAAAAGTAAGTAATTATGTATAATAAAAAATAAGCATTTGCCATTCCACACTTAATCCTATTTTATGTTATTTTTATTTAAAACTGATGAGATCGTTCTAGTGTGATTGACTAACAAACTTTCGCATTTGCTATAGTAGATACGGTTAGATTAGGTGTGGGTGTCACATTTACGAATAGAAATCTTTTTCTAAATGATTAACGTATCTTCAAGTCTTATTCAGGTCTGGTTTACTTTAGGAATGCCTAATAGTTTAATTTATTAGAACATGACTAAAAAAAAAACAAGTACCTACTTTAATAAACTCAATTTGAGCGTACTGCACGACACTATGACAGGATGGATCGACACTATTGAGTTTACTACCAGGGACCTTTTTGCTTTGAAGTTAAGAATCGCAGAGCCGATAAAATCTTTAATTACACTTTTTGGCTACTGGCTGGTTTGCGGCCTATTTTACCTTTTGATGTGTCAATTGTATATACCTTCAGTCAGTCTGCCTTGTGCCACCGTGTGTTTGAATTACTGTCATATACTTTTGCCTTTAAATAATTAAATATTAATATGTTTAGAAGGTGTTTCCATCATCCTCCAGTTACTCTTTATACAGTCAATTACCAGTAGCTATGGCTTATAACTCCGAAATTTTTATCGCCGCTTCTGCTTCTCCATTGGGGCAAGGGGCAAAAAGCGGTAAAGTTTTTACCCCAAGCATGCGTACACATTTCCCAGTTTAAATTGTGGTCGGTGCTCGGTAAAAACAAAACCCCACTTGGATCGCTCGTAAATTTTAGCACCGTCGGTTAGGGGGCTTTTTCTAGAAATTCAAAATCAAATTTATACCCCAGCAGGGGAAAATTTAGGAAGACAACCGTGTTTGAGACTTGCCACCTTTCCCGATTTGATCGGTTTCGGCTAGAACAGATTGAAGTGGTCCTGTATATCTTTTGCTAACCGTCTCTAACCCCCTTATTCATAAACGCTTCTGCTAACTTAGTAATCGTTTGTCCTTATCTGTCACTTTGACATTTACCTTTCACAGAGAAGGACAAACGACTGCTAAGTTAACAGAAGCCTATAGAGCGTTTATGAATAAAGGTGTATGTCTTTCTATCTGCAAAAGCTTCTAAAATTTTTGGAAAACCATACAAATGTATGTAAATGACTGTCGCTTATAAAAACAAATTGTTTCAATTGTAAAAATTATTCGGGACTTCACTTTCTCCTTCTCGATGTAGTACTTTATAATACGTTAGGTATTATAAATATACTTCGTATCGATATCTTAAGCAATATCTTTAGAATGCGAGCAATCTTTCATAGCCAAGGTAAAACAAAACACACCTACTTTATATTGGAAGCAGCGCGCCAAACGCGCAGGGTGCTAAAATATGAAATGAAAATGCACACCCGCAAGAACCCAGGCAATAACCGGTAAAATGAATTTGTCGTTAAAAATTCTTTAAAAGGTTAAAAGATTTTAATTCCCGATTCAAAAATCCCGCCGCGTCGGGGGCAAGTTTTTCCCTGAGGCAAAGTATCGCAAGTCGTAAATCTTTGAGTTTTTCTCCAAGCGGACTGGGGAAAGCCGGGGGTTTGAATAACAGCGGTTGCACCTGCCACAGAGTAGACAAAGGATATTTAGAAGATAATCACAGATAATGCCAAATGACTCTACACGTGCACCATCCACTCGGATGCTTTGAGCTATGATATGAGTTACGTGCGAAGACGCTGCAAGCATAACTTCGCTTGGTAAAGTTTGTTATAATAGAGAAAAACTTTATATGAACAAAGACCCTGAAGCAATCCTAAAATGAGAAAATTTTGACGTCGGAATAAACCAAGCATGTATTACAAGAAATTCCAAGTCAAAGGATAGATAAATAAAGAGGTTACTTAGTCTGTTCGAAGTAGGTATGGTATAGATGATTTAAATAAAACCTGTGAAGTCAGAACCCATCAATCCATTTGTTTTTTTTTTAATAAAGCAAGGAACATCTGATTGGCAATTACAATTCAATCGGTTAAGGAACATATTCAACTCTAGAATCAATTTGACTTTTCCACAGCCCCTCTACAGTTCGCTACTCTGCAGTAATCAAGAGCAGCACGGAAACATTCGTTTTTCATTTGTCTTCAAGGCACATCAATCGTACGCGGTTCCATTTGGACCAACTCAATCTTTGTTCTAAAAAAAGTAGCTATCAGCCTTAAAAAAATCAGCAATTACAGTTCCATCTGTCTCTGGGTTCACGTCAATCAGGTCTTTAGTCGGTTTAAGGATTGATTGATCAGTCACTTAAGGGCTATCGTGATTGAGGAAAAGTTTTCGGTACCTGTAAAATGCTTGGAAATCCAATAGGATAATTCTCTCGGTTAAGGCAGTCTAATCTAATCCACGTCAAAGGAATTATTCTATGACAGTGACACGTTGGAGAATACTCAAGTCTTATGAGGGATAGAAAATATTTTAATTTAAGTATATTATACTGTTCTCAAAAGAGTGAACATTATTCTCAATAGGTAAATCTTACCTGATACAGTACCCAATGAAACATAGCAAATTTGTTTTATTTGTGTGGATCAACTTTTTCTTGTCACTCGTTGCTAGGGATACAATCTTCTCGGCCACTCTTTAAACCTGAATAAAAGAGAATGCTACTTTCTAATAAAGCTAAGCACTAAAGAAAATGTTAATGGTACCTGTACCAAACCAATTTAAAAAAGTGGCTCAACAGCCAAATTCCGTTTCAAACTAGCTTCCAAAAACAATTATCACAAGAACACTGTAGATAATGAAACTATTCAAAATATTCGCTACGGCATTCGAGGCGTGCCATTTTTATACAAACCGACCAATGATGAGCTGGAATCTCCAAAGCACTCTAGTGATCTCGGCAGCAGTTTAATTATTTTCGGTATGCCGTTAAATGCCCGTGCAAATGGCGCCTACTTTCAGAGGTGTAAATTAAAACCAGTCTTAATCAAGTATCACAACTGAAATTCCGATTAAACTTCGCTAAATCCGAGGATAGCTTGTAAAAAGGAAGAGAGACCAGGTTAATTTGAATCTCCGCGTTTGTAAGCCCAAGAATAATTGGATTTGGACGTCTCAGTTGACAGTTCATTTCGTTGTTTCACCCCCTGACATGTTTTGTTAAGATTGTGAAAAGTTATTATTTCAGAAGACCTTCTCTGGCTAATTTGGATAAAAGCCAATTACTGAAATGGCGAGCTCTTTTTTCTCCCAACTAAGTTGGTTGCAACACAATTTTAGCGGCCAGATTTATGATGTAATTTGCTACGAAAAGGACAACCGAGTTTATCTAGAACTCGCCCAATTACGCGTGATTTAAATCAAGTAGTTGTTAAGTTCAAAAATACTCATTAGGATTTCCGTGGCTCACTTGTCCCGTTCTAATTAGGTCGTCTAAATAAATTTCAATAATTGGTAGGGAAATAAACATCGGGACAAATAATGAGGTAATTATTTACAACAAATTAAACTTCTGCTGTCGAGTAACTTGTCAAGTTGGCAAAAACCGTCGACAGGCGAACAACAGCAGTTTTTGTCTCGAGAATAACAAGGGGGGACAAAAACAGTGGCATCAAAATGTATGACACTCACCGTTTCTCCCGCCACTTTTTGTACGTATAAAAACTCGGGGAGGATTGCAATGCTCAGTCTTAAGGGTCTTAAGTGATTTTCGTCGTATTTAGTTACGGAGTTGGAAGAACTTTTTCGCTGAGGACTTAATTGTTTCTATCTTACTTTTCTTTTGACTGAAAAGTTTCTTGGGCGAAAATTGTGTTCTCGCATTGTCTGCGATTCAACGGAAATTTCTTCCTCAAGATTTTTATCATTTAGATGATACGCATAATATTGAAGAACAGAAGCGGCTAAATATTCCCAATGACAATATAAATGAACATCGACATTGGATTACGAATGAATGTCATAACTGGCTGTACGGTTATCAAGCTCAATGAATATTGAATAGAACAAAAGTAGATACCGCTACTATTCGGACAAATGATTTATTAGAAGACAAATGGATGGACAAAAAACAAATAGCTCCTGTCTATTGTGTATCTTTATCAAATATATCAACACACCTCGTGTATTAGGTATCTAATGAACAATTGGTCGGCTAACGGAAACATAATTTATCGACAGCAAATGACAATTGCTGGAAGACAATGGTAAGAATAACATACATAAACTTAGACGAGGCTTATAATAAGTAGAAGTAAGAAAAATGTTCAAGAGAAACACGTCTGGTGTCGGATAAATTATAACTTTTTAAACTAATCAAAATAGTTTGTGTTAATAGATTTGTCTGAAGCCACTTTAGCGACTACATCTGTCGAATACGTTACTACGTCAAAAAGTTCAACGCCGATGCTGAACGAACTGACATTATTTAAATAAAACGGAGCAAAGAATCTTATTTTAGATCACTCAGGAAGAGAAAAGTTGCGACGGGAATAATCCAATAACAAGCAATAAATGGGAGCAAAGAGAAATTAATAAGCTAGCGGCAAAGTTGATCCTGTTCGGCTTGACAGATGTCTGCGGGATGAAATATCATGTCGGCGGGAACGGTAAGAGACGTAAGTAATTCGGAGAAATACTGAGCAAATGGCTTAGCAAATTTAAGGTTTGAAGTAGACCGTTGAAAGCGCAAAGTGCCCTGATTAAATCCAAAGATGCCTTACCAAATTAACTGTACTTTTTTCCAGTGCGTAGGTCTTATTTTTGTACCGTCATTATTATCATAAGCGCTTTGTTTAGTCAAAATATTTATTCAACCTTTAACAGCGATACTATTTACGAGAACAGCTTTAGGTACTTGAAAAAACGCCCAAATTGGGTGCTCAAATGAGGTTTTCTCTCGTATGATATGATAATAAACATTAAAAAGGAAACCGGCTGGCGCTAAACACACATCAAGTGTTTATTAGACCAAGAAATCACATCTCGTATCGCTTGACCACCCAAGATGCACAATGTTTTTAGGGAACACCGTATCATAAAATCTCACTTTTTATCGTAATAGAGTATTTTTAAGCATAAAGATAGCGTTGGAATCAGACAAAGATTGAAAACCCACCCATAACACACTATACAAGTATTTTGTCTTATGAATCACAAATCATCAAGTAATGTGTAACCATTTAATTCATGGTAGGTGGAGTTGGTATTTGAAACGATTTGGAGCATAATTTGTGATTTTTCATTATTGATTAAAAACGCTTTCAATTTTGTTTTAAGGATCGTGATTATCATTATGCGTCTTCATCAGATAATTCCCTGGTTTTAATTAAAACGCTTATTGCTAAATCAATCAACACCTAAATTGATATTTTAGCCAGCAAGCTGAGCTTAATTACCTGGGGATGGTTTAGAAGATAGTTCTATAAATAATTTTGCAGTGACTCGGACATTCGTTGTAAATGTCTCACTTGAAATGTTTATTTAATTTATACCAATAATTCTCTCTGAATTATGGGCGTGGGCAGGAAGACGGTGTTAGATCAGATATTTATTGTGAAACTATTCGTCCATTTACAGACAATTTATAGACGCGGTAGAATCACGCGTTTTCGGAAACTTTAAAACGGTCACATTTTATGAGTCAACGCGAAACACTTGAAATATTTACCCAAAATAGACTTAAGCCAACGTAAGGCAGTAGCAGTCGATTACAATTCATATCACTTTTAGCGATCAGAATCTGATAAAGTGTTTAACAACTTTGAAACTTCTACTAAAATAGAAAAATATTATACTGTAGGCTTAGAAGGCTATGTCTATAAAAAATATTTTAATATACTTGGAGTTGGCAATAACGTTAATCGTAAAACTGAGTCAAATATAAATCAATAGACATTCAATTTATAGAACTAGACAAATTTTATGAAAGACGTGGTCAATGGTCAGAAGGCCTTGAACGCATAAAACTGTCTGTAGAGACATGGCAGGCATAAAACGAACAGTAAAAATTTTATAACTGGTGAAACGCTGAGGACTGTTAGGGTAAATAATATTCCAAATTTGGACACGGTAAAATAGACAGACGTTAAAAGTGTGGTGGATATTCTGTTTATGGCATCTGCATTTTCAGCTATAAAACAAACATAACAAGACAAAGACAAAGAAGCAAATTAGCACCATTATCCAGCTCTCAACTCAATAATTGATTACAACACTGCCAATTCAACGGTCCAATTTAACATGCAAACGCTCAAACTTTACCTGCAAATGACGTTCTAAATCCACCTGCACAAGTCACAGTATCAATCGATTCGCTGAAAGCTCAAACCGTATGCGCTATCCTTTATTAGTGGACGTATTGACAGAACTAACAACGCAGACAGAATCAGGGCAAATATTTGGCCGCTCAATTAAACAAATGAAATTCAATGTGGCACAACACTCCGCAACGAGTTTCGAGGGAAATCGACGGTCGAAATTCGAAATATGGAAAGAAAACAAACAAATATCGGCATTAACGGGGCTGTTGTGACATCTGTCGACGCGTGGCCGCTGCACACTGCCAGCGCGTTGCAAATGTACATTAATAATAACCAGAGCTCGGACAAAACTTGTTTTTCTAGAACACTGCAAACAAACTGTTGCATGGAAAAATTGGGACAACGGAAACACTGACAATGACAAACAATTCACAATTTTACATTATAGTGCTCTGTGTGACGAACTAGACACAGGATATGGTTGTAAAGTTATTACACAAAACAACACTAGCGGTGCGTATGAGCAACTTTATATAGTCATTACCAATTTGGAAGCTCATTACCTGTTCGCTTTTATAAGACCGCACCAAACTATAACGGCCGGTCACTGCCCACTCGCCTACAAAAAATATAACACGACAGCTGTTGTAGGAAGGACGCTAATAATAAAGTAGAAATTTCGACGGACATTATCCATTATCTTAATTTTGATACGGTTTACAAAAGAGCGTTAACTCGTGCGACATATGTGACGGGGTAAAGCTCGAAACGACCGGTAGTTGGATTATAGATAGCTTTTTATCGTTGTTTTCGAAATATGCACTCAGTTTTGAAGATAATATTGTCTGCACCGTTTTGCTTGTCACGTTCCATGAATTTCACAACTGTCAATTGATTACGGAACGTCAGCAAGTTTGAATTGTTTCGGACAAAGTATTTTACGGACTTGATATCTGTCATCGAATTTTATGAGCAATGAAGATGAATCGATACTGGCACGGCGCGACGCGGAATATCAGGCCATTCCATCTGGCAATTCGCCTGGCTTGTAAACATTTGTACCATATCGCCTGCTGAATGCAAAAAGGGCCGAACTAAAAATTTTCGGTTTTTGAGTTTATCCCGGAATCGTGTTCTAATTTGATCGTTTTATCGTATACATTAAAGACTATTTTCAAAAGTTAACTCTATCGGAATATAGAGGGCATAAATGCCCTTCTTGCATGTGACAAAATGGCCTACCCTGTTCATGCAATAACGGCATTTCTTAGTTGTGCCCTTATTGCATAATCATTCGAGTTAAATTTTAAGTTGTGTCTTGTGATATTATGTTTTTAGGACACTTATGAACATTGATTGTGCATAATGAATTCACAAAAATATACAAGAAAAACAATGAGCCAGATATTATAATGTCTCACAGAAACTTTCATCGAATTTGGAAATGAAAAAAAATATATAAGTTCACAATTACGCATTGACCAATAGCTATTCCCGAGACCAAAATAGAGGCTGAGTCTGTATCTTGGCAAAGCCAGAGGTTACTTTTAAGGAACTCGATTTTGTGCAGAAAATGTCGGTATCGAGGATCTTTGAGTACTGTGGTATTGAGGTACCCAAACATAATGCTGTAGTAATTTGTTTGTACAGAATTCCAAGTTCATCCGCTAACTTATTTCTTGACAAGCTAGGTATTTTACTACACGAATTGAACACTAAATCTAAATTTAAAAAATATTCGTATGTGGTGACTTCAACATTAATACACTAGCAATTAGTAACGACTGTAACAGACTAATATTAGACATATCGAATAATTATAATTTAACAATTCATTTAAAAGAACCAACAAGGGATAAAACCTGCATAGACAATATATTGAGCAATGTAAAACGGGTCTATGCTGCCATTTTACCTCTCGGCATTTCTGATCATGGCACAGCACAAATGTTAAGGTTTAAGGTCAAGACCAAGGACATTATTTAAAATGTAAAAGAGATTTTAACATTGATAATATAAAATCAGTTTCAAAGTACATCTGCGCATCCGTTTACTGCAATGCTATATATGGCCCATACTTCTATACGGATGTGAAGCCTGGACCCTTAAAGAGCAACTCAGTAAACGTGTAGAAGCATTTGAAATGTGGGCATATAGACGCATGTTCGCCATAAGATGGACGGATCGGGTGACCAATGTTGAGGTCCTGCGTCGGGTTGGAAAGGAGTGTGAACCACCAAAAAAAGACCATCAAAAAAAGAAAAGTTGCTTATTTGGGACATGTGCTGAGGCACACAAGATACGAGCTTTTACAGCTTATAATCATGGGCAAAGTGGCTGGAAAAAGAGCTGTTTGGCGCAGGAAGAAATCTTGTCTGCGCTGTCACTAGCTGGAGAGGCACCATAAGAAGAAGAAGAATATAAATAAATTTCAGTAATGTTTGTCAAGTCTATCTTTTTCAGATATATATTTAGAAAGTGATTTCAATGTCGCATTCAATCAGTTTCACGACTTGATCGTATTGTTTTATAAGCTATGTTTTCCTGTTATGCGGAAAAAAATAACAATACAAATCATAATTCTCCAAAATGGATGACAACAGGAGTAAAAATTTGCTGCAAAAGAAAAGATTACTTCGTTTTCGATATTATAAAAACCAAGAACCGAACAAAATAAACATGAATATTACAGATACACTAAATTGTTAAAAAAATGCATAGATACTGCGCAAAGATTAAATAATAACAAATATTTGATCGACATTAAAAATAAATGCAGAGCCTCGTGGCAAATAATAAGTATGAATATCGCCGTCTATTAGTACCCATAACACAAGCCTTACTAGCGCTTACTTTGGGATTAGCTTAGGTTGTGTGTGAATTGTACCCTGATATTTATTTATTTATTTATTTAAATAATAAAAAATGAAACTAATAATACTATAAACACACCGCAATATTAATAAACTGGTAATAAAACATAAAATGATAACGGACCCCTTTGAAATAGCATCAAATTTTAATACTTACTACACAGAACTAGCAGGTTCAGTTAAACAACCTCAAACACCCCAATTGCACATACATGGTAATGCACGAAATACTCTTCATAACACCAGTGTCAGAAAAAGAAATGCATAGGATGTCATTAAATAATACGAAATCTATAGGGTACGACGAAATTAATACTGATATTATAAAAAAAATAGAAAACAATTGATACCAAACCTAACCTATTTGGTGTGTTTTTGATTTTATTTTATATTAGCATTTTCTTAAATTTGTCATTAATTTATTGCATTTATATTATTGATTATACTTATAATAATTAGCATGACTTCAGGCATATCACGAAATTGCATAAGATACTTTCTGCAACAAAGGCACAACACTAAGTACCCATGTTTAGGCCCTTACAATTTCAAATGTATATTATTATAAATGAAATTAACGGATTCATTCGAAGCTATCTATGCCAAAGAAAAAGAAAATCTCAGGAACAGGTACGTTTTTCTAAAATAAAAAAATATATAGCCAAATTGGTGGTCATACACCTGTTTCTCAAAACTTTAAGTGGCCGTTTCTCGACTTATTGGTTTTTTGACTTGTGCCCTTACTGCATTCGGCAGGCGATATAAGGCACCACCTAAATGTCGTGAGTCGTAAACTAAATAAAAGTAAATTTATTTTGCCACCACACTTTTGTTGACAGCAATTCGGTGGCCATCAATAAAAGCCTATCTCGCTCACTCATCACCGCACTGTGTGGGTGCGCACCACTGACGTTCCAAAGGATACGGACGACACAAAAAAAACAAACAGGTACCAAAACCGACATTCGTTAGCGGTGCCGAAACTCAAAGCGAAAAAAATCGATAAACATCTATAATTTCTTAGAAGTCACAATTCTTTAAGGACTGCGATCCGACGGTAAACGTTGTCTTATTGCATAATTTATTTTTAAACTGTTCACACTATACCTAGTAACTCTGAATTGGTATTAGAATGAGTTGTCAAGCCTGTTGCGTTTGAAGGCTGCTTCGAGTCCGTACATCAGATACGTGGTGAGTTATAGTCACATTCGACACATTGGAATGTGAGCTGAAGACAGGGTCGGTTGCCAATGAACCATATGTAGATCGGATCAACGAAATTCTATCCATTAAATTTTATTTCCCAAACAGTGTCACGGTCCCACGGCTCGCCTAAACTAATTCCTTCCTGAGACGGTAGCATCAAAAGCGTTTGATGAAGACATAATTTTGTTAAAAACTTTTGTCACTTCCAAGCCGAGTTCCAGGAACAAATTGATTCATTTAAACTATCCTTAGATTGTCTGACTTCATAAATTGAAACATCTTCTGGTTTAACTGCCATGTCGGCGTTATTGTCACCTTTTTTTCTAATTCTCAGGTAAAGACCTCAAAATCTCGACATATGGCGGCAGAAATTGCTTTTCTATCAGGAAATGATTGATGATCAACGAAATTAGCTAGAGCCAGATGAATACATGGTTTCGAAATGTTTATGGAAGGTGTTAATGAGATATTCAAATAAGATAAGCTTCTTATTAATAATAAGGAAGGAAATGTTGTTAGGATGACGTACATTTTGAAAATACTTCTGAACCAACTTCAATACAAGATAAGCTTCTTTTATTAGGAAGCAAAACCTGTCAAAATAATACTAGGTAGGAGTTAAAATTAACGGTAAAACGTAAATTGTACGCACTTGTTTTGACGATAAATTAAGCGTTTTATTAGAATGTTGAACTTTTATGATAATTGTAGTTCTTGGTGTAAGTATTTTCTTAACTATGCATTGTATTTCGAAACAGCTCATTCATATTTTATCATAAAATTAGACTCCAAGCACTGTAGCTTGTATTGTAATGGAAAATAATGTTATGAGCTAAATATATTTAACTACATTGCGTATAATAACTCGTTGTTCTTTGGCATCAGCAGTGCAATTATTTTCGATTAAATTTATTACTATCTTCTAAGACAATGTTTCAGTTCTCGAACAATATTGTCATGTCAACAGAGTAACTATTTATGAGCACGGCAGAAGACAATTCTGACTACAATTTAGAACAGAAATTCTGTGGAGTCATCGTGACAAGTGCAAGGGTAAACAAATACAACAGAATAGTGTTTCGGAAGAAAAAAGTTTTACTGTTCCCATTTCGAGTGCCATAAAATCTTGTGTTGATATTTAGGGATGTTTTAACACCGTTTGGCGCCATGGCACCTAAAACAACTTTCTGCCGTGGGGTAGTTTTACACAGGATGAATGACGAACAACATTTTTAAACACAGTGACAGACTGAATCCTTTTGTACTTCATATCAGTCATAGCAAAATTGTAAGTCTTCTTGCTTGCTAAAAAAAAAGCTTGTATTATGGTTCTCTTTTTGAGTGTTATTGGTATTATTTCATTCCAGTATTATAATGATAGGAATGTGTAATTTTGTGAAGAAATCTGCTTCTTGTCAATAATACCCTTAGGCAGTAAAAACGTTGTGTCAGAATATCTCGGAGTTGTCGTTACGTGAGAACCTCCCTAATGTCCCGAAATGACACAGTGGAATTTATTGCGCGAAGAACTTTTATTAACGTTCATGTTTCGGTGTGTATAAACTTGTTTCCAAAGAATGTGGATCGTAAAAGGTTACTAAACGCCGAACGTAATACTAGGCATTTTACTGCTTCAGCATTTTCATCTAGCTCACTTTCTTTACGACCTATTGTTTTGTTGTCCTCAGGTTTTAACTCCTCAATTTTTTTAGTAATAACCTACCTACTAATTATTGTCTACTGAGTCGTTTTGTAATCTAAACGTATATTACGAACAGTATACAAGATGGTCTATTTGACGCGTGCATTTTCTCTGTATTTACAATCTTTAAGCATACAATCATTATTGTACTATTTATTTCTATAAAACCAGACAATAAAGTAATATTCTCTGCCTCAGTTAAGGGCAGAGTAATGATCATTACGAAGGCGTTGCGATAGTTGGAGATGTAGTAATATATTACGGGAAAGCGGTTTGTAATGTTCTCGGAGATATGTGCAATGAGCCAAACCCACGTGGGAGTAGAGCGACCATTGCTGAGTTCAGCAAACTAGTAATTGCATTGAGCGCGTGATCTTTTGTAATAAAGGAATTAAATGCAAGTATTGAGTGTAGACCGATAAATAACAAAATTGAAAAGAAGAAAGAAACTTGCAGCCCCCCAAGCTTCGATGTATTGTTGGGTCTAATTGTTGTCAATCAATGTGAACTATAGAATGGATTATTAAACGATTTGTAAACTAGGGGTGAGTAGTACGGATCAAATAATGCTATGGGAATATTTAATATTCTAAAATTAATGTCATTAAAAGTGCTTCATGCTAAATAGATTTGTAAATGTGAACACAAATTTCTCCAACATGAATTGGACACAGGGGCAAAAATATGTCCAAGTCCATAAATCGCATTATTGCGGGTTCAGCATTTAGTAGCTTTGGCCCATTTTTTTGACCTATCGATTTGTATGGTGTGCAAAAAATGGATTGTGTTTAATGTGGGGTACTCAGCCATCTGTCGCCAGTGAATTGTTTGCTATTATTCACTTTAATGATATTTTCACATGGCTCCATTATTACTTTTGTTTGATTGTTAAATTATTAACCATATTGCACGATGCCTGAAAAAGCACTAGAATCTTTGCAAAAAAAACTGAAAAGTAAACGACATTATTGACCTAGGGTTTATTCTACGTAACGTAAATCATAAACTACGATAACTAGTATATTCTGGCATTAAACAAAGACATTATTTGTAACCGGGAAGTAAATCATCCCCATTTAATATTCGACGGTCAGCCGCCCAAATATAAGACCCTAACCCTGAATAAAACCCCGCAAGCATATGTCGGACCCTACAAAAACTATTCACACAAAAATTTATAACACGTCAAATCTTGGAGCAATGGCTTCCTCCAGAATAGAGACGTTAGTATAAAATTAATTGTGCTGTCCTTTGGTGCATCTGCCGCTTCTATTGTTGTTTTTTTCTTTCGCTCATCGTGAAAGAGATAGCAATACTTACCGATACTTATACAAAAATACAGCTCGTGATTTCTCTAGTTACGCTAAGTAGACGACATGTTCATTGAAATATAGATCCACTTGTTTATTCATAGCTTCTAGAAAGATAAAACAACCGCGCACAGAATTCCGTTGTACCAAAGATGTAACACAAACTTAAATATCCGATACACTCATTAGAAATTCATGTAATCGATACCAAGTTGCTCGTAATTATTCACGAATGCTAGCTACAACACAAAGCTCACCTCACGCCCATACAGAACTGATACCGATCATCATAAACCACTGATAAGGAACGACGAGCGAATGCTTATATTACATTTCAATTACCATATAAAATGTACGTACAAGAACCACGAACCGACGCAACTCGGCTCCGATAATCATCTAAACAGAGATCATTCAATAACTTTTATTTCAAGTATCGAGAAACTGATCAAAGACGGAACAATTCAAGCAACGTAAAGCCTTAATTAACCGTTAATACGAGCGACATTACCGTGTCTGGATCAAGAGCAACGCGAACCGAATCTCATGTATTATCTGAAACGAGCCCACATCATTCAATATAACAACGATAGCACAGGAACAAACGAATTTAACTACTTGAGATTTTATTGAAATTAGCATAATGATCATTTTTGTTTGCTGTACCACAGGCTCTAAAGCCGTTTTCATTCGAAACGGAATGTGGAAAACGTCAATGAGTATTCGAAATTCGAAACGTAAAGCGATGTTTCTCGGGTTGTCGGAACTGTCGATGCTCGAAATGTTGTCAGACAAAAAAATAGAGCGTGGTGCCAATGCAACCTCTGTAAGAACATACATACTCGCATTATGGTTGCGTTCGTCTATATGAATGCAAAGAAAACATTACATAAAATAATTCCTTAAATTTAAGACAATGAGAACTTCATTATGCTCAAAATTTGTATTAAAAACGTACAGTTTTTAGCAACTTAATTAACGGCACATTTTATTGTTTCAAACTTAATTATTCCGCGAACAAATATGCGTAAAATTTCAAATTTTGGGCCCATTGTTACGAGTAAATTAAAACACTTTTCATGTTCAAAAACAACAAAGCTCGAACGGCAACTCGTCGATTCACTTATTATTCCCTTGATAGCCTTAAAACATTGTGCGGGACTTTACAACTTAATTACGTACATATGTTAAATTGGACAGACTGACACACGATTTATAATGCACCTTTGTACCGCAATAAATTGTATCAAAGACAATAAAGTTTTGCGGGTTGAAAAAACGATTGAAGAAAACAAAGGGCATAATGAATTGAGCAACATAATAAGAATTTAATAAGGCGATTTGGGATCAGGGCATGAAAGACACCTGCGAGGAACGGAACGTCTTCATTAAAAATGAGAAGGATCAGGAACAGGTGCGTTCCGTTGCACGCAGCGATTGGAAGCTGCCAGTCCGCTAGAATAATTATTGATTGCGAACTAATAACTTTATTGGGGAGCGTTTACAGTTTGATTGAGGTGGAAAACATGGGTGTTCGTGATGATTAAAAAAATGAACACGTAAGATATCAAATTAAGACGGCGTTAATAAAACAGTTTTTTGGTTAAATTTAACTACAAGACATAAATAGAGAGATATAGAGAGCTAATTAAAATAACCAAACCCTTAGAAAAACTATAAATAAATTATCTTTAGTTGTTTCAAGTTGAAGAGAAAAATCAAAATGTTAGTGAACATTAATTAGCAAGCAACTGGAACATCTCTTCATAAATAACACGTACAATTTTACTTAACGATCTCAAATTACCAAAAAGAGACAAAACACCTCTCAGATTCCCGAGTGTTTGAACCCTGATTGTTTAGAAAGTCACCAGAGGCTCTAGCATGCCGCTCTTTGCGGGCGTAATAGGATCTTTTTAGTTATTTTTGTAAGGAAAGGCGGAATAGTTTTATCCACATGGTAGACATGCTAGCACCCCACGCCGGCAATTGTTTCGCTTATTCCGCTGACAGCCGAGACGCGATTGGCGGGATCTCAAGATGGCGGCCGACCTCGCCTGACCCATCCGTCAAGCGCGAAGGTGGAACATCTGTTTTAACATGTCGGACTGGCAGTTAATAAAGCCGTTCCATTTTCGAAGTTTAATTTTTCTGGATGTTCAAGTTTTTGTGGATTTTCTCGAGTGCCAGTGTTGACAAGAAATTGGGTAAGGATTTCTTTGAAAGGGATTACTGTGACAAAACGGATTAACGTCACACGACACACTTCATTCTATAACTCTCTCTAAAAATACCTACAGCCATTGTTAAATTATATATTTTCTGTGCGGAGTTGTTCGACTAATTGAAGTTATTTTTCTCAAAAACTAAGACGAGTTGGTCTTATACTTATACCTTGTAAACGTCAACTTGACTCCAAATTTCAATTTAAAAACACAAAGTCGACCCTTTGCTAACATCAAAAACGTCGTTTTTTTTTAATTCACCGGCAAAATATGCTATAACGTTGATATAAAAAGATATAATAGCTGTTGCCTGCGGCTCGCAATTTCCGTCAGGCGGCGCTACCGAAACACTGCAATATACTGGCGAACTTTGATTGTACATCACTCTCCTTGTTTACAAGTATCGTTAGCATGTCAGCCAATCATTTCGGGAGCTCCGTGTTTATTATATCCATTATTAACTGCTATAGTCTTTTCACTGCTTGGTTTAAAGACGTTATAAGGTGTATTTGAAAGAACCAATATTTGACTTTTTTTATTTTCCATCTTACCAGGGTTTGTCACAGTTTCAATGTCACAGTTTGCAGTAATGATCATTTGTCATAACTCTTTTTTTCTCTCGGCTATTTCAAAGCTCGTGAAAACTGTTTTACTTACTGTTTCAGAGAAAAAAATAGTTATGACAAAAAATCATTATGGCAACATTACACTTATGCTATGGCATAATTATAAAATTAGAAAGAATTTGGCTTACCAGCAGAATATTAACATGGACATTGGACAGCTTATATCCCTAGCGGAGAATAAATTTAATTGTACCTAATTATTTTGTTAATATTGTTTTCGATTTAAATCTATTGAGAAATAGTTAAACTATAGAATTTTTGTACTAGCTTAGCCCTTTGGCGTACGTTTTTAGTGGAGATAATTGATTACTATACCTTTTTATCGACGATATGCTCCGTATAGGGACGACATCTGAAACAAAGATGGTTTTGGTTAGAATAGTTTCAGTTCTTACAAATATAAGTGGGACTGGTGCCAATCTAATACGATCTTATTTATTAGATACGCTTGAGACATCTTAGGTAGGTTAATTGCTTTGGAAAACAATTTAAAATTTAATTTAGCACCTTTATTTTATAAATATTTTTACATGATATGTATGATTTCCATGCAAAAATAATCATCCTCGTTATAGTGACAAAGCGTTTTTACTCCATCATTAGATACTGGAGCAAAAACATCGAACCTAATGATTCCAATTTCATTCTCTTCACACGTTCTTCCTATTACCTCGAAGGTATCAAGCGCAGCTTTAGGCCAATCTTCTGTTTCTCCGTCCCTTTTCGCCTCGTTAACTTTGATACATCCGTCTCGTTTATCCGAACCCTTTGCGGCGCCGTGATCTGAGCAAACGACGCATGCGTTCTGAATTAAGCAATTATGGTTAATTTTGAGTCTCCCCGTATTATAGGTAGAGTCGTGTCGGCGAGAGAAATGTGTTATTTTGAATCGTAATTTGTGAGAAGGCATCCGCCTGAGCAGTTGAAAATTATACACTTAAACTTCGAGGTACGTTTACCCTGATAGAAGTAGGTATTAATGGACTACTGAGAGCGTTACGCTTCATACCTAAATTACAATAGTAGGCAGCCTTTACCGACTATTATAACAGTAATAAAGCCAGTGAGGTCAGCGCGGCTTTTTGTAACGCGAAATCGTAGTGTTTAAATTGGCGTTTTTTTATTATTTTAAGCCAGCCAAAGCCGTCAATTTAATCATCACTTTAATAAAAAAAGGAATTCGATTGCGGAAATTCGGAATATTAAAGTAACGGTTTTTTCACTTCTGTTAGTTTTAAAGATGGCTTCACAGGTGAATAAAGTGTTATCAAAAATAGGATTGAATTGACTCAAATTAAAGTTAATAGAAACATGCATTAGGTGTCAACGGACAAATTAATTTTTTATTTAAATTAAGTACTTAATATTGACCACTTCCACCGCCGTCATAAAGAAAATTTGCATTCGTCAAAAGCCATCAACGTCAAAACGAGAATTGGATTATGAAAATTTAAATTTTAGAAAAAAAAAACAGTTCGTACCCCGACGGTTGTATTCGAATTTTAAATCATAATGTGAAGTGATTAATATTCTCCGTGCCCGTTCGAATGACACTCCATGTCAACGAGCTCTAATATGATTGGACGTTTTTGTATAAATTACAACACCGGGCGGAGTCTATTGGGTATAATTAAAAAGCATAGATTATTATCGCCTAGCCAACCAGCCAGGTTTCCGGTGCGTAATTGTTAACAGAACTCTTTTATAAGTTTTTAATGATTAAAAGTACAATGTTCTTATGTGAAAATGCGCGCAACCATCTTGTTGAGGAGCCATCAAAAATTTTGACATCCATAAAATCTTAAAAACGCGAGGCAATAAAATTTCACAATAGGTATTCCACATTCTTAACTTGAATTCTGCCCTAAAATATCAAATCTTAATCTTTTAACATGAAACTACCGTGAGACTCAATCATAGTTACAAAAACGGGTAACTAACATAAAAAAGTGTTTTGGACTAATTCGTCATCCTTCCTTAAACGAACACCTGGAGGAAGGACTACTTATTAGTCCAAAACATGACAAGCATTGACTTACGTAAGTTATATCCGTCTGTGTAATTAAAATCTTAAGCTCTTCATTCGCTATCCATTTTTGTTTAATTCTAATTTCAAATTCGACTCGCGCTCATTCATAATTTCCGCTTATTTTAACACAAGCATAAACCGCAACAGAAAAATAAATGGCCAGTTGCATGTAGATGTATCTACCACACAACTTGTAACTGTCAACGTACAGAGTCGTACAAAAGCTGCAGTTGGTACAGGGTGACTTCGAAATTGTTAATACAAAATTAATGTTTTACTCACGTCTTAGCTAGTTTGAATCCCTCTACTATTTTATGCATCAAAAATAATGAAAACAGTGTTTAATTTAAGTTTGAAATTATCCCATTTTTGGGTAGGTAATTATGAATACTCTACTGCTAAAATTAAAAAGATTTTTTACAGTATTATATTTTTTCTTTTTGACTATGAGCTGGGACTCCATTTACGGAGTAAACCTTTGTCACCTGTTAAAGAACTTAAGATTGTTTATGGTATGAAAGTGTGCTATTACACGTAGAGTGACCACACATTAGGACATTAATTAGCTATTTTTATCATCAACTGAGCGGCAATTAAGTGTTTTCACAGTAAATATGTATTTGTCCTAGACCAGGGATGGCGAACCAATGGCACGCGTGCCACTGTTGGCACGCTTCAAAATAATTTTGGCACGCCAATAAAAAAAGGTTTATTTTTGTCCATTAAATCACCAACTTACGATTCTTTTATTATGAAATAGGGCGGAAAACGGGCAATGTGGTCATATGATGGTAAAAAAACAAAAGACTCTTAAGGACAACAGGGTCTTTGATGATAGGTCAGAGCCAAATATTACTTTATTTGTGAAAAAATGGCACGTCCACCAAAAAAGGTTCGCCATCCCTGCCCTAGATCGATATTCGAATTTCGAGTATTGTCGTCCAATTCAAGTATCAAATCCGAGACTGAGTGAGACAGCACGATAGACCCGAAAGTCTTTTTAAATACTGTATCAATTTGAAGTCACTCTGTATGGGTAATATAATGTTACAGTGCAGGGTAATATAATACACGCACCCATGTCACAGTTCCTTATCACGTCTTGATGAATTATCGCTGTCTCTGTAGAGTTACTGGTCTATGGTCTAAGTAATAGATGATAAGTGGCTTGAGTTCGCTGGAGTGATTTAGGTGCTTGACGTCTGAGTCCGGATTCGTCGCGTGAATTGTGATGCGTTTTTGAAACAATTGCTAAACTGTTGGATGGGGAAGAGTTTGTTTATGATGAAGTTAAGGTTAAAGTACGGACTTTCGCATTTTAAGCGCACGTAAAAGTAGCTAGAACAGTTGTTTTGTAAAAAAAAAGAAGTCTATATTTCTCTTCTAATTGATTATTGAACTGTTGTCGAAACTCTACACAAGTAAGTACCAGATGAAGCATGTAAATCAGACTACTGGAATTTGTAGATTAGAAGAAAACAAATAATGACAAAAACGATACGAAATGAAATAAAATAAATAGATACGTACATACATACATAAATTACGTCTTTATCCCTTACGGGGTAAACAGGGCCAAAAGTAACAAACAAGACCCAAAAGCCATGCTTAGCATGATTGTGGGCGCATTGGAAGAAGTGGAAAGGGGAATCAAAACAGTGGGGTTGCTAGCCGCATCGCCTATAACATGATCCCTAAGATGTTCGCCCATTCACTCAATGGGCTTTTACCATCTACGCGGGAAGAGAAGCAGCTGGTACATTCTATGTTTTTTCTTTTGCTCCCAGACCAGCATGGAAGTTAAATAAAATAAGTGTTGTACAACATTCTAAAATTGTGTTGAAAAAGTTTCTTAGCGCTGAAAAGAAAGATGTATTCTGAATAGAACTAACGAATACAACCAGCAAAAACTACAACAATTTCCTCGAGCACCACCTAACTAGCTCATAAACGAACAGGTAAATACGAAATTGTTTCCAACTACCACAACTATCTCATAACTTGGGGTAACTCGGAGCTGAACGCTCTAATGTAGCTAAATTCTCCCACTCACATTAGCCGTATCGTCCTGTGGGAATCGTTTGAAATGCAAATTCTGATAGAGAGGTATATAAAGCCGTTCCTGTATTGGTTCCGTCATACGCAAGTTTAGGGTGATCAACCTAGTTAAGCTTCTCTAAAGCATACTAATTGTTATCTTGTGAAGTTTTCGAGTTGGGACCAGCTGGCGCCATTTTCACCAAGACAATTCTGTCTACATTGCTACCTCGACCAGTCTACGTCAGTTGGCTTCATATTGACTAAGCATTGGACAGCAAACAGCGCCTTCTCGTCCCTGGTGAGCAGTAGATGTTCCACGGGAGTTTGTAATTGTGTCGTACAGACACATCATTCAAACAGATGACGCTTAACGACAAAAAATCGCATAACAAAGGTCACATGACATCTAGTAACAGGTAGAAAAATTCGGAGACTACCCACCTGCTATGTGTGGTGTAATGACGAGGATCCGGGTTCGATTCCCGGCCATAGCTTTACTTTTTGGATTTTTCTATGTGTTGTAATTTTCACTGACATTAAGAAATTTACGCCTTGCATTTTGAATTCTCACGTGTCGCTGACATAATGTCACATTGGTGGAATAGGGGCCTGTTGTTTTGAGTTGATTTCGAGCAGTTCGTGCATATCATTAGATTATACTGGGCCCGGCAGCTTGTCAACGATATTCTTATTAAGATGTCTTGATCTTTCATGTATTTCATTTTGAAGCTGTAATTTGAAAACTGATGGTTTTGAGTTAATTGAATCATGACGGGTTTTCAGTACACCAGATTGTTTCTATGGGTGGTTTAGGGGTAGCACGCGTCACGGAATGACGAGGATCCGGGTTCGATTCCCGGCCATAGCTTTACTTTTCGGATTTTTCTATGTGTTCTAATTTTCACTGACATTTAGAATTTTTTTTTCAGATTGTTTTGTAAATTAAACGTTATAATAATAGATAATAAATATTTTATTGAATCAGGCGTTACTTTGCGTAGGTCCATTCCTCGAGGAACCTCCGCAAAGTAGCGCCTGGTTCAATAAATTATGTAATAAAGATAGGTTTTGTGCCTGCTAAGTTTATTAAATCTAATAGTCATCTTTATCCATAATAGGCGTTACTTTGCGTAGGTCCATTCCTCCAGGAACCTCCGCAAAGTAGCGCCTGGTTCAATAAATTATGTAATAAAGATAGGTTTTGTGCCTGCTAAGTTTATTAAATCTAATAGTCATCTTTATCCATAATAGTACTTCCAAGCTGGTCTGGGAAGAACGAAAAAACATAGAATTTACCAGTTGCTTCTCTTCCCGCGCAGGTGGTAAAAGCCCATCGAAGGAATAGGCGAAAATCTTAGGAATCATGTTATAAGCGATGTGGCTAGCTACCTTGTTTTGATTCCCCTTTCAATCCATATGCCCACAATCATGCTAAACGTGGTCTTTAGGTCTTGTTACCTTAGGCTCTGTCTACCCCGTAATAGATAAAGACGTGATCTATGTATGTTTTTATGTAGCCATAATAATAGCTACAATATTTTTATAACAGCGATGGTTAAAAACAATATTCTAGAAGCTACGAGTATTACCCATGTAATTGGTTCCACGTCTTTATCCCTTACAGAGTAGACAGAGCCTAAGGTAACAAGACCCACAGGCCACGCTTAGCATGATTATGGGCGCATAGGTGGAAGTGGAAAGGAGAATCAAAAGTGAAATCAAAGTGATGGGTTGCAAGCCGCATCGCCTATAACATGATTCCTAAGATATTCGCCCATTTCCTCGATGGGCTCTTACCATCTGCTTGGAAAGAGAAGCAACTGGTACAATCTATGATTTTTCTTGGCTCCCAAACCAGCATGGAAGATTGGTTCCAATAACAATCATAATATTACTGCAAACTCAAACACACGCTCATAATACTATATAATTCAGCTTAATATGGAATGACACAACATTAACAGTAGATGGCAGTTTAGTGACCGATTTGCATATAGTCGGTATGTTCAGAATGCAAATTGTTATAATAGTGGCATAGGAACGGTTGTCATTAATAATAATTTAGCTGACGACAAGTGATAAGATGAGACGGAATACGTAATAGAATCATTTGAGGACGCATTTGTGTGGGCTGGAAATGGGAACGTTTCGGGCGTCACGGTCCGTGTTATAATTTACACTACGTAATAAGTTGTTGATGTTTTGCTACAACATTATGTACAGTGCGTGAGCTCTTAGAATGCATTCGGGGTTGTTTGCTGTCGCACTCATTTTTTTAGGTTTGATACATGGATGGCCGGCCGTTGGTCCACGAAACGGACACCAGAATGACATTCTAGGAGCTGACGGCCAGTGTTGGGTTGATAAAGTAATTTTTGCGTTCTGTTAAGGTAAAAATGACACTGAAATTGTAACAGTTAAGTAATTCTGTGTTATTAAAAAAGTATATTCTGCAATAAATTTTAACGTCGCGACTAAAGCAGCTACGACCTTGGTCATGTTTGTCACTATCCCGCGGGAACTATGCAATATTCCGGGATAAAAAGTAGCCTATGTTTTAATCTAGGGTACCAGCTATTGCCGTTCCAAATTTGATCCCACACTCGCTCACAACGTCACAAACGTTCGCATTTATAATATTAGTAGGATTGTATTTCTGTCTTAATTATCTATGGTATTATAGAATTGAAGGGATACACTGAGTTTATTTGAATAAACTACATAATAACATTTATTTTAAATGCATGTTAGTTAACGCCTAAAATAATTGTCTATTCGTGTATAGTGTGTCGTTGTTATTTTTGTATTCTTGTCGGTAATATTGTCAGTGTTTTTATTTTGTCACGCTGCCGCTTATGACTTGAACAGATCAACATGCATAATGTCACTTTATGTTACTGATGTACGCTTCCGTATTCAGGTAGTTTAGAGTACGTATAATTTGGAATAATAATGTACATAAATGTGTCATAAATTATTTAAAGGACTATTTAAGGCAATGAGAATGTGTCAGATGACTTGTTTAATGGAGACATTTGTAAGAACAGTAAAGTCATTCACTGATGCCTACATAGTTTCAAGTTTTTTGTGTCAGTAGCTAAGTAAGAATCGGCTACATTGGAATATAGTTAAAAGTCCGTCAATAGGTCTATATTTTCTCGCATAAAATTGATCCGAATGCATAGTTTGACATAATTTTGGCTGGTCATTAAAGCGTTTTATTTCTGAAAGAGTTATTACTGTACAACATTATGTATTAACAAAATACTTACAAGAATAATGGCAACAAAAAGAATAGTCATGTGAAAAAGAAAGATCCCGTAGGAGATGCGCCAGGAACTTCCACAGCCATAGCGAGAGGAACCAGTTGAGCGGACCACTGTGACAACTTAATCTTCTCTATGAAGACCTGCAAGATGTACCCGAATAACATGCCGATGAAGAGGGGTGACCGCACCAAAGTGTTAATGTCATAATATAGCATGTACTCTTCAACGTTCCCCGTAGCTGAACAGCCTTTTCTTTACAGAATCCCTGCTCCATCCTCGCAGCCAAGGGTAGATATAATTGTAGAATTTTCAACATGAAACTACCGTGAGACTTAAACATCATTACACATAAACGGATAACATAAAAATGACGATGAAAACGAGGGTAGTTGTGCGCCGCTGTCAGCCGCGCGAGCAGAGCGCTGGCGCGCAGTGTTCGTGTCGCTGCCGCCGGGGCGAGCGCTCTTGGAAAAAGGACTACGAAATAGTCCAAAACATGTCGAGCATCACTCGACTTTTTATACGAAGTAAATTTACCTATGTTCTAATGGCAGTGCCGTAACTGTAGGTACGGTATAGAAAATAAATGACTAACGAATAATGACCAATGAATATTATGGAACACAAACGGACTCGTAAGCCAATTAATACCTTCTTTTACGTATAACGATTATAAAAAATAACAGAACAGTATGTATCTATGAGATTGATATTGATAAGTGAACGAAACGTTACAAACGTACATAGAAATGAAACGCTTAAGCGACTGCTACTTGGAAAACTTAAGCCTCTTAAAATAGTCCATTTAAACTTAAACAATCATTACATATTCCAAACGGAATACTTGGAATATAATCCAGATTGTGCTGTGCTCAGTTCTAGACTAATCAGATAGTCAACAGAAATGTAAATGGACCAGGATATTGCGTTATTTCAACATTACTGTAATAATAGACCCGCAAAATGTGTATTAAAATTATATAAACGCCAAGAATAGCATAACAGTTGTAAATTTTCTATGTCAAACTGATCATAAAGACCTGTAATGTCGTGCCGATAAAGTTTCTAAGTACCGATGTGAAATGTGTAAATGTAAATAGAATTAATACTTAAGCGTGCATAATTGCTGTTATAACTTCGACTGTATCATTAATTTAATTTAGTGTGCGTATTAAATAGACTTTAAATAAAATTGGGTATTAAAAGCCGTGGTAGCCTAGTGGTTTGACCTGTGGCCTCGCAAGCAGAGGGTCGTGGGTTCGAGGCACCTCTGAGTTTTTCGGAATTTATATGCGACTAGCTTATGCCCGCGACTTCGTCCGCGTAGATAAATCCCGTTTTTTTCCTTATCCCGTGGGAATTTCCAAAAATCCTGAATTTGGTTTCTTAGTTTTGTAATCATCTACTTTTGTATCAAATTTGAAGAGTCTAGTTATAATAGTTACTGAGATAGCGTCACTCGGAATCGAATATATAATTCCCGTTTTTTCCTTATCCCGTGGGAATTTCCAAAAATCCTTTCTTAGCGGATGCCTACGTCATAACATCTACGTGCATGCCAAATTTCAGCCCGATCCGTCCAGTGGTTTGGGCTGTGCGTTGATAGATCACTATGTCAGTCACCTTTGAGTTTTATATATATATAGATGTCACATTTGAAATTACCATGAGAGTTTCGGAGAAACCTGCACCCATCAGCAAAGCAATTCAATCTTGTGTGTGAAGTTCCCAATTCGCACTGGGCCCGTGTGGGAACTATAGCCCAAGCCCTCATTCTGAGAGGCCTGTGCCCAGAAGTTGGAAGTATATGGACTGGAGATGTTCAAATAAACTTTAAGTTCACTGTGAATTTCAGTATCAATTTTAAAAATATCAGAAACAAGCTCATGCATGTAACGTTTCGTGTCTACTGTGAAGTTGAGTAGCCCGGGCTGGGAAATGTAAGCCACGATTTGCAAGAGCTACCGACAAAAGGCTGTGGAAGCTGAATTTTCTTTTGACGCTTAGGCGTTTTGAGTTCACTGACTTTGGCTGTTTGGATATTTGCGGAAAAGCCTAGATATTAAATAACTTCCTGTTGCTTACAACTTTTTCTAAATTCCGCGGGAATGTTGCGAATTTTTGAAACGCGCAAAGCGTTTATAGTTTATAGTGTGGGGAGAGGTAAAAACATTTAATACTATAGATGCAAAAACTTATAGATTTCTTTTTTTATTTATGGCTTAAAATGTATGGTATATGACCTCGAGACATAGGACAATGTTTATTCCATAAAATTAAACAAAAAACGGAAGTTATAAATTGTTCATTCATCATCATCATTATCTATATAAGTCCCAATTCTGGGCACAGGCCTCCTCTCAGAACGAGAGCGCTTGGGCTATAGTTGCCACGCGGGCCCAGTGTGGATTGTGAACTTCACACACATCATTGAGTTGTTCATTAAAACAAAAATGTAGATTGACTTGTTTATTACATCAAGCAGAGAAAGTTACGGGCAAAAACTGCTATCTTAATCATATCCGTGCAACGTACACAACTACTTATTTTTCATCAAAACCCAAGCAATTGAAATCCGCCATGCATTATGAGCCGGCGCAAAGCGTTGCAATTTATGTACGTAGAATCGAGATGTTATCTCGCTGGTCCCATGCGTCCTGGAGCTAGCACGAGTGCGCCAGAGTCGCGTCGCGCGTGAGATATACCCGTCTCTTTCTACAACGAACCTTAAGAAAAAGACGGGGCATCTATCTATCCAGCTCGCGACGCGGCTCTTGTGTTGTGCTGGAGCTAGCAGCTTTGTGTTAAAATTAGTGAAGCTCTGTGCGGATGCTCTGTAGTGTATACATAAATACATACCGTCACGCCTCTTTCCCACAGGGGTAGGCAGAGACTACTTTGTTCCAATTGCTACGATCCTGACATACTTCTTTCGCTTCATCCACATTCATCAATCTCTTCATACATGCTTGTCGGTTTAGGGTACTCCCGACCTGATCTTTTTCCAAAACGTCTCCTATTTGGTCTCGGAACGTCCGTCTAGGCCTTCCCCTCCCAACGTAACCATTCACACTCCCCCTATAGATCTGTTTAGTTAGTGTATACTGGGGGTTTTAACCCGATTAGAAAGGAAAAAAGCCGTTGTGGCGTATTAGTTTGACCTACGGCCAAGCCGTTCACAGCTTGGGAGCCTGAGGGTCTAAATATTTCGGAATTTATGTGCGAATTTAAAATTTGAATTTACCGTGAGTTCTTAAGTGAAGGAAACATTGTAAGGAACTACAGTCCGAGCCCTCTTGAGGCCCGTGCCTAACAGTAGGACGTATATAAGACGAAAATGATGACGAGTCTGGGTCTGATCGAACAATTGTTTTTTTATACAGCCTCATTTTAACGTACAATTTTTGAAGCTCGATTTTTGCTCACTTCCTATGGTACTATTGATTTAAAATTTAGTAACGTATAAACCAAACGTATAACAATATTTATTTCTATCACCTATCAAACAATTACATAAAACCACTAAACACTACCGTAAAATACGACATTAAAATCAGCACTTAATAAAGTAATAAACACAATACCAGAACTAAAACTATTTTTAGAACCATTCTTAACACAGCAATATGGCAGACACGAAGACGTAAATAAGTCATTATAATCCAACAGTTTGCATGCACACTTACTTAGAATCACAGTAAACGTTATTCATTTCGAACCAAAGTCGCTTTTTAAGCGTAGCCTGCTTTAGCGGAAAAAATCGCGCCGTCATCCCAACCGTGACGGATTCAGATGGAGTCGTCAATTCCTTTACATTCTTCACAAAACCAACAAGAAAGTATAAAAGGAATAAGAGTAAATAGTAAAAAGCCGGAGTGTGCGGTCGTGACTGGATACTGCTACTGAGATGTTCTTGTTAGTACCACTGGCTTCGGACTAATCCGGGCTTTTGTATACGTTATAGTTGAGTGCTTGTTATTTCTCTACCTATCACTACGTAATAATTTGTAGACTGGCGAAATAATAGTCTATTTAATTACGCTTGAGTTAGATACAAAAACTTTTTCGTTTTTTTAAAGAGCCTAAAATGATACTGAATTAAATTGAATTATTGTTTTAATTGCATTATGATTTTATACTAATGTTTTTAAATTTTTTAATTTATGGGTACTATCAAATGAATCAAGAAATTTTAATTTCTGGATTTTTATGTTTTACTTTTTCGGTTTTACCGTTAGAAATTAAATTTATAAATGTCAGTGAAAATTTGAACACACAGAAAAATCCGAAAATAAAGCAATGGCCGGGAATCGAACCCGGATCTTCGTCATTTTACCGTGACACGTGCTATACCCCTACACCACCCATAGCAGGTATTTTTAATTTATTGTTATTATTAGTATACGAGTATCTCATTGACACTCATGTTTGCCAAATTACAAGTCTCTAGTCACAATGTT
Organism: Pandemis corylana; assembly: GCA_949127965.1. Taxonomy (NCBI): domain Eukaryota; kingdom Metazoa; phylum Arthropoda; class Insecta; order Lepidoptera; family Tortricidae; genus Pandemis; species Pandemis corylana. The sequence continues at coordinate 2,791,204 of OX421868.1, read as the reverse complement.
GTAGGATGTGCATTGACTACAGATTAGTCAAGATACTGTTTTAAAAGAATATTTAGTACTGGAGTCACGTTTCATCGTCATAAAATGTTTTAGTATAGATACAGCACGTCACTGAAACTTTTAGCATCAAGACAACTCTCACGTTACCTAAGTAAACCATTAGATCTCTTAAGTACAAATAAACTGGTACTAAACCGAACGCGTAGCTGACGCTCTGCAATCCAGCAGTAAATGTATTGCAGTAAAAAGGTCTATTATGTGGTTATTTTCACGTTAGGAATGTTTGAAGTTCGACCAAATAAAACATTGTTTCACGGTTGATTTTGTCCGACATGCCGCTCTGTGGACGATTTTTAAAAGCCAAAGCGTGACAACACGGAACAGAAAAAAAAAAACAAAAGCGGATTCGGGGTGCGTGAGCTACTTACACTTCAATTTAGAGGTCACACAGACTTTGGTCACGGTTATTGTCCTAGACGTTCGAAATACGAATTTGTTTCGGAATCCTCCGATAGATGTCGATGTTAGGGCAAGAATTTGCATCTATGATTAGCTGAGGTTGTGTTTGAATTAGTCAAAAAAGCTACCTGAATAGCTACAAAGCAGCTTGTTTCAGTTACAAAGAGTGGCATTAAAACGAATGAAAGTTTGACTAGTTAGTTAAGAGTATGAGAGAGAAAAAAACAAATGTAAATTAAACCAATAATTAGTCACGTCAACACTTCAAAATCGACAGTGAAAATACCAGCCATAAAACTCATGATCTCATCAACGTAACGAATATTGGTAAAGAACAAACCGTCCAAACGTCGGTGGAACCCTCCGATAAGTGCTCCACCAATATTTGGCGCACCATATTTCACGTTCACAAACACGCCCTATAATCGAAAAGCGATAACAATCACAAAATCATTAAACATCGAATTCAAAACATTTGGCCACTAGCCAGCTACAAGCTTGCTTGTAATCTTATCAAGCATGATTATTAAGATGTTCAATAAAATCGAACAAAAAGTTGGGAGGGCAGAGCCCGCGGTCGTAAGGTATATAGCAATTAATGTTAGACAAGCAAAGAACAATTCAAAAACGCCGACACACCACTACATACCCACTCACGCGCACACGAACTTGCGCGTACGCATATCCACGCACACATGGCTGTGTTTTATTCGCGCGTGGTTAGGGCTGTTACACACACGTTCAGTTCAACATCATAATTACGAGGGCCAGTGGCGTGCGTCGAGCTGTAACGAGCTTATACAAAATGGCCGCTAATTTTATTTATACACAGTGTGTTTACGAGGAAATACATAGCTTTAAGGTGGGGAGTTTGTTCATTGAAAAAAGTCTGGGAAACTTCGAAGAGTTGAACACCAATAATAGAAAGTCCTGAAACAGCCGACCGAGAAGCCAAAGCAAACGCTAATTAAGAAACTTAATTGTGAACAGTGAATGCTTTTAGGAATAAAAATGTGACATAAAATTTATGCATTTGTGCAGCACCAATTTTCAAATTATTGTCAAAATTGGTGGTCAACAATACTAAGCCCAAAATAGCAACACGATGGTTTAAGTTTTTTGAGTTAGTTAAGGAGTGAAATGTACACATCATTAAACGCAACTAAATCATTTCATACCGCGACGAACGCGACATAAATAACTAGAGTCGACAAAACAGGTCGAACAAAACTCTGTATCCTACCCACAGTAGCAGGAAACATTTAAATACTGGCAAGTGATTAATATTTATTACTGAGCACGGTAGGCCCCTTCCACCGGAGCCGATTTGGAATCTGTTAAATATATTATAATGTTTGTTAATTAATTCGTCAAAATTTTTACTGTGACAAAGAGGAATGCTTTGTTGAAACGTCTGAGATTTTGAATGTATAAACATGACGCTAGGATTGTAAATGCACCAATCACTTATTGTAAATTTTCTGGTAGAAAATATTTTAATATTGATTCAGGTAACGGCAGTGAGGAAAAACTTCTTTATGGCTTGAAAATTACCAAACGATTAAACATTTAGTTTGTCCCGTTTTTATGTCAAAAAACGATACCGTAGTTCTCACAACACTAAGTAAGAGCAGAAAAAACGAATTAAATGTGAACCAGAGAGCATTTCCTAGAAACACACGCGATCCCACGTCAGATAATAGAAGCAAGAGAAATCACACGAATTAAGCATTCTTAAAAGAGTTGTCAGCCAACCAAATTAAGTCTAACGGCGACTAAGAAAAATACCATACAAATAGACTTTATCAAGATTGTAAGAAGAAAAATAAGTCAGTAATTATTAAAACAAGATTATTATCGAAATCACTATAAGTCTTGTAAGTTCAAAACAAGTTCCCAGTGGATTAATGGATGCCAGTCATTAACGCTTCTGGCCGTAATTGCCTGGCACTATTATGATGAATTGTTCGCTTTTTTGTTAATATTTTCTCAGGGATTTTTAAACGCTTCAAGGGATTACCTTCCTAAATTATGGAGCATTGGTCTTCAACTATCGTTTATGTCATTAAAGAAATAATTTAACGCTAATTTTCAATAAATTCTCGAAACTCCTAAGTTTACTTTCCATTCAGTAAGTATCAAACTTCAATTTTCTTTTGTATTGTCCAATTTGATAATGCCGGCCTTTGAAGGCACATAAAATAATTTTCTTTTGTTCGAGCTAATTTGTTTACGAATCACAACAAAGTCACCAAAGAGCTTTAAAGTCCTGTCTTATTTAAATTAGGCACTAAAATAAATAAAGTCCTTTCGGATGGCTAGAAAAGCTAGAGTTTTTACAACCTCCGGCTCGGCCTGGCGAAAGCTCTCAGCCAAATTGTATTATTTTGCATTAATTTTTGACAAAGTATATTTCGTGGTGAAGCTTTTTCCATTTTTCCTGAATCTTACTATAATTAGGCATTGTTGTCAGAGCTAAAACTAGACATATTTCGCTTTTAAATCTCAGTAATTACTTTGAAAAATAAGTGCTTATAAACGTGATAAACTCGAAACGGTTGCGGAGATTAACAAGAGGATGTTTAATCGACACGGCTTACACATAAAAAAAAGTTAAAACTTAATTAAAAACGGCATCGACGCAAGATGATTATAAAATCTTACCGTAGCGTGTATTAATAAACCAAATACGTGAAAATTGCCGCGCCGAGACGAGCGTCATTTCATTCAGAAATGAGTCGTTAGCGATCCAGATCTTTGAAATTACACAAAATTAATTGAGACGTCAAGCTTGCAGAAGGACGAGAGAAAAAAGGATAGGCCTGTCTCCATACTAATTTAGATATCAAGCCAACGAGCTCGACAAATTGTTAGCCATTCGTATTGGATTCGTGGAATTAAGACATTTGTCGGCTGCTTTGTTCCGAGTTTGTTTTTGGTCAAAGGTTTCAATCGAATATACTGAGAGTCTGGTGGTTTTTGTTATGGAATAGTTGGGAGTTTGGAAACAGTCTGGGACCAATTATTGCTCTGTTAACACAAAATGGGGTGGCTGAACTTTGGAGCGTTGTTAAGTTTTAATTGAAAAACACGTTCGCATTCTGCATTACGCGTTTTGTTCTACAACCAAAGTCTGCGTCGTAATTTTTAAAAGTTGTCAGTTTTAAAATAAACAGTTTTTCAACACTGCATTCGTTTTTGAATTCAGATTTAACGCCCGATTTAATTTGAAGCTTAGATATGGGTCAGTATCGTTAAGACGTCGTTATGATTATGAATAAGTTCAAATCGGACGTGATGTAAAAACTGACAGTTCATTAACAAGACGTACAAAAAAAAACTGGTACCAAAAGAACCTTCAAATTATTAATTGAAACGGACTTAAATTTCCACCTCGCTCTGGACCGTTAAAAAAACGATAATCCAACGGCTGTTATTTATGGGTCCAAAATATATTAATATGTAAATCTTAGTCTTGGACAAGGGTTAATTGATGTTAACTATAAATAACACTAAGAAATATTACGTATTGAATGAAAAAGCAATTTTACACCTGCGTTAATGGGATCAATGTAGAATCAATTCAGTTTGATTGGTGATATTATAAATTGATATGAACAACGGACAAAACGATATCTGGTAATTGTATGGCTATATTAGTGAAAGACGATGCGGTCGATAATTTATAAAGGCAATAAGAGCATGAGTGGGAGTAGAATATACTGGGTACATTTTGAATGCACAAAATATCATTTCAGTTCAAGGGAAGTACCCTATCGATATTAAAAGATAAGCTCTTTTTAGTTTCAAAAATTTACAGACAAACGTAGATAAACAACGAAAGGATCTTCTTCTTCTTCTTATTTGTGGCGTATCAAGTCGTTATAGCGACGACAACTTCGCCAATGTCAAAGTAACAAAAATATAATTCAAAAATCTTGTGACAAAATGTCGGCAACGTTGTACGGTAATGGTCAAAGACCCCCCTCCCCCCTGTCGGGCTCTTAGCCAACGGTCAGTAATGTCCGTCAAAAACTGCCAGGAAATCATCAGCCGTTGCCCAGGGTGCACCGGACCAACCACTGCTCTTCCCTCCGGACGGATCCAAAAACGAACCGCAGCTCTTGACTACACGTGGAGGTAACCCGACTCGCACCAAAGGTTCCTTTAGTCCTTCTGTGGAGAAATCTAAAATCTAAGTGATGATAGCAAGAAACAAGGTTTCTAAAACTTGTAAATAAGGAAAGTTACAGCCGAGAGAACATAAACAAGGGACTTGCGCAAAATTTTACAGATCATGTAAAATATAAGCAGTTGGATGAGTAAACACAATTTCCCACGGAACTTGCCTTGGATTCTTACGGCCGCGATTGTAGAGGCCGGCCAAGACTATTACCATATCTGGGCTACGGAAAGGCTATGAAATAATATACAGTATGACTAGCAGCAATGCAAATAAAACTTGAGAGAATAATCCCTTGAATAATGCTGCATTATTTTAACCTACTTCGGCGGATATCTTTTATTGGGTGTTTTATGGCTACCTTATACAACGATGAATATTTGGTAGGTTTTTCTTCTGATTCGCCTTTGTCGTTTTAAATCTTTATCCCTTACAGGGTAGACAGAGCCTGGCAAGACCTAGGCCACGATTAGCAAGATTGTGGGCGAATAGATGGCAATAAATGTAATCAAAATAGCGGTGGATTGCTGGATCAACCCAATCCTCTCGATGGGCTTTTACCATCTGCGCGGGAAGAGAAGCAACTGGCACATTCTATGTTTTTCCTATGCTCCCAGACCAGCATGGAAGTAAGTCGGACAGGTATTTCCAGTTTAAAGTGTTTATTTAGTGTTTTATATGTCAAAAAAAATTGCTTTGACTTTTGATCCCATTTTTGTGTCAGTTTTCTAAGTACTTATTGAATTTTAGTACATTATTGCCGAGGTCTGGAAAGTTGGGAATTGACTGATGAGGTGGTTAGCAAGGCGAGCAACGCGAGGTTTGTGAAGAGACGAGTCAGGCAATTCATGTTCCCGTCGAGGAATGTAGGTATAGTGCTTTTCTCAAACAATATATAATTAAAAAAAACATCAAGAAAAAAAACAAGTACTATTTTTTTAATGGAAGTTGAACGAAATACATAAGTTTACAAAAAATAAGTAAGTAGCTTAATTATTTACCGCCTTCTATAAACTTTATTAAAATCATAGAGACGTTATAAACAGAAAATTAAAAAAGAACTAACACACGCACTGCAATGAAAACTGAGCGGTTGGCCTGGCTGTTTGGAATTATTCTATCGTCCTCACAATTTTACGTGCAATTGTTTGAAGTTTTAAAAAGTCAACGAAGCGGTAAAAAATGGATTTCATTTATTCCTAGGTAGAGAAGTTTTATTTTTTAATTTCGATAAGCAAAAATGAGGCACGTCCCGTGTTCTATTTTTTAACGAAAACAGAAAATTTCCGAGAATGTTCGAGAATAAAAAATTACGTAAATGCAACAGACAAATAGTGCAGCTTTTTCCTTAAGAAAAGGAATAGCAGTGGTGAATCTGATTACGAAACTTTAATTGTACCTACACTTGAAATTGAAAATGCCACGCGTTTCATTACGTAATCAAAATGCATGGTAATAATATGACGGTAATAGACGCTGATAATGAGCTTCAAACTTCGAGTCATAATTTTTGTATGGACTTTTTTTAAGTGCCATTCGGCTTTTGATGTGTACCCATAAACATAAATGTTTGTATGAGGCCGTGATTGCGCATGAATTTATTTTGTTAATCCACCGCTTTATAATATCAGGGTTCGCTATAAAAACACGCAATTTTATTGCCTTCATACTCTTTTACTAGGAGATTATCATATTTAGTATGCTCTGGGGTTTCAACGTTATTAGTATAATATATTATCTGCTCTCGTATTTATCTCTAAAATCTAAGTATATCCAGTTTATTGTAATAAAATCTCGAGTATTTCTGAGGTCCAGGTACTAAAAGATACACACTAAGATCTTTACTTCTTTAAATCTTTTATCTGACACTGATACGTACAATAAGCCAACCTAACTGAGAGTTACAACTTTTTTATGTATAAGATTATTAAAATGTCTTACGCGCAAGATTCGCTTTCTCACTCCACCTTTATGTTTCCACATCAATGAGACACAGTCTTGAATTAATTCACTAGTAATCAGAGTTAATGCGACGAGACATTTACGTCCAGGTGCCTGATGAGGCCAGTGAATTAATAACAGTTTATCACCGCCACACTAATATACCAATGACAGGGAGATCTATTGGGTCTCATTTGGTCCCATTTACATACACGGTGTTAAAGATATGTGTTTATGTTGTGGTGGTCTGAGGTGTTGGGAAATTATCAGGTTACGAAGTTGGCGAGACTTCTAACGGAAACGCTTTTTACAAATGAAGTATTGCTATGCTCTTCATTACTTCATGCTAATGGTTCAATGTTGAAATACTTTATTTCATTACTGTTTTACTAGGAATAAAAAGTTATTCCTCTCACTCTGAATTCACCGGTAGCTTTTACGATATCATACGATACAGTGACTTAATAGGATATAAATTTTTAAAATCATCAAAATTAACTGCCTGATATCCGATACTTTGACGATGTAGTTTTTTTTTTAATAATCCGTACGTTTGTAACGACGGAGGATTCATAACCTATCAGCAGAATAATAAATAAAGTTACGGTTTCACATTACAACCCGTAGCTGGCGACGCGTAAAATATTGTTACTGGCAATAAAACTATAATAATTCAAAGAGAAGACTCTATACAGGTAATGACATCACGTATTGAGAAATCCGATAACACCATGTAAAGAGAACGAATAAAACAAGATCTGCTTTATGAATAAATTATAGCAATGTAAAGTATGATAAATGATGTAAGGATTGTAATGAAACGGCATGAGATGTACACGAGGGAGCCAAAGTAATACAAAGTTTTGAGACTGTTGCACGCAACAATGACAGCACGGTCATGGATGATAAAGACGATAATGGTGTTGATTTTAATCGTCCGTAGCACCATTAAGTTTTTGCTGAGTGTACCGATGCCTCACATAGCGCTCAGCGGGTGGTTAGAACAAGTAAACTAGTCTTGCAGAGAGGGTAACGTTATAATTTATCGAAGACCAATTCACAAAGATTCTTAAATGTAAGGGGCATGAACGAAATCGCGGTTAATACTCTAATGTTATTACGAGCGCGGGTGAGGAGGGAGGTCATGTTATATTGGTCGTGAGATATCGATGCCTTAGTTCAGTGAATACTCACGATTCGAATGATTATGATGTTACGAATAATAATTAAGGTTTTGACGTTTTGGGAGCAGAGGTCGTTGGGTTGGCGCTGAGTCAAGCGTCTAAAGAACTTAATTGTATTCAAATAGACTTGCTGTTTTAACTTAAGTACGTATTCATTGTTTGTTCACATTTAGTGTCGGTATGATTTTACATCTTAACATTTTACTTTGTTCATTTGAAGTTGATGACTTGTTAGTCTAGCTAACGTGTCTCCAAATCTGTTGTTTTCGTTATTTAACAAATGCCTCTACTAATTTTTTGTATCGCAGATGCTTTTGTAATCACGTCTATACACTAGCTTAGATATTCCATATTTATTAATATTCATAAATTCTGATCGAAAACTTAGCTCAATCTCAAACTAGTTTTGCACCGTCCGAAGTGTGAGCTTTAATCGAAATGGGAAATGCGGTCCGTATGGAAGCAGGCAAAGTTTAATAAGCTGATTCAAACACCAGGATAATTTTAATAAAAATTTAAATCGACCATTAATAAAACTACCCGCAAACATCAATGAAATTAGTTAACATTAAAAATGTAAATTGATTTTAGTAGTTAATAGTCTGGTTTGAGTGTTGGTGTTTTTCATAGGTTACAAAAAGTGAGCAATGATAACCAATCTTAAATTTAAAAAATTGTCATATCATCCTATCTCGGGTTTTAAATTCAAATAAAATAAGTCTCAAAAAGTAATAAGTCTTAAATTCAAACAAAATATTCACGTCGAAATAAATTTTACTGTCAATAACAAACAGTAGCAACTTGTCAGAACTTTACTGCCGCTTTACAATAGTCCTGACAACGCTATTGCGATTAAACTCGTGTGTAAAGTATTTTTACTTGAAGATAAAAATCAAGAACAGGACCCGTCTCTCATCAAAGCTCACCAACGGCATTCTGAGGAATCATACAGAACAGGTTTCAAAAACAATGATCCCGCGTTCTTCTGTTTTTGTCACCTGCCCTTTGCATTATTACCGTAATAGCGACACTGTTGACTGAGAATACTAAAGATATATTTTTTGTAAGCTCACTAAAACCTGAATGCATTCATATCTTCGCTTGGGTATTAATAAATTTCACGAAAAAAAACCAGCGCATCTGAGCTTCCGACAGCGTAAAATCTCTACACATTTTATTGATGAAGACCTCCTCGAAACATTGCGCGTCATTAATAACATTTTTCCATTAAGGAAATTATTGGCATATTAAACAAACCCGATGCCCCCAAGTCAGCTTAACAAACAGGCATTACTCAGGGAAGTTATTGATACTGTAAGAAGAAACGCTTATTCGAAACGCTAATTATGAGGTACACGACCGTCGATTACTTAAAACCGAGATCGTCATTAAAACTGCTAAGTGTATGGAACCAACAATGTGCGAGGAAGGCTTTTTTAAATAGGCTTGGGTTCTGTTGAATGTAGTTACGGAATCAGATTATAACATACCTGTAAAAATAATAACTAACTGTGTGTCTCGCTTGCCGACAACTAACCCACTGAAGATTAGAAATTTGGCAAACAATTCTTCTTTATTACTAAGGACTATCTAACTGTGTCTCTAACAGTCTCTATTGAAAACTGTTCTCATCATATTGGCCGCATTAAAGCAAATACCTTCAAGGCGTTTAATGTTTTGTCAAAATACAATACAATACTTCTTCGGACGTATCGCTTAATAGCAATCTCTACCAGCCAACCAATAAGAGGAAGAAATAAGTTGGAGACAGTTCAAGTACTTGACAGAAACAAATAGACAGGAGAAACGCAGGATGGAACCAGAATTACGCCACAAGATTCCACCGACACCCATAATTTAAGTTGTGAAGGAACTCCAAAACCATGGAAAGCGTACCTTATTAACATATTAAAGGAGGATGAAGCAAGTAGGTAATTACACCGGTTTTGGGAAGGGTACAATTGTCTCATACTTAGTTGCCAGCGGGATACATTTTAATTTGCGCTTGTAGCAACACCGAAGTAAACGTCTTATTTCTTGATCCAGTTCAGTCGTGAGGCGGTTACAGGCAATAGACTCAGATGGACTACATTCAGTGTTACAAAGGCACGTTTCGATAATATATCAGAAGATGATGAATACGTACAGCTGTTTGATATGAAATCGTTTGAAAGAGACTTCATGTTAAACATTGGATGTCTTCGAATAGAAAAAGAAGTAAAAATAAAAAGAGACTCAGGAAGAAAAATTGTAGCAATGAGCGTTCCTGTCAGTATTGTCATATTTGTCTCTATGATAGACATAATGTTAGTGGACAACGATTAAATATTCAACATACTTCTATGCTGGTCTGGGAGTAAAGAAAAAAACCACAGAATGTACCAGTTGCTTCTCTTCCCGCGCTGGTAAAAGCCCATCGAGCGAATGGGCGAAAACCATATTGTAGGCGATGCGCCTAGCAACCCATCACTATTTTGATGCCATGGCCTTTAGGTTTCTTCTATTCCGTAAAGGATTAAGACGTGATTTATGTATGTACAAATTTTGTGATTTTTTTTAAACTCGAATGCTGTCGATGACCGGAAGGTCGGAAGCGGGTAAAAGTTTACCCCTTTGGGGGTAGATAGAGCTTAAGTTAACCAAGACTAAAGGCCACGTTTAGCATGATTTTGGGCGCATCACATTATAACATGATTCCAAAGATTTTCGTCTAAAATTTATTCTTATTACTCGCATTCAAATCTATTTTGTATTGAATTAAGAGTTAAATCACTCAATTTACATTCAAAATTTTCATATTGACCACAATCGTATCTCATGATTGCTCTATTACCGTACACATAGTCTAAATAATCAAATTTACTCTTCAAATTAAATTTAACATTTTAATATAAGTTGTATCGGTCGGTGCAATTAGCTCCATTGTTATGTTAATCGGGTTTCTTATTGCGCATGCGTTGATGTAAGATAACAATCTTCTTATTGGACGTACCCAAGAGATTTATGTTTCGATGTTTTAATACAATGATAACTGGAAGCTCATACATGAAAAAATAAGGTTAAGATTGGTGCTCAGTTCTTCGAAAATAATCAAGTTTTTAATTTATGAAGCATTCATAGTGAAAAATGTAACTGACAAAGAAAAAGCAACGACATTTTTGACAAGCGATTATTAAGTTGGCGTAGCAAAGATAGTCAAAGAAAACATAAATCATGTCTTTATCCCTTACGGCAGGGTTTCTTAAACTTTTTGCAGTCACGGACCACTTTCACAATTTAAACAACTTCACGGACCCCTCTCAAAAAATATTTTAGGGAAATAATAAAAAACCTTATTTAAATTTAAAAAAATCTTTTATTGCTAGTTTCGCTTATATATATAGTTACCTTTTTGTTTTCTGTTGTTATTTATGTACCTATTTAGTTTAACATTCGATAATTTCACTACCCAAAGGTTGTCTGGAAGAGATCGCTCTTTAGCGATAAGACCGCCTGTTGTCTACCGTTATTTAAAGTTTTCTAATAAATATGATTACATTTAACTGACCTACTGCGGACCCCTGATAGACATGCCACGGACCCCTAAGGGGTCCGTGGACCACACTTTAAGAAACCCTGCCTTACGGGGTAGACAGAGCCTAAGGTAACAAGAACTTTAGGCCCTTAATGATTCCTAAGATTTTCGCCCATTCCCCCGTTAAGCCAAAGAAATATTAGTAACTAGCTGTTGCCCGCAACTTCGTCTGCATAGAATTCGTTTATCGCTATCCCGCAGAAATTACGCAATCCGTTCTTAGAGGATGCCTACGTCATAGTAGCTTTATGCATGCAAAGTCTCAACCCGATCGGTTTAAAATTGACAAAGTTTCATACAAACTTTCATACCCTATTTTATCCCATTGGGGGTAGAATTGATCCAAATCCTTTCTTAGCGGATGCCTACGCCATAACATCTATCTGCATGCCAAATTTCAGCCCGGTCCGTCCAGTGGTTTGGGCTGTGCGTTTATAGATCACTATGTCAGTCAGTCAGTCTGTCACCTTTGAATTATATATATTTAGATTTAAGTCATATATCAATAATACAGAAAGGTTTTGAAGAATATCTTTCAGATAGTAATTTGCTAGTCTGATCCTTTACAAATAAGGACATTAATATTTCACATTAGAAGTATAATCTCAAAATGATATCTTTCAGTACATTACCAAAGCTTCCATTACCAAATGAACTATTTCTAAAAAAAAGTAAAACACAAAACACTAAAAGACATTCAATGACATAATACCATTACGGTTAATATTTCTAGGAACCTCTTGTAATATTCGGTAATGAACAATTTTGCTTTCATGTCTCAATTACATGGAGTATACAGCGAATTCCTAGAAAATACACGACGAAAATATACAGTTCACAAACACAAAGAGTATTACAAGTCAAGAGCCTTTTCCTTTTTACTTTATATTCAATTTAGTATCTGTCAAAATAAATAAATGACCTATCTTTCTAAGCGCATACTTCAACAAAAGGATGATACTTAAGTACAACATGATCCAGGTAAATAGAGTCTATTAGACGATTGTCTGGTATCTCTAAAAAGAACCCAATTTAGAGCTCTGTAAGTGATCTAATTCTAAATCAACCGAACTGAAATTACTGTAGCGTAAACTACTTATCTGTTTCTATACTAATATTGCCATAAATATAATACTTCCATGCTGGTTTAGGATCAAAGAAAAAACAAAGAAAGTACCAGTGGCTTCTCTTCCCGCGCAGATGGTAAAAGCCCATCGAGGGAATGAGCGAAAATCATAGGAATCATATCATAGGCGATGCGGCTAGAACCTATCATCATTTTGATTCAATTTTCCATCGATATGCCAACAATCGTGCTAAACGTGGCCTGTAGGTCTTGTCACCTTGGGTTCTGTCTTCCCCGTAAGGGATAAAGACGTGATTTGTGTTGGTGTTGTTGTTATACTAATATTGTAGAGAGAATTCATTTATTTATTTATTTTTGTTTGTTTTGGACTGATTTAAAAAAATATTTTACCTATAGAATGCTGCAATGATCTGTGAGTCGCGTAATAATAAATTCTTGAACTTCAACACACATAATAGCAAGCTTCTTTATTAAATTCAATTAATCTTCTTTATTTTATTCAACTGTCTTAAATTTTCTCGTTCAATTTCACCGAGGAACGCAAACAAAAAGTTTAGCAGACATTTGTTTTCAATTAGACCGTTGAAATACACACTGAGAATCTTTTCTCCGGGTCGGATGTCTTCGTAATTAAGTCCTGAATGTTCCCACTCATCACCGGCGCATATGTGCGAGTCGTGTTTCTGATTTATAGCATTATTTTCTATTTGATTGAGTGCTAAGTGTGCCTTTTTCTTCATTATTAGAGTAATTAAGCACGTTTATTTATTAGATACGCCTTGCGCTCCATTATTATACACCACAAACTTTATTTGATACGTCGCTTCGTCCGTTTAGAATTAGACTTAAGAACTGACACTGATAGTATATTCTGCAATAATTACGTTAAGACTTTAGGCAGCTATACCTTTGACATGTTAATCGCTATCCCGCGGGAATCATTCAAATTTTCAGAATAAAAAGTAGCTTATTTTTGAATCTAGGATATCAGCCTAACTCTATTCCAAAATCGATCCAAATCCGTCAAGTCGTTTCAGCGTGAGGAAGGAACAAACATTCACACTCACCCACTCACAAACTTCTGCATTTATAGTATTAGTAGGATTTTACATGTATACATACTTACACAAATCGTGTCAGACTAACATAGTGATGGGTTGCTTACTGCATCGCCTATAACATGATTCCTAAGTTTCATTTCATGTGCCACAATTTTTTTTTTCAGCACAAGACTCTAGTCTTAGCACAAAGACCCAAACATGTTATTCATGCACATACAGTTAGTTCTCCCTATCATAGCAACCCTCCACCCGCACCTTTAATATCCGCTACCAATACAAACACAGACAAAGACAAACAATCAGTTTTTTTGAGCGGCGTCGCACAGAGCGTTATCAAAGCTAAGTCTGACCGCCGCCACGCTCCCACAGATAATGGCTCGGACCGTCAATATTTGAAAACCCATCAGTGACAACGACAAAATGACTTCTTCACTTTACTAAAACAATTTTTACAATACCAATACAAAATTACAAAACGATCCTTCCAGGCTTAAACATAAAGATGATATTGCTGTCGTGCAATTCGAAAAGTGCAGCCAAGTCGGGCTACTTGCTCCATTAGGCAGGCTTTCATGTATTAAAAATAAAAGTATATCAACTTATGTTAGTCGAAGTTGTGGTAGGTAATGAGGGTGAATGTATGATACATGATACTGAGCTAAACACAAAATAAATTCTAGAGACAGCTGTTTGAATTTTGTCAAAGTCAATTTTTGCAACTTAATGTCTAGAAAGCAGACTTAGCGTATAATTATTAAAGTTTCATCTCTAAACTTCATAGCAAGTATCGCAACTCATTAAGAACTTGCGCAATAAATCTAAGGAGAAAATTATAGATACAGATGTCTCTGTAAATAAAGCTTAAAGTATTAAATCAGTGTGTTCTAGCGTTCGCGCTCTCCTGACTTGTTTACAAAAAGTTTCAACGTGACTTATATCTGCTGAACTTTGTTTTAAATTAAGGGTGTAAGGAATAAGAGGAGAGGGAGAAACAAATTAACATTTCGCATCAGACGCTGAATAAATTGTAAGACGCTTCCCGCAAAACAACAGGCCATCAATATACTTACGTATTCCATCAATTCTACCATTTATAATGCCCAAACGCTTACCTGTGAACAAAATAACATTATTAATAATTGAAAACTCGTATTCATCACTAAGAAATATATGGTACCGTCTCACGTTAAAACATTTAAGCTTTCTTGTCTCATAGAGCATTAAAAATTGACAGTGCATTAGTGTTATTTGTACGATATTACTATTTAAATGTGTGCGTAGGTGTGGGATCAAAGAAACGTTATGCATTTCGGCTTACCATTTCGAGATAAAGGCGTGTTATGGAGACGCCTTTACTCTACGGTGAAAGATTACATTTTTATTTACTACTCCAAAACGTTTGATAATCCATGTCTTAATTAACAAAGCGGGAGAGAGGCCGGTACTGCGAGACGCACCAGCCAAACGTTTTCGTGCATCTCCGCCACTTAATCTCAATTTAAAATGAACCATGTTCTTACAACCAGAGAGTTAATCATGTAAGACATTATGAAACTAGAGGCTGCCTCGCTAATCTTTGAATTTCGTGGTACGGGGTTCGCTACATGCGTTTTGTCGGCAACGTATATCCATTTGCTCCGAGCTGATTTGATTAGGAGTTATTTTTGTAATTTTATTGTACCAACCAAGACACGTTATTGTGATACGGTAACGAATTAAAATTCCACCAAACACGACAGCGTCAACGACCCCAGAAGTAAACTCGACAGTTTTATTTAATGGAATCGTAAAATCGTAAAATCTCGAGTAAATCGATGAATCTCTCGGAGAGATAAATTAAATTTTAATAATCTACACTCCTTTATCTGGGCGGATTAGGTCGTAAATCTTGACGGGGCCTTTTTAATTCACAATTTTATACGAGAGCATAAAACAAACAGCGCCGGTGCCTTACAATGGCAGCGCTGTACCGAAATTTATACAAGAGGAACTTGAATCAATCAGAAACGGTAATCCTGTAAGGCAATAAACAATCTTGGACAAACGCCGATAAAACCAAGTTTTACGATCTGCCACCTCGTTTATTACTCGAATGCGACGGAGCAAAACAAAAGTCGGGAATATGGCATTAACAAAATGGGCCGCACTCAACAGTATTGTCGGTTACACTAACAAATTTACGATTATTCCAAGCAATATAATCGTATTGGGGTATCGGATGTCATATAAATAATCTATCACTATCCGACCGTGTTCTCTTTAGATTTATTTACGGCTTCATTCAAATGACTTATTCATAATAAAATTCTAAAGCTCGAGGAATTTACTAGAGTAAATAAGGAAAGTTTTGACAGTAAAATACCTATTTTCGTAAATGAAGAGTTTGTCTTAAAAGCTCTTAGTTATAAAATATTGTAAATACAAGTTTAATGTTTACAAAGTGTCTATCAGACATTAAGTTCGTGATTTTAATATAATAATTGCTTATTGTGATGATTGCTTTTCATTTAATTTAATACAATTTAAGTGAAAGCATAAAAGTTTCCTCTACAATACAATTTTTAAATATTATTAAAGTTTATATTCTCCTAAAACCATAGAAGGATAACATAAAAAAAATCTAAATCATCACAAATAACGACATGAGAATGACACCTCACGACTGACCGTGGAATCTACGGGGCTGTCATATCGAGACTAGCTTTGGACGGACATGAAGTTGAACTCTTAGACAAGGTCTCAACTTATGTCATTACGAGATTGATAATTCTCAAGCTTAATAGAGCACTTTTATCTGTTACGTATCAAGATTCTTATCAATTGTGTAGGCACTTGAAAATAATATTAACGTTAGAGAAAATTATAACTCCGTGCTTACCATTGTTTATGAAAAATTTGTGTTAGAAGGGGAACAGATCTTAAATTTAAATGCTCGTAAGTAATGAATCCTAAATGTTCTTTTCCATCAAAGATTTATTCAGAAACGGTAATTATTTAAAACTCCCAAATCGGAGACAAAAAGACTTTCACGACAATTAACATGAAAGCGTCTTCTGATCAATCAAAGGCCATTAGAAGAATTGCCCGTTCGACTTTTGATAAATATGACCGAAGTGTTCCATAAAAAGGAACAAGAAATCTCGAGGCGCAACAAAATGAAGAAATTAACTCGAAATCGGTGAAATAGCGGCAAGATAACTTAATCGCCTGCTCGTAAGAAACCGGTTTTTTTTTCAATGTGAGGTCAGAGTGGGCTAACCGTGGCTGTTTGTAATGCCGACAGCGGTTTAAAGAAATTATTTTCTGGGAGAAGTTTCTTTACTACTTAATTACATCGTACTTTGATGAGAGTTTTTACTTCTTCGTGTACTTCATCAACTTCTGCACGTTTTTATTTACCACGTCTGTCTTCATCATTGTTACCGTCGCCATTGTCGATTCTACACATTTTTTCGTCAGCTTTATTTGTTAGCGAATTACGAAATTCGCTTAGTATCGCAACATGTCAATATCGTTTTCGATATACGTGTCGAATATCGTCAATGTCGAAAACAAGCGTAGGTACTCCGTAAGGGATATAACGTGGTCGGGTTCCGGATCACGACCGAGCTTTGGACGTTGGTCTAAAGGAATATTGGTAAGTTTACCTTGCGATTTATTTTCCTTGCATAGTACTGATATTTCCTATCCTTTTCCATTTTTCAAAACTTTTACTAACTTCAGTGAGGTATCGTGTTCTCTGTCTAACGAGTAATTAATAAAAAGCTAATAGTAAGTAATAATCTAGTAAACGCAATGGTCAAAGTGACATATAAAATAAGAATGTTTGTGTAACACAACATTGAAAGACGTTTTTTGGTAGGTAAATATTCTTCAGTTTTAAACTTTCAGCTACATGTAAGTAATAGGTATTCCAGCAAGTGAACAACAAATCATAAGACGCATTGAAACGGTGAAAATGATAGAAAATTTTAAAAACTTTAAATTCAGTCATCTTGTTCAAAAATTAAGTAGCGTTCGTATCGGAATTATTTGAAATCTTAAAATCTTATTTCTCGCCTCTCTTCGGTTGCTTGAGCCGATTTCCTGACTGAGACGAATTATTATTTTTATAGTACGCGGCGCTCAAACAGATTGCTCGTGATTTGGTGCCTTCGGTATATTTTTTATGAAGTTGTTTAGTTCTGGAGGTGTGTTCGCCACAGGTAGAAGTTTTAATGACATCGACTCGCGACTTACAAAGTTGCGCAAGTTAAAAAGTAAATAGTGAAATCAAAAGTGTAATATTAAAGGAGTTTTCGTAAATACTGCAGACAGTTGGAGTTTATATTAACTTGTTAACATTATACAGAGTTTTCAGTTTGTTGTTAGCGAAGTTATTCGTAGCATTGATGAGAAAAGAGATTTTATGAATAATGTTTTTGTAGAAATAGAGTTAAGTTTAGAAGCAATGGAATATAAAGCAACGCTCATTGATTTAGTTACCGTTAAAAGGAGCGTAAGTCCCTTACCAACGCTTCCCTCCATAACGGATAGAATACAGAATCATCCGCCCAAAATAATTATAGCATCCAATTAGATTCCACCTCACAAAGGCAGCACGGCGACTTTCACACGAAGATTCGGAAGTCCCTTAACAATAGACACTGTCAGCGGCCAATAATATAATATTTTAAACACATTAATACGAGAATATGTTAATTCCAATTCACGGTCGGTAAGCAGCTTTGTTTAAATTTTATGATGAAACTCCGTAGAGTTACACCTCTGTGTTAATGATAAGACGTAATTAAAAGACAAGTGAATATATTTCAAAACATAAAAGGTGTGATCAGGAAGAATGGACATTTAAATGTTAATAGGGTGGTGTGATTAAAAGCGAGTGTGTGAAAAATTGTGAACGATTATTTATTCAAAATCGGAGTTAATTTAATGAGTAATTTAGGTAGTTGTAACATCATTAATAAAGTCATTATTGTGATGGATTGGCTGTTTGTTATTTCTGTTTTAAACTTTTTTTTCCATTTTTATAATCACTTGTATCTTACTTAGGACCATTACTTTTCAATTGCAAAGCATATCAACTTTGCTTTTTCTTCATATCTTCTAAATCTTTAATTTACTATATTTTTTACAACAACTTACATTAGTTTACCATTTATCTATAATACGTTACATAGCTTTGACAATTTGTTCTTTTTCGTCTTGGTTGGTATCTGTAGCCAAGTTTTAACTATGTATAGAATGTGAACTGAACTCGGACGATCCTCGGACATTGTTGCAATGGTATCCGGGCAGGGGTATTAAAATTTAACCAACTGAAGAGCAGGGCACCTTTTTTATGATCACGGTAGTAAGAGCCTTTGAATGTGTAAAGCGGTATGTTTAATTCAGAGTTGATCTTGTTTGATGCAAGATTTAGGAGTAACCGTGCTACAATACGGAAGGATAGTATTACGAAACAAGTAAATATTTTACAACTAGCTTCTGCTCGCGACGTCGTCCACGTAGAATCAGCAATTGCCATGATTATCGCTATCCCGCGGTTATGCAATTTTTTGGGATGAAAAGTATCTAAAATATTGACCAGGGATATAAGGTACCACCACGCAAAATTTCATTTAAATCGATCCAACAGTTTTGGAGATTAGCGAACACAGACATAGGTCACACATCCATACATACAGATAGACAAATTTATAAAATCTACTTTTTTGTGTTTTATTACTCTTTCCTGATCGTTAGCACTCTATTTTTGATGAGTTTATTCAATGTTACACGAACTTTCTGCTGATTTATTATATGTTTATAGACAAGCTTCGCCAATTAATGAACAGTTGGTATTGACGTGTAACACTTGCTAATGTGTGCGTTATGTAGTCTGGCGGTTATCAAAATACAAGCAATTCACTGTTTTACATAAGCAGCTATTTTGTATGGAGTACGAGATCCAATAATTGACCGAGTGAGCATGAAGAGCGAGGAACCATTTTCCTTTGGGTATAAGATTTTTCATATACCCGGCTATCCGAATGTATGTTTTCCTCTATAGGTCGTATTTATTAACCAACTAGCTGTTGCCCGCGACTCCGCTTGCGCGGAATTGGCTTATCGCTAATCCGGGGGAACTTTGCAACTTTTCCAGGATAAAAGTTATCCTATTATGTCCTTACCCGGGACTAAAAATATCTGTATTCCAAATTCCAGTTCAATCAGTCCAGCGGTTTAAAGATAATAAAAGACAACAGACAGACAGACAGAGTTACTTCCACATTTACAATATTAGTAGGGATTATTGTAAAATATTATGAGCAGGTTCAAT
Organism: Pandemis corylana; assembly: GCA_949127965.1. Taxonomy (NCBI): domain Eukaryota; kingdom Metazoa; phylum Arthropoda; class Insecta; order Lepidoptera; family Tortricidae; genus Pandemis; species Pandemis corylana. The sequence continues at coordinate 2,771,393 of OX421868.1, read as the reverse complement.
GATATCGATTTTTCGTTGAATTAGTCTTTGAAAGATTTTCAAAAAGGCCATTGAAAACGCAAAAAAAAACATTTATTTCAGGCATCAGGCAAAAATGAATAAAAGCCAGGTCTACCCCAAAAAGCCAAATTTTAATTACAATTTTACTGACAAAAAAGGCGATGTGATTAGCAACCCATCACTATTTTGATTCCCCTTTCCACCTATAGGCACGCCCACAATCATGCTAAACGTGGCCTTTAGATCTTGTTACGCTTACCCCTATGTATTATATGCAAGTATGTCAAAAAGTATGTACAAAGCGAACTTAACCGTATAGAGAATCTTTCCCAAATCACGTTTGAGTAGACGAGACTAGTTACAACAAAGAAAAAAATTCAGCTAAAAAGCATCGCATCAGATAAGGTTTAAAAAAACCATCGGGCGTTATAAAGCACCCATCAGACAGGCGTCAAAACAAAACGCGCTCACAACAAACATTGATAACGTACGATCGATCACACCCACGCGTCTGTGTTGCCACCCTAATCCATTACGGCCTGAGTTAATAAAATCCCGCGTCTTATTTACAAATTGATAAGTGTCTGATAGAGGTATCGGCTACTGCGACGGTTTGCTCTATACGGCACTTACTTGAAATACCTTGACTACTATTCGATCCTTTCAACTGACCGCTTAAGGCTTTTTTTTACCTATTTTTAACACTAGATTGCTAGGAACAAGGTGCCGATAAAAACTTGGCAGAAGACCTAACAAATCCAAAAGACCAACTAAATAAATAAAAGGTTGACATAAATGGTTAAAGACATTTATATATGTGCAGCAGATTTCAAATGCAAGATCGCACGTGTTCATAAAAGTCGAGTTGCTAACCTACATTTTTAACCCTGGTCTTCTGCTTGAGATACCATAGGACTAAACATAACGCTTAAGCTACCATTGCTGCTTCAAGAAAGTAACAGACGAAATGAACTGGACGCAAGCGTGAACTAAATCCATAGCTGTTTGGTTACTATTTGGACGACATTGTAGAAGGTGTCCGACGTAGACGTTCTTTCGCAGATAAAATTAGCGACATCAGTGACATTGAAACGGGTGATTATGATCTGAGCTTCATTAATTGGGTTACAGGGACCTTACCATGACGTCTTAATGCGATTCCCATTCAGTTTAGGTTCGCTCGCTGTCAAATCCATACTAAAAATGACAGCTAAAACTTGAACTGAGTTAGAATTGAATCGCATTCAGACGTCATATAAGTAGTAACCCGTGTAGTAGTTGCCGCAGCCGAATTTGCATTATCACCTAGCCGACAAAAGTTGAACTCGCTATTGCACACAAACAGGTAAATCAGTCTGCTGTTGTGTAGTTTAAACGCCACTAGAAACATCTAAAACGCAGTCAGTTTCAACCCATAGAACCAGCATTTTAAGTAAAACGAAGTCATGGACTGTTCCAAATAAAGCCACTTAACTTTTTTTTTTTAATAGAAAATGCTTAGTCACCGGCCCAACAAGGAGTAAGCTCCTGCTTCAAACAGCCTTCTGATAAGCACGACGACGAAAGTGACAGATTTTTTTGACATATTTACTTAAAGGATTACGCCTTGGAATAATGACGAGACTCCTGTATCAATTATAATAATCGGGTTCTGGGCTTTTAGGGAATTCTTTGTGTCCCTAATTGTTTCGGAACCGTTAGGTTTGACAGGTCAATGCGATAAGGTTTTAAAACAGTTTCCTTTAATGTAATACGTCTTTTGTTTTAATATAATACGAATAACTACAACATAGGAAAATTTAGAAACGTGTGTTTATTCGAAAACTAGCTTCTCCCCGCGACTTCGTGTGCGTAGAATTATACATTATAATCCTTCCTCTTGAATCACTCGATCAATAAAAAACCGCATCAAAATCCGTTACGTCGTTTTGAAAATCTCAGCATACATAAGGGACAGGCAGACAGCGGAAAGCGACTTTGTTTTATACTATGTAGTGTACGATCCTAATGAAATTATAAATGCGAAAATGTGTCTGTAAGTTTGTAGCTAGGCAAATAAATAGGTTACAACCTGGTTTTATGCAAATTATTGTTTGTAACACTAGAAACTCACGTAGTTAGTCGTAGGATAGCTATTAACGACTTCTTTGCAAATGCCCATGACGTATTTTGTCTTAACCTTCTAAGCCGGCAACGCATCTGGAATCTAGTATTGAAGATGTCAATAGGTCGTCTCACATAGCATCAAATGACCCACTTCCTCGTTCACATGTTTTTATAAAAACACGGCATAAAACGTCTTGTAAAGTAGTTAACATCGTGGTTCACTAATTATAAGCTTAGCATTTAGCGTTATAGTCTTACTCGTTATTTAAACACTATTCCAAATTTACAAGAAAGTTACGTAGTAATTAAGGTACGAATAAGCATCAATTAGTAACTAGGACTTGGATTCGAGTTTGATAATTATCTTGCCTTCATGTGATACAAAATCCGACCACTTGGATGGTTTTATGCAGCAAAAAGTGAGTAGCAATTGTTATTTATTAACATAAAATATGACTGACATTTTGATCCAAAGTCGACGTCAGGATGTCCAAAATGTAGTACACTAATTGTGGCTTCACGGAGGAAGATTAAAAATTATACTAGTTAGTTGCGCAACCCGTGGGCTTTGCGGAAAATCCTCTTTTATTCCAGTATTAACATTTGTAGGGATATTTGTTCTGGGAGCTGTTTGCTTGTTCAGTGTAAAAACATTTACATTTTTGTCTTCAACTGCAGACTTTGCATTCATCACATCATCAGCTAGAAGACGTCCACTGTTAAAAAAAGCTCTTGGAACGCTACAATGAACGACAACTCGCCACCTGCATTCACCGGTTTCCCGCAACTTTCACGATGCCGGTCTACCTAGTGGGAGGCTTGCCAACACTGCGTCTTTCGGTTTGTGGTCGCCACTCGAGAACTTTTCTCCCCCAAAAGGTTGTCTGCATGCACCTTGCAAGGGTTAACTTAAACTAAAAAGTCAATACCTGGGTTGGGGACCAAGAAAAAACATAGAATGTACCAGTTGCCTCACTCCTCACGAAGATGGTCAAAGCCATCGAGGGAATGGAGCAAACACGTTATAGGCGATGCGACTAGCAACTTATCACTATTTCGATTCTCCTTCCCGCCTATACACCCAAAATCATGCTCAACGGTGGCTTTTAGGTCTTGTTATATTGGACTCTATTTAACCTGTGAGGACAGACGTGCTTTATATATGTATGTATGTATGAATAAAGTTGTTTGAATCTAGTCATGGTTGCATGTTGCATTACACCATCCATTTAAAATCACGCTAAACCTTGATCAACTAAATGAACCTGTCTCACATTCAAGCCGATATAGTTTATACTCCAGCTCAATTATAAGCACTGGAACATAATTTGCATAGCAATTAAGTAATGCTCATAGTATGTCTCCATTAAATACATATACTGACGAGCAAATTTAACGGGTTACTTTTCACACAACTTTGATATATTTACTTAAAGGATTACGCTTTGGAAGAATGACGAGATTCCTTTATCGATTATAATGTTCGGGTTCTGGGCTTTTAGGGAATTCTCTAACGAACGAGAACTGGCCACTTTTCATGCAACTTTGTATTGGAAGTGAACCGTTATTCTTGCTCGTCAGTGTAGTAATAGTGGTTTGACTACAGAGGAGTTGAATAATACTTAGTAGGAAATACCAGCACGCTAAAACCTTTAATGCAATATTTTAACCCGCATCACAAAAAGGGGTGTTATAACTTTGAAGTCTGTATCTGTGTTTGTGTTTCACTACATTTCTAAGACAAATTCTAAAGTAAATCCAATTTGGATAAACAAAACTAATATTTCCATGTAATTATTGAGTTATAAATCGTAGTGATTCTAAAGCGAGCAATAAATCTCGTAACGTTGCAATTAAGAGTTATTACGGCGCCATGATAGAAGCCAATGACACCTTTATATGCCTCTTAGGAGTTCTTATTTCATATCTAAAGTGATACCTGTTTTTTCAAGTAAAATTTTAGCCGATTAGAATAATTCAATGGTGTGTGTGAAGTTCCCAATCTGCACTAGGCCCGCGTGGGAACTATAGCCCAAGCCCTCTCATCCCAAGATGGCGTGTGCCCAGCAGTGGGACGTATATGGGCTGGCGATGATGATGATGATGATGATGATGATGATGATGATGATGATGATGAGAATAATTTAACTCAAATAATGCATTTCAGATGTGTTCTCTGGCTATGCCTACTTCTTAAAGGTTAAAATACCTCAAGTGACAGTAATTTCTACGGCTGCCTTACTTTCCAAGCTGGAACACAGGGTTGGAAGTGCCACGTGGCGGATTGAACGAGATGAAAATGTGGTGGGGTGCGAGTCGGGTTACCTCCGCGTGTGGTCAAGAGCTGCGGTTCGTTTTCGGATCCGTCCGAGGGGAAGAGCAGTGCTTGGTCCGGTGTACCCTGGGCATCGGCTAATGATTTCCTAGCAGTTTCTGAGGGATACCATTGAGCGTTGGCTAAGAGCCTGACAAGTGGGAGAGGGTCTTTCGACCGTATTACCGTGCAACGTTGATTTTTGAATACTGTATTTATTACTTTGACATTGGCGAAGTTGTCGTCGCTATAACGACTTGATACGCCACAAATAAGAAGATGGTAGTGATCCAGACGGACGTAGCACAAACTAGCCACCAAACTACAAACAGCACTAAGACGTTTTTCATACCTAATTACGTTTCTCAGCAGAACATCTCTGTGGAATCGTAGATAACATGTGAAAGAATATAAAGCCAATCTTTGTACTAGAATTCTGGAAGCATTACAAAGCTTGTGTTTAATTAGAGCTCCCAGCAACTTACGTAAAATGTTAGTTAATTGAACTGAAGTAGAGTCTTGGGAGCGTTTATAAGTTCATTTAGAAGCAAACGATGGTAGTCACGCCATTCACTTAGTTTCTGAACCTATAGAACTATATTTTCTTGCAGAACTTTCCACAAGAAAATATTTGTATCAAGGTAAAGGGAAAGTCAAAGAAAGATGAGGTTGTGAATGTAGGATAAACAGATTCAGTTTATGGAGTTAAGTCCATGAGTAATTCTTGATTTAATCAATTACAATCACTCCAAAAAAGATAGACAAAGATCCAAGAGGCAACTATTTCAGCTCGTTTGCTCTAAGTCGAGTTCACTTGAGATTGTTTTTCTAATTTTAAAAATAAACTTACCAAAAAGTTTTTTACTGTGCATTGCTTTTATAATTTAAATGAATATTTTTGTAGGATCTATTAAAATTTAGATAGAAATAATTACGTCCGAAATGAACAAACCGTTGAAACTTATAAAAATCATGTTATCACAAATTGTACACGGTTTTATACAATAAACGTTTTTTCTACTGTAAAACCTATTTATAACTGAATGAATTAGGTATGTGGTTTTGTAAGCAGGGGGTACTATTGAAAAATATAGGACCATTTTCAATATAATTTGAATACAAAGAGAGCTCTTTTATCTGTGACTTGGACGCTACCTTTTGACGTTTGAAAGTGCAAAACTGTCAGAAAATGTAAATGAACTTTTGGTCAACTTTTTGATTTAAAAATTTTGTATGTTTTTTTTATCAAGTAACTAAAAGACTACCTAAAGCGAGCCTACCTGTTCCTGAAAGAGTTGGCAACGCATCAGTGATTCCCTTCGTCTTCCCGTCGATGCGATGGTGATCACTTTCTACCAGGTGACCCATCTCCTCGCTTGCCCCCTCTTATATATAAAAATGTATCTACCTGTCCACACGCCCCTTCGCTTTCGAAAGTTTCGAAATCCCCAAGTTACATTACGTTTCATTTTATCTCTTTAAAATCTACGATTGATTGGATATCTCCCAGATTATCTCCACCAGGCTTCATTGATTGCATACTAATGCAGGAAATTGCACGTTTCTAGTTTTATTGCGCCACCAAATAAAGTAAAGATTGCTTTGAGATAGTGTCACAGACTTATCTTCTAGTGCCACAGAGACAATTTGCGGTCTAGCAAAACTACTGCTAATTGAATGTTCAGTTAATGTGTTAACGAAGAAAGGAGAAAAGTAACACGAGCCATTTATGGACACTAAAGTGTTAATGAAAATAAAGTCTTGTTCAAAATCTTTTTAAAAATGTTTCAAATACGACTTAAATACATAAAAATTTTAACTAGCATACCAAACACAAGTGATGACCAGTCAGTTTTGACAAAAACATACCACAGTTAAAAGTCTCCAAGAAACCAATAAACAAAAGTATAAAAGCATACCTCATTCTATAAAATACCAACCTACAAGAATTGTTGAAATAAAAACAACTGTTTCATTCTTTACAACACGCTCCTAAGAATGGAAATAATTCTAAATCACATACCAGAAACAATTTCAAGTTCCAAGTACTGCAAGCAATAATGTCACAACTTTATTTGATCAGCCTTCAAAATGGCCGCTAAACAAATATTGAATCGAAACATATTCGACTAAGTTCAAACACTGATTCGAGAACTAAAATAAACGGCGGCGGGTTCCGGATTCCACTTTATAATGTAATTTTGTTAAATGCAGTGCATTACAGACTTTTTTAAAACAACGCTGTTCAGTTCTATTTATTGTTGTCATACTTATTATTGCAAAAGTTAATAATAGTAACATGATAGTTCTAAAAGTTCTAAACTAGAACTCAACAACTGTTAACAATAAATATTGTAAATAGTAGGTGAGGGCACCTTACAACTACCAATGGGGGTGCGTAACGATGGCTATAAACATTTTTGGTATAATATTAGTAGCAATAACGCTCATTTGATATAATTATTAAATCATATAACAACACTTAATACATTTACATATGACATAATTATCATTTCTTATAATGATCATTTGATATAATATCATTTAATATAACATTCTTTAAGTATAATGCTTATTTCCTATAATGAACTTATGGTATAACGTTATTTTTATGTAAAACTATTATATAATGTATTAGAGACATAATCACAAAACGAACTGCTATCAAAAAGTAGGTTAGGTTAGGTTTGAACTGCGTCCCCCAACAAAAACAAACTGCTATAAAAAAGTTATATATTATGATTTGTATATAAAATGAGCGTTATACCATATAATCGTTATAAGAAATAAACGTTATACCGAACGATAAATATACGAAATAAATGTATATATTTTAAAATTATACCAAACGTTTATTATACACAATGAGTGATTATACCCTTTGAAATTATATCAAATGTTGATATATCGATAGAAAATATATTAAATATTTTTATATCGATCATTACACACCCCTACCAATGGATCCTCGAGTACACTTGTCTTTAGCACATGAACAAAAGCATTGTAAGTATACAGCGGAACTAAACAGTTCATTCTTTCTTTTACTTATTACAACTAATGTACGCTTGTCTGTTGTTTTATGATTGTGAACTTAAAACGACTCAAAAGCTAGCAAGCTTCGGAATTAACGAACTACTCTTGTTTGATTGGGGTGCGATACACTATGATTACCGATATAGTACTAGCGGCAGAATTAACTTTGTTTCGTCATACCCTCGGTATGCCGTGCCTTGGAGCGTCAGTTTGTTTTGGACAAGTGTTCACGGGAAATGTTTCAAATACTTTTGGTAGGCGCCTTAAAATTCGGCAAAGAAATGTTGCTATTGCCGTAAAACAATGGAATGGAGCTGAAGGAAGGTTAGGGATTAAACTAGGGCATCTAGAAATACAGTTTTATTTTATTGAGGTCTATAAGATAGTTTCGTGATTTGCAATTAACAATATGAGTGGTTTCGCACTACGTCCGATCCGAACCCGTGAAAATATGGTCCGTAGTAGCCGTAGAACTATTTTCTATGGTAATTTACGGATCTCAAATCGGTTGACGGAGATAATTTGTTTACAAACTTTTGCTGATCAATGCCTCGCATGTTTCCTCAGCATGGACCTAGTTTGGGGTGTAAAGTTACATAGGTACCAACTTGTTTAAATAAGGGGTAACTTCGATATCATATTCATAATTTAAACGCAGAACTATCGTTACCATAAAAAGCTACACGAGATTAAAAATAAAACCCGTATCAGATAAAAGAAACCGTATACAAGTTATACAGAATGCAAGCAAATATTTGATAGCCCAGTCCAATCTTATATGTCATACAATCGTTTGTAGCCGGGAACCGATCATGCATCAAAATGTCAACAAGCTGAGTAGGGACTGAATAAAGAAAAAAAAATGTGACACACCCGATCCGCCCGAGCAATTTGCTTCGGTTATGGCGAACTATAAAATGTAGTAAAACTATATGGTGTCATTGGTACTTAAGACGTTCTAGCGTAAAGTGGGATAGATTTATCGAATAAAATATTATTCTGGACGTTTGTCAGTTTACGCGTGATTTGAATCGAGTGTCGTCAGAGTTTTTGTGAGTCGATTCCATTATTAGGACAGTCTGTGACAATGGCGATGGGTTTCTTTTTGACATTGAAGTTACAAAGGCACTGGGTGAGGCTTCTGTTATAAGCAATGCGAAAAGGAAAGGTTGGGCTACCCGGTAGGCAGAGCCCTACCGGGTCAAATGCAAAGTTCTTACCAAAGCGGTAGCCAAAAATTAACATCTACTTAAGACAAAAAAAAAAAACATTTTTGTTACAAGCTTTTTGCTGTCTGCACTTTTAGTTGACTGTATTTGCATTGTAATCCGTTCTACATTTGGTACCAAATTTCAAGTCAATCGGAGCAACCGTTGAAGAGTTTCCTACTGCGGAGACGGTCCTGACCAGGCCACCAGAATTCTACTACCAGATTATTGTATTTTCATCCGGCTTCTACAAATATAAAATTTCAGCTCATTCGATTGAAGATATCTGCTTCAACATTCAGTTGCAAGATTGCACCTGGACAAACATACTTACATACATACATAGGCACATACATTGGAAGTCAAAAGAAAGTGGTCCATAGAAAATAATTGAAACACAACCCATGTAAAATAATAACGCAAAGAAGAAATCTTAAGCAGCACACTGAAACCAGCAAACTCGGTCTTCCGTACCAAAAAAGACAGCAGCACTTTTAACTAACTTAACGAATGTTTGAAACGTGTTGATAAATTCGCAGACCGATTCATTGCAGTGTCATTGTACCTTTAAAAAATACCGTAACGACGCAGTGCTAAACCTTAGTATCGATTCTTTCTACATTCCAATCCTATTTCAGAAATACACTCACAAATTTGTAAATGATAAAACATGAATAGCTGATTAAAGGGAGAAATAAAATAACCATAAGTCTGCTTGTATCTTGACTAACAAGACGGTAAGCATTAAAAACGTATGTTAAGCCACTTGAGCTCAAAAAAGGTACCGCATACCATAAATTATACTTAAATAGATACTAGTTATTTTAAGTATGTACTTGAGCAGGTGGTGCAATGCTTCTGTGTAAATTGAAAATTATGGGTCAATTCTATGCAATAAATGCTAGAAGAATAGGTATTTAATTGCGAAAACCTGTTTCAAGTAGTGTTAATAGCACGCATCATTTAAAACACTATCTTTTTTTTAAACTAGGTTCAGACTTTTTCAGATTCTTCCGTATTCCAACTCCATCTTCCGCCACTATCATATTTGTTGTCTTCTTATATTTCTTTTTGTCCCCAAGACCGAAATTAAAGAAGGAAAATAAGAGAATGTACCTAGTATAAATGCTGCTGTAAGTACATCAACTTCTTTTTTAATAAAATAAAATACTAAACATCTTAAAGAATTACAGAAAAATCGTGTTCAAATTTTTAAATCCTATTCTGTGTTGCAAAAAATACAGACAGTCTTTCAAAGAGCAGGGAAACGCAAAAAATAGGCCCATGTTGCGGCCTATTTATGACCCAAGGCATCAATACACGGACAGACATCTATTTGTTGTCATTTATGTGCGAATATTTCTAAATCCAAGCATTGACAAACTTCCGGAGTTTTGTGAGGATACAATGGCAGATTTGTTGCGTAAAGGTAACCAACCGCAAACGGCCGATTTGGGCACCGGAACGGCGTTTTTCTGTTACTGCTATTATTTAGACCATTGTATCTTAGACGATATTAAATGTGGTGGTATTAAATTTAGAAGATTTGTATGTCTTACCCACCTTGTCTTGTGTTTTTAGTATATTGTATTTCTTCCTATTATATATCTACGTGTATCGAATGTGTGTAAATAAATGTTTCTCTCTCTCTCTCTCTCTCTCTCTCTCTCTTCAATCTCAAACTAAAATTTTAAACTTGTTCAAAAAATCTATATCTTTCACAAAACGATTGAGATTGACATATCATTTACATTATTTTAATGGGTTAGAATGACGGAGTTTTAAAAGCAAAAATACTATCATAATAAGTCTGTTAGCTAAAAACAACAGCAGATATACGCAAATACATCATCTGTGTTTTATGAATACCAAAAACATAAACAGAAACAGGTTTATCAGCAAAATATACGGTCTTATGATTTATAAAGAAATATTTATCATAGCAAAAAAGTTCACTGAAATAGGATCGTCTCCCTTTTCGATTTTAGTCAAAACAAAATCAGGATGGCCTTTTGTTGGCAATCCACTCCTGTGGGTATCATATTTAGGAGGGATGAATGAGGTACTGAACGCAGAAAAATGGCTTCGCCGTGTCTGAAGGCTGAGAGTAAAAATAATATTATTGAATTCTCAGCAAAAGAAGATACTCGTAGACAAAATATTTTTTATGACTTTAAAATGAATAGCCACTTATTATAGCCATAAAGCATGACATTACCCATCTATACTAATATTTTAAAGAGAAGAGATTCGATTGTTGGTTTGCTAGTTTGCATTTAGTAGGCTCCAACATTACGGCACCGATTTTAAAAATTATTTCACTATTAGAATCCTACATTATCCCTGATGAGCATATGCTATGTTTTTTTATTCTGCGCGGACGAAGTTGCGGGAAAACGCTAGTTTGAAATAAATTAATGGTAAGGATTACCTAAGTTTTAACTGTATATAAGATTCGTGATCATTCATATATGAATCTTAATATCAGAATACCCAGATAGTTCTCCTGAGAATAGTAAACTTAGCTTTCTTTGTTACACAATAACAATAAAAGTTCAACATGTCACTGTCCGGAAACTAGATCAAATTCAGACCGTACCTACAAAAATATTTTGCGAAATAAAAGACAGAGATAGTGTAATACCCCCAATGGTAAATAACAGCTTCATACCGCGGAATCAAGTTACATGTGTCGACTGCACGTTCCTTTATTATGCTTTACTCTGGAACCCCTTTGCTGGATGAAAAGAGTTTTATAAACATGCCTTATTATTTGTTAGTGCATTATAGTTAAAGCAGATGGTTTGATGGATAATCCGTCATGCAAAATGTGTCATAAATAAAATATGTGGGGTTAAGCGTTTGAGATTTAAAAATGTTTTTAAACTTGCAATGCTTTTTTCTGTGACGGGTTTCTCATTCATGATGTGATTGGGATTATAAAACAAAATTCTTACTGCGAATTTTATCTTCAAGGTACGCATAAACATAGACAAGGAAGACTTTGAAATGATTTTTTTTTAATACATCGATTGCAATTTATTTACAAAAGTTAAACTCAACTTTGATGCAAGTTTTTTCTGGCCGTTGAACCTTTGCCGACCTTTGTTGACGGTATGTTCATTCGTCTTAAGTTTGTCTCTACGCATTGCTGATACGATTGACAAAAGACTATCGAAGGCGTCAACAAACACGTCATGATTCCAAAGCATCGGGTTACAAGATACTCGCTTCTCTATTTTGCGCTGTCAGTTTTACGCTCCTTTTTTTTCTTTTCTCTTTGTGCACCGGTTTGAGCAACGGTGGGCCGGCATCACTGACGGATCATAGCTGGGGCTATAAAAAATCTGATGAAAGAAACCTGCAATCGGCTGCAAGGGATGCCTTTGTTTCATACTCTACTCGAAATTTGCGTATTTCAGTTTGATCACAATCAGTTCATCGTTTTGATGTACGTAAATAACAGCAGTGGTATTTTGTGAGCTACATTTTTTTCGTAAAATTTCATCAAATATAATAAAATACAGTGCAAATGTTCTTTATTTAACGTAGACAATAGGCGATCATAAATTCATGAAAACACATCTTACCTTTGAAATTGGTCTAAGCAAATAAACAAAGTAAAAGCTAAAAATAAATCCGCTTTTGTAATTACAAAATTGATCTCATTAGATTAAATATATAGCCGTTCTTACGTCAGCATAAAAATCCCACTGCATGATCACATCATTATACATATGACATGATAATTCCAGACAAGACCGCAAAACATTCGATGGAGATATAACAGTAATTGTATCACCAATAAATATTAATACAGCATTAACTGTTGATTTATAAACGAGTTAGCAAATAAATCTGCCTCGTGACCATTCCACAGTTACTTTATCACGATCCCGGGGTTCTCTGGATCGTGATTTCTACCATCGTGTTACCCTTTGTTACCGTGTTTTGTCTCTTCCGCTTTTGATTTATTCTAATGGTTCACTCACTCTATTTGAGTAATGAATTTATTAACATTGAAGTCTGCTGTGTGTGGATTTAATGTTTATATGGAAGTACGACCTCGCTAGTGAAATTTAAGTATAATAAAGATGCAGTACCATTTTTCTTTTTGCTGGTTGAATATTTGTATTACTTAGAAACCTTTTAACTCTGTTTAAGTATTTGGAATTACTCTTTTTTTAGTCTCCTACTATTATTTGACAAATATCTACTTCACGACCGAATTCTGGTTCATTAGTATTACGAGTGTAAAAGTAAACAATAATATTGTAACGTTATCTATTATAGATCACGTTTTACTTACCCACTTCTTTTGTCTGTTGATTACTAAGATTAAAAATTGCCCAATTACTTTCTCACTCAATCGAACAAAAAGCTGTTGTGAATTGATTTAATCTCAAACTTTTAAATACCGCAGAACCTTTGAAATCTCTTTTCACTTGACAACTCAATCACTAAATCCTCTTAAATACAAATTAATACTATTACTTGTTTTTTACGAGCGCTTAGCTTTTAAACCGGACCTTTTTAAACTTTTCTTTTTCTAAATCAAAAGGGTTTCGCAAACTGATTTGCCGTGAAAGCGAATTTAACCCTCAAACGTTTTCAAAGGCTTTGCCGCGTAAAAACTATTCGGGGTACCTCTGTTCGGCTACCTGCACGCCCCTATCGTAGCGTCGATTAACATCTTATAGGCAACGTATAAATTTCACGTTTGTACAAAGTAGGAAATATTTTGCCGTGTTTATCACAGTCACTTGATTCTTCTGTGTCAGATATCGTCTTTATATTGAAAACGGAATAATACCCACGCTTTTTCGACACGTATTTTGTATTCATAATCGGCTTTAAATTTTTTTTGTTTAGCAGCTTCCCTTTGATATATTTCTTTACACTTTTTACAACTACGATTACCAAAGTGGCTCGACCAAAAATGTTAACAGTTTGTGCAAACTACATACCAACTAACGCCAGTAGTACTGGCCCAGTACCATTTCTGAAACACAATCACGTTTATCGAATCGACAACATTTAACTCGTGATCGATCAAACTACATTGATGACATGGCTATTCGAACATTTTTCTCCATCTCTACGTATTAACATGTTACACTGTGGTGTCACGAGCAGTCAATATTAGTCACGTACTCAAAAAGCAAGTCCGTCTGCACGCTGACGACTAGAATGTTGACCACTCGCTGAGACCTCTTTGTCTTGCTCATTGTCTTTATAAAAGCGGACACAAAAGTCTGAATGGTGCTACAAAATAACCAATATACCACCACCTGCGTCGAAATCAAGTGTCACAGCATTCTCATCTTTACCACCCAACAACACAGCATTGACTTCAATATCTCATTCGCAGATTTACTTTGTCCCAAACACTTGTAACTTGTCATAGTTGTCTGTTAATTTGGCCTGTTGTACGTGGGTTCTTTTCGATACGCAGAAAAGGTTTCGAGTGTTGAAACATAAAAAGTTTGTCTGTCTTTCTTTTATCGCATTGATTGCTCTTTTGTCTCATTCATTACGGTACAAGTTTTTTCTTGGCATTTTTTTGTCGTTTAGCAGTTTGTTGATGATTGCTTCGAGTTGATTTTAAAATTGGACTCCCTATCGAACTAAAAGAACTTTGTCGTTCATTTATGGTTTGTAATTTTAGTAGAGAATGATGAAGCTTATGAACCCACCCACGGCTTTGCATCAATTGCAGAACGCCATATCCCGTGGGAATTTCCTAAAATTCGTAGTTTGGAACCCTCACTCCAAATTTCAGCTTTGTAGGTGAATCGGTTTAGGCTTAGTGTCGATTTTAGTCAGTCAGCCAGGACTTTTATGTTATTATAATATAGATTGCAGTCATTGAGTTTCAAATAAATATCAAGAAGAAATGCAACAATTTAATCATGAAGATCAAAATAACTTAATTACAATGTAACCAGAGGTATGCCTAGATTCAATGTGTTTTCAAGGCACGTAACAGGTACATTATACATTTTACCGATACAGATCTAAATCAAAGACCCCAAAAGTTTGTTCTGAATACTAATAAAGCAGCGGAAAGGGAGATGTAACCTCAAAGGGTATTGGGACCAGGAAACTAAAGTATCTGTTAAAAGTTCAGCCCTGTGTTGCTTAAGATCTTCAGCAAAGAAAGTTAATTAACCCTTTTCGTTTAATAATGAGTAAAATTTTGAAGATCGATTTATTTCTCGTTGCGTGTCTTTTCAACAGTTTTTTTTCCAACAATGATTGTATACTTTCTAAGGTTGGTATAATCATGTGACCTCCTTTTAATCTGTAACAGTTCTATAATTTATCACAAACTAGCGATCCACCTCAGCTACGCATACGTTTTTTTAAAGTATAAGTATAAACATTCCTCTGGAATCTCTCCAGACATACATACATCCATAATGATCTCGTTTTTATCCCTTACGGGGTAGAAAAACAGGGTAATAAGACCTAAAGGCCACATTTAGCCTGATTGTGGGCGTATTAGGTAGAAAAGGGAATCAAAATACTGATGGATTTCTAGCTGCATCACCTATAACAAGATTCCCAACATTTTCGCTCAGTGCTTTTACCATCTGCGCGGGAAGAGAAATAGCTGGTAGATTCTATGTTTTTCTTTGCTCCCAGACCAGCATAGAAGCATCTCCTCCTCGTAATCTCTCTAGACATTGATGAAAACCGCATTAAAATCAATTACTAACGTGGTTTTAAAGCTGTAAGCGAAAATACATACAGACGGCGAGAAGTGACTTTGTTTACTTTCTGAAGATAAAAAAGAAAACAACAAAATCGTCAACGTAACCACAAGAAAATTTTCTGCAAACCCTACGTGCGATCGTGATGCAATCGATTACGGAGATAGATATCTACGGGGAATCAGACAGTAATGTCTTCATTGCAACCACCAATTGATTCATTTCGATGAGACGTGATTGGACGAGTCTCTGTGGTTCAGTACGTGACTGCATCACTTGTCCCTTTTCAACTGGTATAGTGAGAGGGAGAGATGATCATAATTCAAATAGTCCAGTAATTTGTCATTATTGGAATCAGTTGTAGGAAGATTACATATAAGTAAGGTGAGAAGGAGGAGTCTTTTAACCATTACAATAAAGGACAGTAAAAATGAGTTATCTGGAGTCGGTCTGTTCAGTGTTTTTATCGTAGTAAAGTGGTAACTGGACGAACAAGCTGTGTTCGGCGTGTTCTGAGGAAGTTTAGCTACTTGGCAAAGGATAGAGTCACCAAAAAGACACATCAAAATCAAAATATCACCCTTATGTTAGTATCCCGGTTACGCTTTGTTCCATCTTTTATATCCCGGACTGCTAAGGAATAGAATACGCTTCCGTCGTCTGTCTTTCCGGATAAGTATAACTTAGGACCATTCACATCCAGAGTAAATAGGCTGTTACTGAACTAGGGAGCTAAATCTTCGGCCTCATTTGCACTTACCAGATAGAGGTCAATCGCTGGTCATTAGTTAATAAAAAAATCACCTTAAAGCCAAATCTAAATAGAATTCATTAAAATCTCGAAGATATGACTTTAGTGGCATTATTTCTAGACACAAAATAGACCCTAGATTTATAGACATATAATAATTAATACAAAAATTGTTTGTTTATTGGTATAGGGTTTAGACAAGCGTTTGAATACTAAAGTAGTAGGTTTATAGAATTTCGTAACATCCTGCTTGAGTAATGGTCTTAAAGATAATGTTTCCAACACATTATTCTTTCCAACAAAATATTTACAACACAAAGCATCAAATGCACAGAATGCCATTGTAATGTTCGTTTTACATTTTTGAGATGGCAGCTTTATTCAAAAGCAATATGCATAATACATTCATATTCATATTAACACAAGTGTGCCATAAGGCTGGGAGGTTATCGATAAGTTGAAGTATCGATGATTACAATTAAACTGGCATTAAAATAAACATTTTAAATGACGCTAAAGTAACGCTTATGATTCCTAAGCCAAGTAAATTATTTTTCACTTCCGTTAATCATGGAGGAATTGAACCAATAAAATAAAAAAGTAATTGGCTACCAGTCATGTTGAGCCTAGTATGATGACTATCAAGATCATTTTTGTCGCCAACAAATTGACTGCTTAAATAAAATAAAATTGATTTAAGCACATCACTTATTAAAATAAGTATTTATTCAACATGACATTTCAAAAATAAAAACACTACATTAGAGTCAAAATTGAACAATTCATGTTAAACCATTATTCAGTTTGTTGTATTGTATCACATTTATGACATTACGCACAATCTAGCCTTTCTAGTTCTAGACTATGTTAGTTCTATAAACATCAGAAACAAAAATCAACAGTATTTACTTAAAACAGAAAACACTAAAGGAGTCTAACGGTCTCTCGGTGACAGCTTCCACACCCACATTATATCGACAATAAATCATCGATATCACAACCCTACCGTATCATGGAGAAATGAAGAATCCCATACAAACATAACTGAGCCTATTAATATACTGTCAGTGTCCAGTACGAGAATTAGACAATTCATTAGGTGTAATTGAACGCCGTGAGTCAGCGGTATTCACTAGATTTAATGACAGGAACGGTAAAAAATGGTTCGTGCCGTATTCTAGCATAAAGTTAGACTTTAAAGTAAGTTTTTATTCCAAGATAAACTAATCTCTGGATACACACATAAGCTAGATTTTTTATACGATAGAGCAAAACGAGCATGCGGGTCACCTGATGTAAGGCAATAATTGCCGCCCATAGACAAAAAAAAGAGACCGTTAAGAGTGTCTTGTCTGCCATTTAAGAAAATAATAAGCTCAGTTTATGGTGAAGATACGGTAGGCAGATTTCGTCTCGATATTCCCAAGGGATTGGGATATACTTGTGCGTGATAGAATACCGAAATCTCAATGGCTTAGACATTGAATTTCACGTGGATCTTTTTTATGCAACGCAAATAGACCGCGATGGGATCTTTGGTAAATTATCACCTTCACATCAGCAAAGCCGCGAGTCTAACTTATCACCACTACTAAAATTACTTAGGATTATTTCTAGAAAATACATACATGCGTAGATAAATGACGTCTTTATCCCTTACGGGGTAGAAGTAGACAGAACCTAATGTAACAAGATCAAAAGGCCACGTTTAGTATGATTGTGGGCGTGGGGAAAGGGGAATTAAAATAGTGATGGGTTGCTACCTGGATCGCCTGTAACATGATTCATAGCATTTTCAAAAATACTCACCCCATTAAAAGTTACAGTCTAGCATACACAAGTCTAGAGCCAAGAAAATGTTTTCGTATTTAGATTTCTTCATACAAGACTAAACAGAATCAGTGCCAACATAATAAGTATTTTCTCTTTATTCTACAAACAAATCAGCCTAGCTTCGTCGATTTTGATTAGTGGGCTCAGACCAAAAAGCAGACAAAAGTCTGTGAACAATTATGTGAGGATGGATTCTACGCTTCCATTATTTCGTCTCTACTCTTAATTTGGTACGTTGAGTTTGAATTTGGCCTCACTTGCGTTTACTATTACTACCTAAGTGAGATAGGAGTAGCTTAGTGATCAGTTTATTTACTGTAAAAAGTCGTCGGGTAGATTTTGGCAGAGCCCAACCAAATTTTGCGGCGTTCTCGGCGAGTTGAAACTCTCGTGGCATTTCCTATGACTTTACTCTAATGAGGCGACATCTGGTGAAGATTTCGCTAATGACATAATGATTCTATATTCGTGACAGAAACTTTTTTTTCTTAATGATCATTACCGCGTTTGTCAGTTTTTGACAATGGTGCGTTTTATTAGTTGCCTTTTGGACATTGTTTGATTAATGTGAATTTATGACTAATGTGGTTCCCCTTTTTTATCTATTATCTGTTTTAAGGTTTCGTACCTCAATCAGCTAAACAGAACCCTTATCGTCCGTCCGTCAAGAAATCTTTTTAAAAACACATAGAGGTATAAAGCTGAAACTAATATCAACTTCTAAGTCAACATAAATAAAAGATAAAGTCATTAAAAAAGGCGTTTTCGTTAATTTCCGTGCTATCAAAACCTTACAGAGTACTTACAACAGTCGTCCTAGAAGGTTTTAGTTCAGCATGAGACTACCTAACCAAGGAAATATTTAAAATGTTAGTATCCAAACACAAAATGAACTCACTTGCTTACACTTTGCTTAGAAACAGGGCCCTGCTAGAAGTGAATTTCATATTCACATGCCGAATTTGGACTTAGTTTTTTTTACTATTCTTAGTAGGCGACAGCCTATATTTAAGGAGTGCATCGAAACAGCATGAAGTTACCGCAACAGCTTTCTTTCACAGCATAACCATCCTTTCAACCCAAAAATATACTGCCAAATTTTGTTTGATCTGTAGTTTTGTAGCTATACACATATGATTGTCCTATTTTGAAGTAATGCTTTAAAAAATCGGGTCCTATGTTGTCAGTATACCTAGAATTTGCAAAAAGCGTTTGGCCTCGTCTTTTAATATCTAGACAGCTGAGTGGAATTCTGTGCCTACGTCTGTGTTTTTTGATCGCTACAATTTAGCCGTCTTGGAATCAAGAATGGGCATTTACCAGGCAACCGGTATTTTTGTCCACAATATCGCTTACATCGAGCGTGATTGTACAGTAACAAATGCCTATCGTGCATAAAAACCGGCCAACATAGAGAAAATAATGAATTAGAGTGATAAATTTGGAAACCAGTTTTCTTGCAGTGGTTCTTAGCCATGTTTGGTAAAAATCAATCCAGCAGTTTGAAGAATATCAGCTGTTTTCCAAAATGCTGTAAGGCATTTTTGCCATAGAATTGTTTATTTACGTATGATTCGACAAATGCGTGGGGGGGGGGGGGGGGGGGTTGAAATTTTCTATTGACTCCTACTATCATCACTACATAGTATAAAACAAAGTCGCTTTCTCTGTCCCCATGCCCCTATGTATGCTTATATCTTCAAAACTACACAGCGGATTTTGATGCGGTTTTTTTTTAATAGATAGAATGATTCAAGAGGAAGATTTTTATGTATAATTCTACGCAGACGAAGTCCGGGCAGAACCTAGTAATATTATAAATGCGAAAGTTTGTGAGCATAGATGGATGGTGACGAGGTGAGTGTGTATGTTTGTTCCTTCTTCACGCTGAAACAACTGGACGGATTTGTATAAAATTTGGAACAGAGATAGCTGGTACCTCAAATTTACACATAGGCTACTTTTTACCTCGAAAAGTTGCATAGTTCTCGCGGGAGAAGCTAGTGTTATATACTTTTCTGGTTCGGAATCCTAAAAAAATATATACCGCCACGTTTCAGATGCAAATTAGTTTAACCTTTTTTTCAATTCAGTAAGCATTGCTCTGTAGAGCGGGATCCACTTATTGGGTTAGTATTTAGCGTCAGGATTTATTCAAAACAGTACAGCCGCACAGACGCCCTCTACATACTAATGACTCGGTAAGCTTGTATTTTGATACTTCGATTTTCCGTCCGTTTTGTAACAAATTTCGCGTTTTGCGGCAAGAATATTTTAACACCATGTAGGTATATCTTGATAAATGAAATGAAGAAATGTTAAAATATAAATTACGTGTTCTTGCATTAAGACGTCAAAAAATAGATAGCCATAGAAAAAAAAGGTAAAGGGGTTTGAATTGTAATGTCAATATTTTTAGATCCATACATACATAAATCACGTCTTTATCCCTTACGGGGTAGAAAGAGCCTAAAGTAAAAAGACCTAAAGGCCACGTTTAGCATGATCGTGGGCGTATAGGTGGAAAGGGGAATTAAAATAGTGACGGGTTACTAGCGGCCTCGCCTATATGATTCCTAAGATTCCGCCGATTTCCTCGATAGGTTTTTACCATCTGCGCGGGAAGAGAAGCAACTTATAATATTTATTTACATAGTACTATTTTTTAACAAACAATATTATTATGAGATATGCAAACTAAACAAGTATTTATTTGCAATGAAATAATCGTAAATAATAATACAGATATCTCTTCATAAAAATAACGTTAAAAACGAAATTGCTTTTTCTATCAATATAACTTGTTATGTATCTAGTTATACTCACTTCTATAATCCATCACTAATAGTAATACTTGATTGAAATCTCTGTTGACTTCCTACTTAATATACCAACTACGTCTACACAGCAGTTTCCAAATACATTGCGTGTTTCGCCCAGTAACCGCAGCGCGTGAAGCATCGCGACCAAGCAATGGATAGAGAACTTGCTAATCGCGTCGCTTGTCGCATGTTTTCTTTGCCGAGCCGTAAGGTTGCACAACCCTTTTGTGACCAACATCGATCCAGATGGTCTACCCTTCGGATTCCCAAGGGAAGCATGATACCTTAACTAGCAGGGGAAAGATCTCGGGCTAGAGGAATATAATGTCCTTGCTTTAGCCGTAACAATTCACGTTCTTTGCTTTTTAAACTATCTGCAACTACTACCAGCCACCGTTTCACTTTTGCGAAGACACACACAACGCTGATCATCTATTTTTCATGTCTGTGTTTATTTCTCCTGTTTATTTTCTATAAATGTGTGTATATTCTCTTATATTTGTGTGTCTTGCAAAAAATGTCTTCTTTCTTTCTTACTAGCTGGGGCCTTACCATGACGTCTTTGCGATTCAATTCCGACTCAGTTCAGGTTTTAGCTGTCACTTTTAGTATGTGACAGCGAGCGAACCTAAACTGAATTGGAATTGAATTGCAAAGGCCTCTGCATATTTGGATGAATGGATTACATGTCTATAAGATAGATTATCAAAAAGCATTGGACACGTATTTTTTCTATTTTCACATAGTTAACAATTTACGGAGATAAATTGAATTGTAATATCGCATGACGTCACGTCTCGGTACAATTATTACTTAGAAGTGACGTCACAAGCGCACTCTCTAACTTCAAAGCTATTTATCTTTGTCATTTTTTGGTTGATCGACGAAACAAAAAATACGTGTGCAATATTTTTTAATAATTAACTGACGGAATAAATAGAATTTCGTTTCCTTTATCTAACCATCATCCCAAGGCCAAGCCATCTCATTCCTAGAAGAGTCCTGTGCCCAGTAGTTGGACGTATTAACATCCCTATTCACGATCTTGGCATTTTAAATTATCTCCAACTACTAACACCATAGTTGACTGAATGGGATACCATTACCTAGCTTTAATGGGTTCATTTGTTTAAGCCTCGTCAACAACATTGCGATACCAGTTAGTTAAACGGCGCGTCATCAACTCACTGCACAGTAGTCTGAATAAACGCTACCGCATTTAAAAGTAGCATCGCATCTTTATCTGTATCCGTTTTGTTATCATTACCACCTTCGATTCTAAAAGCTATGACTCTATTAGCATATGAATATATCTTATTAGGGTACAAAAAATGACATTAGTCACACTGGTATCTTTATGAATGCCGCTTCCACGGTCGCTTTGCTTCCACCGAACCGGCGTTTCAAAATGGCCGTTTAGTATTCAAAGAGCACATGCTTCATAATTCCGCTGCTGCTTAATACAGGCTCACACTCGACCACCGCAGTTCAAAACCATGTAGAAGACCTCCCTCGCCCCCCTCGCTATTCAAATCGCGGACTGCCCAGGATGGTGCGTGCAGCTAACGACGGGTCCAGTTCAACTGGACGTTTTATCTCATACTTGCCCTCATCTCTTTGTTTCACAAAAACGTGATATAAAAGATTAACTTATTAGTATTCAGAGGACAGACGCAGATCGGTCTATGCCGCTGCGTGAGAAACACATGAAACGTAGGTACTGAAACTTGGACAGTGAACTTTTGTACGGAAATCTCGTTTCTCCTCGTCGTTTATCAAAGAGATATAAGGATAAATGCTGTCTTTGAACTGAACACGCGAATCGCGTCACACGCAAAATGCAAATAATAATCGTGAATCTGGCCTACAATTCTTATCGCGCCGATCGCTAAAAATATTCCCCAAAAAACCGAAATCTGGCATCCGACGTCATCCGCACAAATGCGTACTAAAAACGGTATCTAGATAAATTTTAAATGAAATACGGAACGGTTTACGAATCCGTGCTAGTACTTGGTTTTATTACTTTGCTTATTACTCCCCGAGCGCGAGTGAAGGTAATGTAATTACTCAAACAAACAGAGTAAAATCCATTGTAAAGTCAAATCCGGTATTTCTTTTAATTGAATTAACACTCGGACTCGAAGCGGGCAACATTGTACCAACAAAGTTCACTGATGAACGTCTTTCCCAGGAAACTATTCGAGGAATAAAGAAACTTTTCCCCATAAATAAAGCGTTAACAGAATCGCGATCTAATGAAAGAAATAAAGTAGCTTAATTGCTTCTTGAGGAGTGAATATGCCTAAAGCGTCGACCATTAGCCTTTCCAGGAGTGCTTGTTATTTCTTACGACCATGGTCATAAAATACTCTAGCCCCCATTGTTATTATGGGTTATTTTAGGGCGGTTGTGAACTTAGGTTTCAAACAATTATCTGGTCAATTTGAATGAACTTAGAAATTAATTTAAGTTGTGTTTCAAAGGGTAGACTTTAAGTAGTTCGTAATAATAGGCTCTTTGTACTAACTTTGGTCGAAGGAGAATATCGATGTACACATAATAAATGTACTTAAAATATTAAATTATGTAACGTGATCTAAAATACTGAAATTAGTGTTTACTTCTTTACTACCAGTTGCTTCTCTTCCCGCGCAGATGGTAAAAGCCCATCGAGGGAATGGGCGAAAATCATAGGAATCATGTTATAGGCTATTCGGCTGGCAACCCATCACTATTTTGATTCCTTTATCCACCTTTGCGCCCACAATCTTGCTAAACTTGGCCTGTAGGTCTTGACACCTTAGGCTCTGTTTACCCCATAAGGGATAAAGACGTGATTTGTATATGTGTATGTATGTATTCTTTACTACAATATTTAAATGGTAGCAATAGTCAATCTAGGTAAATCTTGAAATCTGGTCTCGAATGTTATCCTTTTACTTCATAATCTCCGCTTTCGTTCTTTCGTGAGGAATAAACGTTTGTTTTGTGTGAAAGCTCACACATACACAGTGTTACCTCCATGTTTGTAAGCCACCTCAAGTTGCAAATTTCACAGAAAATTCTTCACCGCCGGCAAAGTCTTATACAGAGTGTCCTAAATGGGCACAACGTGATTTCAGTCTTCCATCGCCAGAAGCTTCGGGTCCATCACGACTGTGAATTCTAAATATGCCGCGCCTTAATAGCTTTGTTCCATAAATGATGGTTTTAGTAAAGCATCGCGGAAATAAGCAAAAGATCTCAATGCAACTTTGCTGTATTCAAATTCGTTGACGGAGATGATGCTGCGACGAAGAAAACTTTGTATGCAACTGGTATGACTAACTAAGATGCACACGAACAGGTTAACGACATAACGGAATTGAGATTTTTTGATAAGCGAGACATGTATATTATATTTATATTTATATATATATTATATTTCTACACGACACTGAAAATTAGAATACGTAGAAAAATCAGAAAAGTAAAAATATGACCGGGAATACAACCCGGATCCTCATAATTCCATGATGCGTGCTATACCGCTACACCACCCAAAATGTAAAATGAAATATCAATATAAGTTTTGTAAATATGTAGTAGTAGTAGTAGTAGTAGGTATTTTTCTTTCTTTCGTTTAGATATATGTATCTTTTATACATTTTATTGTTATTGATAATATATTATTAAATAATAACAAAATATAACTGGGTTACATAAATTTTGGAAACTTGAAAATTAAGAGTTCAAAATGAGATTCAACACAAAACTAATAAAATTGCCGGTACCAGAATCTCAACAAACCAAACCGATTTTCTAACACTCACTTTGGATACTAAACTCTTGTTTCAAAGTAGTTTCGTGTTCACGACATTAAGCTACAATAAACAATGTCAACTTCTAAATAATTAACTCGCTATATATAAACTCTTGTATACCGCAAACATTATTATGAAAGCCTTTCGGGGAAACTGGTTAGGAAAGGTAGTAATTATCAGGAACGACTATAATACCTTGATCCCTGATAGTTCTCGTAACTACCCTTACACACCCTTCATTAAGTAGCCACCAGGGACGACGGGAAGCTCAAGATATACTGGAGATGAAAGATCATTATCAGCACTAAGGCCTTTGATTGAAACTTGATACGATTCTGACTTGAGCATAAATTTCATCGTCTACACCGAAGTATTTTATGAATAGTTATAGAACGCGACGAATTTTAAAATTTTTCTTACACCGTTGTAAATCTCGTTTGATTTTTATTACGTTTTAATGCTAGTTATAATATTCAAACTTTATAGCTGTAATAAACAACACAACTTAAATCAGATTTGCAAGTCATTAGCTTGCTATTTTTCTGCTTGGGTTAGAAAAATGAATAAATAATGAAGATTGATCAGGAACTCGAAAGTATCATTAATTAATGCGGGCGTCAAGCTTGTTGTTCAATTTGGAGCCTCAAGTCACTTAAGAGAAGTTCAAACAGATTGAGACATTAGGCCCAAATTACTTTGACTTTACATACCATCCTTCTTGAAAATTATGAAGTAAGTTAAGTATCATCATCTTTCCGAACCGAAATAAGTCCCATTGCTGAGCTAGCCAGAGCAGGGAATGAGAGGGCTTGGGCTGAGTTTCCCATGTAGGGCCAGTGCAAATAAGGATCCTCAGATACATCATTGAACTGCTTTATAGGTGTGTATATAGATTTCTTCAAGACATCTGTCACTGAAAAGTTCACGGTAAATTTCAAATACGCACATAAATTCAATAGCCAGGTTTGAATCCACAACCTGCCGGTTAATTTTAGCTTTTTTGAAGTTACTTAATGAAGACAAATACTCAAGACGAAGGATTACTGGTGAAAGCAAAATTGTTATCAAGATTGTTCGTCATATAAAATCGATACGCTACACACACCATCCTTTGCCAAATTGCCGATGCGTAAAAACCATCTCATTACACCAAATCATTATCCAAAATTTCACAAGGCAAGTTCAAATTTATCTGTCTCATTACCATTTATATACTAAGAGCTGGAGACAACAAGTATTTAACGGTTCTAGGAAATGCGGGATCTGCGGCTAAGTGATTTTATTTTTATGTTTTTTTATAAATCACACCTACTTAATCAAATGGTAATGAACTTACTTAAGTTTTCACTCTACTTTAAAAGAAAAAATAACTGTAACGGATTATTTAATGCTTTCGTTATTTTTGATAAGTCGTGCAGCAAGCTAGGCATGTCACTTTTTTTCTATCAATCACATCGATTTGACTGTGACTTTAATTTCAGATAAATATACTTTAGTTATAACCAACTCCAATTCAGCGAGACAGGGTGTTTCCAGGACAATGCGGTAGCAAAAAACATTTTCGCGCTCGCTTGAAAAAAAATATAAATCCTTGCCCAATTCAGACCACAGCTCTTCTCCTATTAAACATTACTTTGAGAGTTCATAATCATAACTTAGGAGGATCCTCACAAGCGAGATAAGGATATGTGCAATTTACGCTATACGTTGGACGTAACTCTGTGAAGCGAATGGTTGAAATAGCTCCAACAAAGGTTTATCGATACCCTCGCTTTAGCGGCTGTACGTTAGGTATTGGCTTCGCGAGGGATGAGGATGGTAAAATTGAAGATGGGAATGAATATTTTCTAAGCAACTGCTGTGAGACTCGCAAAAGTGAAATGTAAGTAAGGACGTAGGTAGTTAGTGTTATACTATAACGGAAATGAGTTTTTATTTGAAAGATAGACAATAAGTAATCCAGAGCGCTGCATTGATTATGTATAAATTTAAGTCATGAAATTATCGTTGCTCAAAAACATTTGTTAGTTAAATACAACAAAGGGCTTTAATCACGAGTATTATTTTAAGTAATACTAGATGCCTTCAAAAATATTGTCTTAAACAACCAAACAGGCTTCAGTTTCCGTCAAAAGTTGTATTAAATTGATTGAATTAATTTTTTATGGTATTCCGCAAATAAGTTGGAAGGGTTGTTATCCGTTAGTCGAATATTCTGAGTGCTTAATTATTTTTATGACTTAAGGAAATTGATGTGGAAAAAATTGTGTGGAAAATACTTATGCAGGCAACCACGAAAGTTTGTAGAGCTCACTTACTTGGCGGAAATATCTATTATTAAAAATTCGCATATTCCCTTTTGACAATATGTTTGTCACAGATACATAGGAGTTTCTACGGTAACGGAAGAAGTACTATCACTAATTCAAACATAAAATTAAGACAAAAAAAACATCCCAAGGCTGATGCCTGGCTGATGCAAGCTCAAGACCAAGACCAAGGCAAGTCATTTTGGCTGTAGGAAGCAAGGCGATCGTCATAAAAATCTTGGTGAAGGCCTGTCGACCGATAGACGTCTGGTAACTTTCATTTATCTAACTCAATTTAATTTTAAACATATCTTGACTAGGACATACTAATAGTGGCAAGGTAAATGATGTTTATTCACTGAATTGGACCTTCGCAAAGTAACGCCTGATCCAAAAAAATATTTGATTATTTTCTAAAATGAATATGAAGATGTTTTTCTCTTCTTTGAATCTGACAAAATGCCGAACAATAACGCTGCAACCACCGTTCTTTTACTCTGAATGCTATTTACCGTACCAATGCAATCAACTCTAGACCGGTATAGTGCTTTTAAGAAAAGCTGACTTAGCCAGACAATAAATAAAGATACCGATTTATTTTAACTGGTTTCCTTTTATTATCAATAACATTTATTTACCAGCGCCCCAAATAGAGCCCATTCTATTGTTCAAATACAGCTACTTCTACATGAATGAAAAAGTACAATAAAAAAACCTTTATCCTTTCATATTCCTAGTGCCAGGCTCGACTCAAGATTGAAAGGTATCTTTGAAGATCCCTAATTTGTACCGGTCCAAATATATTGACTAGAGTTAAGCATTTTTATTTGAGGTTTTTCGAAATATATTCTTCGTAATGGAAGTATTTTATGAAGACAAGTATGTCGTAAAAGAACAAATTTTACAAAGACGTGTTGAGGATGATGTTAAAGTTACACTGTACTTTTCTTTAGTGAATCGCAAAAGCATTTTCAATTGTGTTCCACTCACTAACTTTATTAATACGGCAGTTCTGCATCAACAACAGTAGACTTAGTTGCTCACTCTCAAAAGAACATTGTGGATGAAATACAACCAAAGACAAACGCGTACAGACCACAAGCTGATGCCATAAAACAAGCCCGGGTAATCTCCACATCGTCTAGCTCGCTGATAAATCCCACCCATAGGATACTGGAAAGGCTATTAATTTATTGGCCGCGATAACGTAACAATTAACGTTTGGGTTTCGTGATAGGGACGTTATGTAACGGTTGTGCGGTTGTAAGCATTGATTACATACGTCGAACGAGTACTAATAAGCTAGACATAGCACAGTCATAGTTAAGGTTTGTAGCTTGGTTCTTACGTCTTTATTTGTCAGTTGCCGAGACTCTAGTTTACATTTTTGACACAAAAACCGTTTCGAATGCGTTTGCGTTAGCGTTTTAATTATTATTATAATTATCATTACCAAGGCACCTTTAGCAAGCCACATTTAGCAAGACTGTGAGCGTATCGATGTAGGTCTTATTGCCTTAGGCTCTGTCTACCCCGTAAGGGATAAAGACGTGATTCGTGTATGTATGTATGTATCATTACCAATTTAATATAGCAACTCATTATTGCGCGTATCCAAAGGATAAAAAAAAACCAGTGTAAGCAGAGCCCTGTTCCAAAGCAAAATGTACGCAGTGTGGGGTTACTTTATATTGGTCACTGCTATATACAGACATACATACACATTTACGGTTTTCGCAATTATTCTTTAATCTGTGCTATAAGACCTACCTTCATACCAAATTTCAAGATTCTGCGTTCACGGGAACTACCTTGTAGGTTTTGATTCCCTTGAGAGTTGAAAATTTGCGGAAATTTGCGGCATAAACGGCTGTATCTTTTGATTGCGTTGGCTTAGAAGTTTGATTTTTTCACAGCTTTAAGGGACAGTAGACCTGAGTAATTGATATAAATTTCAGCTTCATACCTCCACGCGTTACTGAGAAAAAGGGTCTTGACAGACGGACGGACGGACGGACAGACGGACAACAAAGTGATCCTATAAGGGTTCCGTTTTTTCCTTTTGAGGTACGGAACCCTAACAATAATTGTCAGAGACTAGTACAAAAGCAACTTTGTACCTAGACAGGGATATCTCCTAGTTAACTTGATTCAAGAGAAAAAAACCAGTATAGTCGACAAAGAAATTCCTTCGCCACCTCAAGGTTCAGTTTCATTTGTATGGCTTAATATTTTAAAGACTATTTTCACATGGTTTGTTTTCTGATATAGGAACTGTCATAACCAAATGATACAGTGATATATTATTTGTATATATGGTTGACCATACAAAGCAAGTTGCGTTTGACAATAAAAAGGTATTTCCAGTAACTAAACTCTTATCTCATTTCACTAATGCATCAGAAGCCAGCGGATAATATTAATGCGAATTTTCTAGAATAATTGCATCGCTGCTTGATTCATTATGACTGCGGTTTTTTCAGTCAGATATCTAAATGAGAATTTTCTTGCGTATTTACTTAGCTTCTATCGAGTTCAATTTCAATTCTGTTTTTAGGATCGTTATGGATTTTTTTGTACTTGGACAAATAATGGGTTGTTAGGACTATAGTAAGTAAAACGCTGAACTTTCTAACATTTTATTTTATTTGTGTACTATTTACGCTAAGTTTTTTGTACGAGTTATGGGCCAAGACAACCACCAAGTGGAGTACCTTATCTCAAAGCGGCGGCCCGGCAGGCCTAGATGGCGATGGCGGGACGAGTTGGATGCCTTCTTGAAGGACTGGCTACTCACCTCAGCAGACCTTAGTGGAAGCGTTGGGGTGAGGCCTTTGATCAGCAGTGGGATACAATGGGCTTATAACAATAATAATAAAAACGATTTGCGTTCACGGTTTTTTGCTCTCGTTATAATTTTCTGTGTATGTGTGAAAAATAAGAAGTCAATCACTAGAGCTGTTGTTCAGTGTTGTTTAAGCGGCTATGGGCAGCGGATTTTTGAATATTCGTGAGGTTTTTAATAAAGAAAATGTTGGTCGATAAAAGTTGAGGCTTCAAAGTTTTGAAACACTTCAAAAACTCGTTGATTCCGTCAAATTTTAATACGTTTATGTCGTTAATATTCACACCAAACATCGAATTCAAATTTAACTATCGATATGAAATTACTGTCGAATATCACGTCGCAACTAAAGATAAACAGCTCCATCACTTTATAACAACAAAGTTTTATTCACACTAAATATTATAGATAGGCAAGGTTTGACTGTTTGTTTGAATTGAGTAGGCTCCAAAATAACTAGAGCGATTAAAAAATATTTCACCGTTAGAATCCTACATTATCCCTGATAAGGCTATATTTAATTCTGCGCGGACAAAGTCGCAGGCAATAGCTAGTACTATTCATCTAGATACCTATGCAATGCATTTACTAAACTCTTAATGGTATGTCCTTATCTTAATAAAATTACAGAAACATAAGTTTATGCAACATTATAATTTTAGGTGAATTCTGCAACTGAAGCAAGTCAAGGTTAATAATAGTTTTAGCTAGGTTTAAGTTATTTTTAAGTTTTGGCTGTTCTTTATTGTTATCGATTATTAAATTATTGTAAAAATCTAAAAGTCAAGGTACTTTAACATAAATAGATAATCTTCGGACAGTATTTTGCATTTGATAAAATCTTTTTGTCCTCATCCTTGACTTGAACAACAGTCGAACGTGCCATTTGCCAACCGCAATTGATTGTGTATAAAATACTAAATAAATAACAATTTGCAATTTTGCAGGCCTTTAAAGTGACGTGGCTGTTCTCATCTGTGCCGTTATTAAGACGTTCAAACCAGGCGGTTTCTCGCTGTTGGAAATAACTTCTTTAATTGCTTACTACATAATTCCCCTATTAATACACTATAGTTTTAATAAACGATACTTTTTAATTAAGATATCTTAACTGTTATAGCATAAACCGTTGATATGAGTGAATTGGTTTTGCATATTTTAACACGAATTTAATTTCGCACTTTGGTGATGACCGTGAGGTTTTGATAAGGAATTGATGAACTGATTGCATTATTCTTTGGTTTTATGTAATGAAATGGTGATGATATTATATTGGCATTAAATCGCAAATCACGTCCTTATCCCTTAGTAAACAGAGCCTAAGGTGACATGACCTACAGGCCACGTTTAGCAAGATTGTGGCCGTATAGATGGAAAATGGAATAAAAATAGTGATGGGTTGCTACCCGCATCGCCTATAATGATTTCTATGATTTTCGCCCATTCCCTTGATGGGCTTTGACCATCTGCGCGGGAAGAGAAGCAACTGGTATGTTCTATGTTTTTTCTTTGCTCCCAGACCAGCATGGAAGTAGTGATGACATATGTTGTAAATAAATCTGAAGAGTCATAATTGAGAACAAAATTAGTCGCTATTCTAACATACATGCATACTGTCACGCCTCTTTCCCACAGGGGTAGGCAGATACTATTTTGTTCCACTTGCTACGATCCTAACATACTTCTTTCGCTTCATCCACACTCGTCAATCTCTTTATACATGCTCGTCGGTTTCGGGTACTCCTGACCTGACCTTTTTCCAACTAATTCTAACGATTGACAATATAGCCGGACTGTAAACCGAATTTGTTTGCAGTGAAATGGTGATGATGATGACATTTCTTTAGGAGTTTTGCATTACAATTTGAGGTGAAAGGTGACTCGTGTATAATGCTTTCTCGCTCTGACAGTGTTCATTGGATTCCAGTATAATGCGAAATAAATATGACACACCTAAGTTTTCGATAATTATAGACGTTATTATGTAAATCGGATAACAAGGCACTAATAAAAATTAATAGAAAGAATTCATTATAACACAAAAACAGTTTAGCTTAAGCGATATATTATGCCAATCTTAATTTCATTCTTATTATGATTATAGTTGTTATAAAATTTACTTTTAGGTCAATAAACTCTACTGAATGTAATGACATGTACAATTTATTTAAATACGAGCTAATTAAAGGCAATCATGGTCTATATTTCGTAGAAAATATGTGTACCTAAGTATTTTGTTATAGCTTTGAAGTTTATCACTCATTAGGTACGTCTCTCTCTCTCTAACCAATTAAGACGAATAAATAAATATAGGGGTTTCAGTACCGAATTATAACTTTGTCCCTTTCGGTGTTGAGACCCTTGGTCCGTGGGGTCCTAGCGCTATTAGCCTCTTCAAAGATATTTCGAAGAGGCTAATAGACGCTACGGGTGACCGCAGAGCTGGCAGCTTCCTTGGACAGCGTATTATCGCTGTCCAAAGGGGGAATGCTGCCAGCGTCTGCGGAATTATGCCACGGAGGCCCCTCCTTTTTTACTTATTTTATTTTAAGATCAGTTTTAGTTTAGTTTTAATTCGTTTTTAATTTAATAGTTTAATTTGTTTTAATTACCCGTGTATATGAAATAAATATAATTATATTTGTAATTAAGACGAATAGAGACAAACAGAATGACGATATTCATCGAGATATTATTAACACCAAACTAGTATTAGTGACGGTTCTTCATTTGTCGACCAACTTTCTTTCTAATCGCTATAATTAGAAAAGGACAGAAAACAGTCGCTCGGGGCTAAATTGGTTAAAACACTGAATTCGATTGCGACTCTTATAGCAGGCAAAAGCCATACAAATCACACAATTGCACTCGAAAGTGCAATAAAACTAATAAAAGAACTGCGAGGTGTTTGAGTGCCATTGTATTAGCTATTGTTAAAGAGAAAAGGTCCTTTATTATTCTTCGTTTCATTGAATAAGTCATTGAGTGCATTTAGCGTCAGTACATCAATACGCAGGTACACTGTCGAGCAAAAATAACGGGTCACTTCCCATATAAAGTTGTATGAAAGTGACTCGTTATTTTTGCTCGCCAGTATAACGAACTTCATTAATGATAAGTTACAAGCCTTTATTTATGTCTACCAAAGCGAAAGAGTGACTTATAAAGACAAACTAATCTTAAATTAAAATAAGAACCTATGAATAAGGCTTTCAGTTTTAATATTGACGGTCGATATAATTATTTGGAAGAATTTTCATTGTTCGAAATTTATTTTGCCTGGTTACATTCGGGGATCATATCCCTTTTTAAATCTGTTCAGAGATTCATCATTTGACCGACAAACGTTTCACATTGTATCGTTTGACAAACATTTCATTTGACAATCCTGTAATATCTGATGAACCGTAAACATTTTTAAAAATCGAAAAACATTAGGTTAGGTTAGGTTTATTTTATAAGTTTTCCAAAAAATCAATATTTTAGTAGAAAATTGTTGTCAAAAGAAGCGTTTGTCAAACGATACAGTTGTCAATAATTTTTTGGTCAAACATTAGTGGACCATTCCAGAGTATACCTAAATACAGACGCACAAATGAATTTTACGTAATACGTAGGTGTGAGTTTAGAAGACAATGAAACATCGAGCATTAAAGGTATAGTGAAAATGGTGATGATACAAAATAAAGGGGTAACTCATTTCCTATGAATGTAATGCGTGTAGAAATTGACATCGTAAATTCATGAAGTTTATTATCATTTATCCCGGAAACGGACGAAACAGTGTCAACTCCTAGGACCCTAAATAGTGTAACGTTCTTAAAAGTAGTAAACAATTTATGGCCGAATTTGCTTGCTTTAGTTCCATTGAAAATACCAACTAGCATGACAAAAGCACTTACTTTGAACTTAACACCAACGGGTTTAAAGCCTGTTTTATATTTGATGTTGGATGTAGAAAACAATGGTTAAAACTTTTAGAAGTCGTATAGAACCCTTCGTTTACTAATGAGGACGTGTTAACAGACACTTCCTCCCTTTATGTAAAATCAAGTGGTTGTAATTCGTTTCTTTTAATTGTATGAAGTTCCTCAATTATAGCTTCAACGGGCTTTTGTGTTTCAATAGCTTAATGGTTAATAAGATTTACATCATTCAAACAGATGACACTTGGCGACCAAAATTCGCATAGTAACAAAGACACGTGACAGCCTGGTACAGATAGAAAAATTCGAATGCTTTCCCGGCAATAGGTTTTCTATTTTTTTTTTCATTTTTCCGTGTATTCTAATTTACAGTATCGTTTAGAAATTTAATACGATTATTGTTTGTGATGAAATTCAAAAATTCAAAATTCAAAAACTTTGTTTTACAAATAGGCCACCAAGGGCTCTTTGCATGTCTTTTTTTTAAACACCAGCGCTTCGGAAAGACCATCATTGCCATGTTTGCGCCGTCATTTTTTCAAAATAAAATAAATTTTCGACAATACTTAAATCCTTTTTAACTTATCATACATTTATAAAAGGGATGTATAAGGTCCCCAAGTTAAGTAGGTACCTCTAACTATATTAGTCTGAGTATAAATGAATAAAGTCTCTAATGATCCTCTGATACTGTAATGAAATATTTAAACTAAAAGCTCTGAACCTCTTGTGTACGGACACAACAAAGCTCAAACGGGTTTGCTTAAACGTCTCAATTACTATGAGCAAATTGGCAGCGCCACTAGTGGCACGTAATGCCAGTAAACTTTAACTTCTCGAAGACAAACGCGTTTGAAACGTTTTTAGCGACGAAGAACTTAAAAAGAAAACGCTCAACGCGTATCGTACCTACATAGTCTTAGCCGGACTGTTGGGTGTTTAGTGTTAATAAAATGAGGTTTATGAGTTGAATCTAAGGTATGATGATGGAATAATTACCCCAGTAATCCTTAAAGCAAAGTCTAAGCGTGTTACAAGGTAAGTCATTAAAACTTGCTTTTGCCGTGCGACCAATTCTACATTTAGGATTATAGCAAAACATCTACAACTGGCTTTCATCTCAATACGAAGATGGCCGACTAATTTTCTAACTTCGAGCAAGTTTCAAACGACGTTACAAGTTTTCTCTTGATGTTTAATAAATCAGCATCGTGGAGTAGCTATTTCTTTTCAGTTTTAATTTTGACACTTTTGATATATTCTTCGGGGGATGTCTGAGGTTGGACTTTGATAAATTTTTGGAAAACGTCATCCTTAACAATTGATTGATTGATCGGTTATAAAACGTCTGCTCGGAAGTTTTTAAGTAAAATGAGAGGATTAACTTTTGACCTTTGTGAATTATCTTTCACGATCCTTCGGAATAAGAAAATAAATTTGAATGGTAAAGCACGTATTGGACACTGAATACGCGTCGACGTCAGTGACCTCTTAAATTTCATAAAAGTATCCTTAGCAGTTCAAAAACAATATAATGAAGTCAATCGGCAGCTCATAAACAACAACCATAACTTGGACTTCGAAACAGTCGGGAGTTTATTTTTGAAATCGGCGGAAATTGTTCATCAAAATTTTGCTACAACAGATAAACTAACTTTTTATTTATAAAATCGTGTACAAATCGGTGCATTATTCTGGGAGATGTCATGACATAGGTACATTCACAGCCACAAAAATATAAACTTATAATACATCTTTGGAGTCGGGGGTCAAATAAGAAATAAGTAGAAATCGAAAAGTTTTCCGTAACAGATACCTAATACTGATACTGGCGGGCAGAAACTTTGATTCGTCGGCGAAAATATTTAATATAGAGAGATTGGCATCGGCCAAATTTCCCAGTTACCTGCGGTGACAGGACATGGAAACTTTTTTAATAAAAAATATAATACTAAGGGAACAGCCGCTACATACTTTATGATCCCTTGGAATTTGCTGCCCAATCAGTTGGACAGTTATTGGACAGTTTCTAAAGTAGGACTAGGAAAATAGGTTGGTTCTTTACTGTCTGAAATTTCCAATTGTACCATGTCCAAGATAACGAGTAAAGTAAAGTAAAAAGTAAAAAGTCTTTATTTATAATATGCACAAGGTTACAACATGTTTGTACGGCAGCC
The DNA here is from genome assembly GCA_949127965.1 of Pandemis corylana. Lineage (NCBI taxonomy): Eukaryota > Metazoa > Arthropoda > Insecta > Lepidoptera > Tortricidae > Pandemis > Pandemis corylana. The sequence continues at coordinate 2,735,544 of OX421868.1, read as the reverse complement.
TCCGCACTAGACTCAGGGCCTGTGTCGCGGAGACTCGAGACAGTTATTACAATAAGGGGCTAACATAAAAATACGAAATAATTTGTAGGCGTGTGTGTGTGTATGCGTATGTGATATAGAGTTCTCTCTTTTGCACTTTTGTATAGGTATATCTCAATTTTTATGTATAATATTAGGTTAAGTTAAGTTGCTTACTTATATGAGCTCAAGATAGGGTCAGAAGAAGATTTTCTGTGTCGTCGTACAGATGCTGCAGCCAGTACTTTAGCTCCTGTACTTTAGCTTTGACTTCAAATTTTGTTAAGGTTTGTTAAGGAATAATTTTTAGAGACTCTGTAATACAATGTAATACATTGTTTTGTGCTTGTAATTCTTATTAAGACGCATTGTTCAAAATAACAATCAACAGTTACAAACTCGCTCATACCCATAGTGATATTGGTTCAATGAATTTTAATAGATAATTTATTTATAGCAGTAATTGGTTCCATTTACGTCAAAATTTCCCTTTTCAGTTGTTTATGATGCTCATAATTTAATCAGAATTGAAATATAATACCCGCTGGTACCATAGCGCTGCTTACGACAAAATTTGTTCAATATTTGTAACATAAATCACTTGGGCCGTGATCTGGTTTAGAATGCTATGCTTTTTAGAAAGTCAGTCGTTAAAAGTTATAAAAATACACATGCGTAGCGATGATTACAAATAAAAACATATTTATGACGGGTGTAAATTATTTCTGCTGTAATCAATCTTTTTTTGTAGTGTTTAAATTTTGTGTATTTAGTAAAGCGAATGTAGTAAACTACACACACACACACACACACACAAACCACGTCTTCATCCCTTACGGGGTAGACAGAGCCTAAGGTAACAGGTACCTACAGGCCACATTTAGCAAGATTGCGGGTGTAAAGGTGGAAAAAGGAATCAAAATAGTGATGGGTTGCTAGCCTCATCGCCTATAACATGATTCCTATTATAATCGCCCATTCCCTCGATGGGCTTTTACCATCTGCGCGGGTAGAGAAGCAACTGGTACATTCTATGTTTTTTCTTTGCTCCCAGACCAGCATGGAAGCAAACTACACAACTAAAAAGGTAGATACTTAAGTGAATTAATTTTCTCGTGCGAATTGTAATAAAGAAAACTTTTATACACTCAGTTGTACAAAATTTGGCTCAGTCTCCATATAAAATTACCTGAATTGCATACATTTGAGGGCCAAATTTTTTGCCACTGAGTATATTCAGTTAATTTGTCTGGAACAGCAATCTTGGAAAATGTTAGAAGTTTTTTTTTTGTGACTTTCATACAAATACAAAATTCAACTACTCCTATCACAATCCTTAATACTACATACATAAATCACGTCTTCATCCCTTATGGGGTAGACAGTGCCTAAAATAACAAAACATAAAGGCCACGTTTAACATGATTGTGGGCGTATAAATGGAAAGGGGAATCAAAATTGGGTTTTCGCCTATTCCCTCGATTCCATCCGTTAAATAAATAAGTATATAAAAATTACCCCTTGAGAGATTAATGACCAAGAAAATTGCAATTCAGTATAACGACAGTTGACTAGTATTACATCCGTTATAACGCAATATTCGTCTCGTCAATACTTTCACATCCCGTCATAAAATATTGCATACATTCCGCAAACTTGTTTACGTACACTCCCAAACATTTATTTTATAGGATCCGGGCGTTTCGTAAACAGTCTAAATTTGATCCTTTGATGTTGCTCGGATCACTGAGTTATGGAGCGCGAGTTGTTTTTTTTTAATACTTTATGTCAAAATATGACATTATGAGGAGTTGAATAGGTTTTGATACTTAATGTGTAGTTTGAAATTACACCAATATACCTACATAGTTTTTTTTATATATATTTTGTATGCTGGTTTGGGAGCTAAGGAAAACCATAGAAAGTACCAAACTTGTCAAGTGGTCTTTGGGTCTTGTTACCTTAGGCTCTGTCTACCCCGTAAGGGATAAAGACGTGATTTATGTATGTATGTACGTATGTAGGATTAGTAGGAAGTAGGATTGACGTTTTAAATTAGAAAAATGAAGTTCCATATCAGTTCTTTACTACTACATAAATTTAAGGTCTTTAACCGGATGGTTTTAAACCGTACTATTTAAACAATCCCGGGCAAACATCAGAGTCGCAAACATTACCGTCAATGTCATTATCACGTACTGGATCTCCACTAATGAGGACCCTTGCATCATTACCCGGGGCTGTTCCACATTGCCCTTCTAGTAAATGATAGAATTCTATAACTTTTACTTTTTTCACACTTGTTTCACCTTGCACAACTTTGTTAAGTTTATCTTGAATCAGGTTAGCTGTGTAGGCACTTCTTTAGAGATAGCTTCACCTTTTTACTGTCGTATTTCTATACTATAGTGTGCAAAAAGGTGTTTAATTGGATAAGGTTTCTTTTTCAGTTATTTAAGATAAAGTGATGATATTATATGTCTTATTGCGGCAAAACCAAACCTTTATCTCGTCGTTTGCGCATTCTCATTTACAATCTTACTTCCATTAGCATTGGTGTACATAGGTGTAGTTTAGTTCAGTTCGAATTCTATTTCACATAGAGCAATGTGGAAAAGTGGTCCCGCACTAATGCATTATCTATTCAACGGGATGGCGTCCATGTTGTCTTTTATCTGGGAAGGCAGCATCAACCTCTTGCCTGTTACTGTGCTCCTGGTCCCTGATTAGATCCAGTTAATTAAATGTTGTGTGCTTGTGTGTTTAGTTTGTAGACGGTGTACATGGTGGATATTTAACATTATTTTCATTGGTAATTGAATCAGATGGTCAAAAATTAACAAAAATGTAAGATAGAGTTGACCTGTTTTCGAAACCTAAATTGTTTGTAATTGTTAATACAACCTTGATACTATAATTTGTAAGCCTAAAAAAAGAATAAACTATTTAATTTTCGTTTTCCGAATCAAATCAGTACAGCCTTATATGCATGTCAAATAGGAAAAGGTCCAACAAAAAAACCTTCTTCCCTCTAATCACCCTCATTTTATCTCGTACCGTTGCAACTACAGTAAATCTCTCAACATTTCCCCAGGTGTGATTTTCACCGAGATCTATTTCCATGCCATCAAGTTAAAATGTATTCCCGAGATTTATATGGAGTCGGTCGGAAAGTCGTGCCAGATCTGCCAGTTAAAATAAATATAAAGACACCTTTTGAATAATATGAAGTTACTTATTTCGTTAGATCGAGATTAAAGTTTGCTGGGAATGCTGGATCTGATTTTGAAGTGGTGAATAATAGCTGGGGAACAGGGATATAGCGTGAGTCGGGATCTATTTATCGTGATACACCTAATGCGGCGAATAATGCTATTGTTGCCATTAATAATGGATTAACCACAGGACATGTCGTGGTTAAGGCAGAAGTAAAATTGTATGCGATTTAATTTAATGTAAATAATAATGGAGATAATGTAACAATATGTGACGATAGTCCTAGGAATGGTAATACATTGGGCCACGGCTGCTTCCAAGATGAAGATGTTTTCTGATAAAAAAACGGAAAAGTCTAAAACATCAAGATATTTAATTTACTGATATAAAAACAATTTTATGTAACTTTTATGAAATCATTTATATTATTCAACGTGTAAATCGCGTAAATCTTTTAATGCTGAGACATCAAAGCTCCAATAAAAAAATATGAATCTCTGACAAACAGCAAACCTCCAAAGGACATCTTTATATTATTTACAAAGTCATAAAATAAAGCCGTAAGTCGTCACCACAGAAATTCTCTCATAATAGAACTTACTTCGAAACTCCCTCAGAAGCCTCCGAAAGCTCCTTTTATTTATTTTTCATTTTCGTCCAAACTCTAATGATCTTTAATGAAAAGAAGCCGATACGGCCACAGTTTTTTTTTTCGCTCTGGCCCCAGTACTTTGAAAAGATGTTTCTTTTCAACTTGGCTTATTATTTATAGTTGAGTGATCATAAATATTTTGAGTCTTTAGATTCCTCTGAGGAAAGAAAATTTAAGGATTTCCAAGAACACTTGAGTTGTACGAGTCGTTAAAAGGTTCAATTTTATTACATAAAAAAATATTCTTGCAATGTCTGCTTAAAATAGACTAAACGATGACAGTGTCTTACTATTAGTGTGTTTTTCGTGTCTTAACAATCACTTCTTGCAAAGGTTTACGTTGCTTAACATTTTCATCCTCAAAATCAAATTGGAAAAATGGCTACTAAAATTTTATTATTACTACAATCACGACAATTAAATCGCCAGTTAAATTTAACGAACGCTAAGATAACGATGTAGTAAAAATAAAAGATGCACAGAGAATCGTGAAAGTGACTACCATCGGATACATTGATAGAATGGGTACATCCATCATAGAACGTCATGGCAGGCATGTTAACCAAGCACTACATTTGTTAAGAATTGTTCGCTCAAATACCAACCATGATGAATATGCTGGTCCAGATTTTTAAGGTGCCGATGATGTGTTATTTTTTTATAGTAATGAGGTATTTTTAATGACGCCACATTTTTTGTTCTGAACGCTTGAATAAGCTTCATCTATTAAATTTAATGACAAAACACGTCACTACAAAGGCACGGCATTGCATTTCTCACAATTATGGCACTCCTTAAACGTTGACAGTCTCGTCAACATAGTTATCTTTCAACTGCAAAGAAAGCGATAGCACGGTGAATCATTACCACGTCTGCCTCGCAACCCGAAGCTGCCAATTAAATCATCAACATAGACGTTTACGTTAATTACAGCGAAATTCTCGCAATAATTACTTAAGGGCATCATTCTAGCACACTTGTTAAATTAAAACCAAACACGACATGTCGTACTAATGATACCAACATAATTATCCTTGTGGACTCAGTAAATACAAAAGGAGACGTAACAACGTGTCAGCGTTCATTCAACGCAAAGTTCTCCGGAGCGTGCATTACAGAAATTAGACTCAACATAAACATTATAAGCTTTGTAATTAGCGAATTCGGCTTACTTGTCAGTACATTCTCCAATTCTGTTAAGATGATAATATTATCTTCGTGTTTGCTTGATTCACTATCTGTGGAGAAATTTTCGATTTTGTTACCGGTTCATTGGTCAGCTACGTGGGCGCTAATGGTATCTGTTGATTCGTCCTATTCTTCATGAAGTTTGTGTATTCTATTGTTAGCACTTGACTTAACATTTACTTCTTGGACATGTTTGTTTTGTTTTTTTTGCTTTAGAGGTGCTACCTTGAACTAAAATTCCGTACCAAATGTTTTTAATGTTAAAACTCATGTAAGAGCAAACATATGCGGTAACAACAAAGCGAGTTCAAAAATGATATAACAGATAACACATAATTGATTTATGTACCAACATGCGTCTGTGAGACTCAATTTCAAAGCAAGTAATGATCCGTTCAGTGCACGCGTCGTTAAAATCCTAACAGAGCTCAAATCATTAATTGATTTTCTAAAGCCCACCGTTGTTCAACCCACGGAAATAATTCTATTAACCTGCACAAACACAAGTAATTACTAATAAAAAACATCCAGCTTCAATCGCAAACAATGCTCTATTGTTATAATGAATTGTTTTGTTATGTGTTCATCTTGAAAACGCTCTTTCATTGTTATTATTTATTCCACCCACGTGCTTAGATTTGAATAATGACTTAATTTTTATAAAATTAATAAACTAATTATAATTCTCCGTAATATAGTTTTGTATTCGAGATTTGGACAAATTAATGTTGACCATCCATCCATTATTTATTATTGTATTGATTAGAAAAAACTTCTAAAAAATTTTCATTTTTATCCACAGACTAAGATTCAAGCTCAAAGTTTTCAAAGGTGATATGGGTTCCATTAGCACATCAGTTGGTGCAAAATGTTTCATCTAATTTCCCAGTAATATCAGATTACCAAATAACGAACACGTTTCATTTGAACATCATAACATATCTGTTGTAACTGAATCATTTCATGTTTCCGCTCCACGTTTGCTTCCATTAAATCGTTGTCAGCCGTCAACAATGTCGGCATCGCACTAATATCATCTGGCATGTGTTTACTTTCTAGAATCAAACAGATCGCATTAACCGCATCCGTTATATCGCTAGTTAAATAACTGACCATCAAACCGGGAACAGCACTGAACGTCAAACTATAGTCCGAAACACAGTTCACAGCACAGTCACAAATCCTTCCGCCGCTTTATAGGCCGCACTATCTCGGGGCAAACATCCCTATACAAACACACGGGCCGTACGATCTTTCGAGCGCGAACGAGCCGTCGGCAGCGATACGCATCCCCCGACGTCCGGAGAGCGACTGGCTGGCGGAATTATGTTTAGCTGCGGGCACACCGGCTATTGCATCCGAGCATAAACGAAAACGGCCGAATGGGATTTTGAGGTGTGAACGAGACAGGCCACACTTTCACGGCGGTGGAGCGAGAGAGAAATGCAGGTAGGGTGGTGGGGAGGTTGCACCAGGGTTTCATCTATGCAGGTTGAGAGATTAGGAGTGCATGCGTTTATGAGCGGTCGTGGCAGCGCTGGACGGTTCCGTTCTTGCCTCTTGCACTTGAGTCAATTAGGGCAACAATAAAACTGATCACAATTCGGGTCAATCAAACCATTAAGTCATTAGGTTTGGTGGATAGCGATAAAACAAATATGAGCGTAGTTTCGTTGATTGGAGAAGTGCTGCTGCGATATTGTCGGTCAGGGATTTGGCCGTTTTGTATGTTGTGTTACTTAATTGGAGCAATATATCTTTACGTTGGTACGAGGATTATTTTATTGCTTACTTAAGCATTATAGCCTTCATAGTTTTTCGCGTTACGTAAAGTAACACACCACAAACTCTTAGCGGGAAGTGGTTTAGGGTGTACGTTATGTTTACCGCATTACGTTCCTTATAGTTTTTTATAATTGTGTCTCTATCTGTTTTTTTCTAATAAAGAGAATAAATCACTACATAGTATAAAACAAAGTCGCTTTCTCTGTCCTCATGTCCCTATGTCCCTATGTAGGTATGCTTATATCTTCAAAACTACACAACGGATTTTAATGCGGTTTTTTTTAATAGATAGAGTGATTCAAGAGGAAGGTTTTTATGTATAATTCTACGCAGACGAAGTCGCGGGCAGAAGCTAGTAAGTAATAAAAAAACTATTGTATTTGTTCACATCTGTTTTAAAATGGAAGCGATTTAAGAAATAAGGTTTAAAAAAACCGTTTTATAATAAACCCGTTCCGAAACTCACACCCAGACTTGTTTATTCAAAACAGCGAACTTCACATGATAGTAAAAAGCTCTTTCACAGCTAAGCTTGAATAAACAGACAAACAAACGCGTATAAAGCCCTCAGGTATGTTGACGTAAAGCTCTCTGCCATAATATCGCCTGCTGAATGCAAAAAGGGCCTAACTAAAAATTTTCGGTTTTTGAGTTTATCCCGGAATCGTGTTCTAATTTGATCGTTTTATCGTATACATTAAAGACTATTTTCAAAAGTTAACTCTAGCGGAATATAGAGGGCATAAATGCCCTTCTTGCATGTGACGAAATGGCCTACCCTGTTCATGCAATAACGGCATTTCCTAGTTGTGCCCTTATTGCATAATCATTCGAGTTAAATTTTAAGTTGTGTCTTGTGATATTATGTTCTTAGGACACTTATGAACATTGATTGTGCATAATGAATTCACGAAAATATACAAGAAAAACAATGAGCCAGATATTATATGTCTCACAGAAACTTTCATCGAATCTGGAAATGAAAAAAAATATATAAGTTCACAATTACGCATTGACCAGTAGCTATTCCCGAGACCAAAATAGAGGCTGAGTCTGTATCTTGGCAAAGCCAGAGGTAACTTTTAAGGAACTCTATTTTGTGCAGAAAATGTCGGTATCGAGGATCTTTGAGTACTGTGGTATTGAGGTACCCAAACATAATCCTGTAGTAATTTGTTTGTACAGAATTCCAAGTTCATCCGCTAACTTATTTCTTGACAAGCTAGATATTTTACTACGCGAATTGAACACTAAATCTAAATTTAAAAAATATTCGTATGTGGTGACTTCAACATTAATACACTAGCAATTAGTAACGACTGTAACAGACTAATAGACATATCGAATAATTATAATTTAACAATTCATTTAAAACAACCAACAAGGGATAAAACCTGCATAGACAATAAATATTGAGCAATGTAAAAAGGGCCTATGCTGCCATTAAATTTTACCTCTCGGCATTTCTGATCATGGCACAGCACAAATGTTAAGGTTTAAGGTCAAGACCAAGAACATTATTTTAAATGTAAAAGAGATTTTAACATTGATAATATAAAAACAATTTCAAAATACGTCTGCGCATCCGTTTACTGCAATGCTATACATGGCCCATACTTCTATACGGATGCGAAGCCTGGACCCTTAAAGAGCTACTCAGTAAACGTGTAGAAGCATTTGAAATGTGGGCATGTAGACGCATGTTGGCCATAAGATGGACGGATCGGGTGACCAATGTTGAGGTCCTGCGTCGGGTTGGAAAGGAGTGTGAACTGATACAGACCATCAAAAAAAGAAAAGTTGCTTATTTGGGACATGTGCTGAGGCACACAAGATACGAGCTTTTACAGCTTATAATCATGGGCAAAGTGGCTGGAAAAAGAACTGTTTGGCGCAGGAAGAAATCTTGTCTGCGAAATATCCGGGAATGGACTGGAATCACAAGTGCAGCGGAGCTTTTCAACCTGGCCAGGGACCGTGTAAAGTATGCGGAGCTGACTGCCAACCTTCACTAGATGGAGAGGCACCATAAGAAGAAGAAGAATATAAATAAATTTCAGAAATGTTTGTCAAGTCTATCTTTTTCAGATATATATTTAGAAAGTGATTTCAATGTCGCATTCAATCAGTTTCACGACTTGATCGTATTGTTTTATAAGCTATGTTTTCCTGTTATGCGGAAAAAAATAACAATACAAATCATAATTCTCCAAAATGGATGACAACAAGAGTAAAAATTAGCTGCAAAAGAAAAGATTACTTCGTTTTCGATATTATAAAAACCAAGAACCGAACAAAATAAACATGAATATTACAGATACACTAAATTGTTAAAAAATGCATGGATACAGCGCAAAGATTAAATAATAACAAATATTTGATCAACATTAAAAATAAATGCAGAGCCTCGTGGCAAATAATAAGTATGAGTTTATAATTATGAGTATCGCTGTCTAGTACCCATAACACAACCCTTACTAGCGCTTACTTTGGGATTAGCTTAGGTTGTGTGTAAATTGTTCCCTGATATTTATTTATTTATTTATTTAAATAATAAAAAATTAAACTAATAATACTATAAACACACCGCAATATTAATAAACTGGTAATAAAACATAAAATGATAACGGACCCCTTTGAAATAGCATCAAATTTTAATACTTACTACACAGAACTAGCAGGTTCAGTTAAACAACCCCAAACACCCCAAATGCACATAGGTACATGGTAATGCACGAAATAATAGCATCTTCATAACACCGGTGTCAGAAAAAGAAATTCATAGGATGTCATTAAATAATACGAAATCTATAGGGTACGACGAAATTAATACTGATATTATAAAAAAAATAGAAAACAATTGATACCAATCCTAACCTATTTGGTGTGTTTTTGATGTTGATTTTATTTTATATTAGCATTTTCTTAAATTTGTCATTAATTTATTGCATTTATATTATTGATTATACTTATAATAATTAGCATGACTTCAGGCACATCACGAAATTGCATAAAATACTTTCTGCAACAAAGGCACAACACTAAGTACCCATGTTTAGGCCCTTACAATTTCAAATCTATATTATTATAAATGAAATTAACGGATTCATTCGAAGCTATCTATGCCAAAGAAAAAGAAAATCTCAGGAACAGGTACGTTTTTCTAAAATAAAAAAAAATATAGCCAATTTGGTGGTCATACACCTGTTTCTCAAAACTTTAAGTAGCCGTTTCTCGACTTATTGGTTTTTTGACTTGTGCCCTTATTGCATTCGGCAGGCGATATAGAATATTTTTAAGCTCTCAATAAAAAGTGGGATCAATCGGCTCGTCTTACGTTATTTTTGTATGTTTATATGTTGTTGTGTGCCTTCCATGCTGGTCTGGGATTAAGAAAAAACATAGAATGTACCAGTTGCTTCTCTTCACGCGCAGATGGTAAAATCCCATCGAGGGAATGGGCCAAAATCTAGGAATCATGTTATATTTTTTCCCTTTCCATCTATACGCATCCAATCGTGCTAAACATGGTCTTTGGGTCTTACCTTGGGCTCTGTCTACCCCGTAAGGGATAGAGACGTGATTTATGTACGTATGTGCATGTATGTTTTTACTTTGGTTTACTTCGACCGGGGTTTCGAAGTTATTTCCTGTTATTTTAAATGGACGCCGATATACATGACAATCTAAATCATTCTATGCCTTATAAGTTACAAGCGTTCGAATGGCTGGTAATGAACTTACTAATTAACTGAAGTGCGATCGACATTCATGTTAACGTTGGATCCATTTTGACATAATTGATAAGGTAACTATCATTCCATGCTATGTTATTAATTATTTGTATAATTGTACGTACGTACATATATCACGTCTTTATCCCTTACGGGGTAGGCAGAGCCTAAGGTAACAAAACCTTAAGGCCACGTTTAGCATGATTAAGGGCATATAGGTGGAAAGGGAAATCAAAATAGTGATGGGTTGCTTCTATGTATTTTCTTTACTCTCAGACTAGCATGGAAGAGTCCAATAAAATGTTGTGGAAAAAAGTCACAAAACTGTCAAAAAAAGTAATGGACACAGACACTTTTTTCTTTATAAAAATGAACTGATTCAGAATACCCCGAAATTTCTTCATTTTGGAAAGAAGTAAGGCGTACACGTTTTTTTCAAAATCCCCCACTACGTTGTTGTACGCAATAAACAATTGCATCAAGCAGACATTGTTTGTGGGCCGTTTAATTTCTCTATATTCAAAATGTCCAATAACCATAACTCATACATTTCTTTGACAGTTCACGCTGTTTCGTGCGCGTTCTGACTTATTTACGTGGTGCGAGAAATATCGTACATTATGCTACATTACGGAGTGAAGCCCAACTGCCTTTTAACGGACATATAAATGCTAAAATGACTTGATAAAATTACCTGTTTTAGACCGACTTGCAGGAGATATTTAATCTCTATTTAGTCGCTAAATCTTCATTATGGATAGGATACAAAATAGAATTAAAACAAATTAAACTAATAAATTTAAAACGAATTAAAAACTTAACTAAAACTAATCTTAAAATAAAACAATTAAAAAAGGAGGGAGCCCCTTAGCATAGTTCCACAGACGCTGGCAGCATTCCCCCTTTGGACAGCGATACTAATACGCTAAATCTAGTTTAAAGTTTGACAATTGACATTACGAAAACCCAACAGCTAATTACCCATTGTTTTTAAATATAGTAATTTATTTGCTTTAAAAATGTTGCCGAACATCGAAGCCATGGGACAATAATTAAGTCATAGAAACATCAAACTTTCTTTAATTTTTTGATAAACGATTTGGAGCCCGCTGCCGTGCCATGAATAACTACACCAAACATTGTTTTGCGAAATAATTAAAAACAATTTAAAAACAGCATAAAGACATTGTAATTTGAACCCATTTATGATACAATTATTGAGAACAGCAATGTAACGCGACACACATTATTTCCCACACAGTGCAAACGAAGCCTCGCATACACTAGAACACCTAGGACGCAAAGTATTCAAGCAATTAAAGAATGTGTCGAGTAATATTTACGACCTATTTTAAACTGTCAGGTGTTTAAGGGTTTTATGAGGCAGTTTTGTGGGGTGCAAATATATGCGACAGACCGTTTTAAAATGGAACTGTCTAGAAAGACTTACTTGTTTTAAGATTGCTTCTCAAACTGACACCTTGTAAATTCGCCTGTAAAGTTTAAATTGCCAATGCTTTTGAAGTGACAGTTCTTATGGCGTTAGGTATTTGGGGCGGAATACGTAGATTACCTATAATTTAACGTGATAACTTAAGAGGGATAGTGCGTCAATGTCAGTTGAGTACCTACCTAGGCAGTTTTTAGGGTTTCGTTCATAACTAAAGGTAAAATGGGCCTAGACGGACGTTCCGGGACCAAATAAGTGACGTTTTGAAAAAAGGGCAGGTCAGGAGTACTAAGAGACTGATGAATGTGGATGAAGCGAAAGAGGCATGTCAGAATCGTAGCAAATGAAACAAAGTAGTCTCAGCCTACCCCTAACCCTATGGGAAATAGGCGTGACTGTGTGTATGTATAAAGTGGACCTATTTATTTTTCTATCTGGTCACCTGATGGAGTGTAAACACCACTACTTAGGTAAATCCATAACGCTGGAAGTCTACAGCTGCGTTACCAGCCAGTTCTCCGGCTGTCTTACTCTCCACGCTAGAAAACAGCAGCACTAGCTATACAAGGTTTAACCACCCACTAAACACCTATCTGTCACTATCTGTCATCTTGTACATGAATCTTGTAGCTAAAAAGGTACGTGTGTATGTGTCTATTTATATCTCCATTTATTATAAATGTGTGTTTCGTGTACAATATATTATGCACTTTCAGTACTTAGTATATTGATATATATTCTAAATTGCACCACCTGCTCAGATCTGTTCTGTTCTCGAGTCCATTATGGTTGCCTGGTAGAGATCGCTCTGTAGCGATAAGGCCGCCCATTGTTACCTTGTAATATTCTGTTTACCTTTTTTCTGTTCTGGTTGTTATATGTGGTGTTCAATAAAGATTTATTGTATTGTATTTTATTGTAAACACTGGAATTTCAAGTGATTGCTTTTTCAAGGAATTTCAAGAAAGGCAAATGAGGAAGTAATTCACCTTATGGAATGTGAGCACCACCACCTATAGAGACCAATTGTGAGCACCGCTTAAAGAGACCCGCAACACTAGAGGATTGCTGATGTGCTGTCAGCCTAGAGATCTAAGATATAAAACTTCTTGGGCCAGCAATTTCTCCAGCTCTTGTACTATCCACGCCGAAACGCAGTAGCTCGAGCATTTCAGTACAGTTAGCTAGTGAAATGGTCTTAGCGATCCAGAAAGACCCTATGCGAGGTTTTCAAACCCACAAAACACTATAATTTCAAGCTATCAACTGTCGCTTACATTGACTTGAGTTGGAGCTGTCATCAAATACTTTATTTAACGATCTCTTCCAATCTGCAGACGTGGATGATGTCATTTGCAACAGATGGCAAATGCAAGAAACATTTCTGTATTATAGTACGTGTATTGAATGCTCAAATACTTACATCACCCACAGATTTTAAATCAAGATTTGAGGTTGTTAATTCTAGAACAGAAACAATTTTTGTATGCGGCCTACGTTGTTCTCTTTGAAGTCTGTGGGATTACTAATGTTTGGCAAATAATGTTCCCCAAAGCATCGCATCGCAAACTTTGTGTCCCAACCGAAGTCTGTGCCGTAGCATACATCCTCTATCTAAATGTCTACAACCAATACCAATACTACAAAATGATCATTTAGATGACGCAAAATGCTTTTTTTTTTCAATAAATACGAACGATGAGTCATTAGACCTCCTTTCTTTTTGGAAGTCGGTTAACAAGCTTACAAATAGACACACGTACAGTGCCTCCATTTTCTTAAAGTTCCTTCAAACTTCGTGTTTCGGCTGTTGTCGAGCTGCGACCAGTTTCACAGGTTACTTGTGACCGCATACAAGAACATCGCCTTACAAGTTTCAGATTGACAATGTACAGTAGATTATATACGTTCGATGGTGTCGAGAGACTTGAAAATATATGCATAAAGTTAAATAATAGTTACTCTCTTCTCTCCTGAATCAAAGTAAGTACTAAGAAGGAGACGGAAGTTCATATCCTTGCAGTGAACTAAAAATGCCGCCGCGTCTTGTTAGTAACCGCAGTGTGGCAACATAGGGAATTATGATTGGCAGTAATGGCTGATCGTCGTTTGTTTGACTTGCCTTTGACGTATCACTGTGGGGTGCAGTATGAATGCTGGCGATTTATTTTAATTTTGAATTCAAGCTTTTTTGCTGACTGCTTTTTTTTTACAGTAATTGCATTAGGATCCATTTTAAATTCAGTTCGACTATACCAAGTTCGACTATACAAATGAATTTAAAAAAAATCTTCTTTTTTTTAGTATTTATTTTTTTGGTTGTTTTTTTTTTTTTTTTTATATGAATAGGAAGGCAAACGAGCAAGTGGGTAAGTGGGCCAATATATTGTTACCCGTTAGAAATAAAATTTCTAAACGACATGAACTTTAGAACATTAGAACACTTAGTTAAACCCGGAAAGTAAAACTATACTGCTACACCACCCATGGCAGGTTTAACCATGTTTGCAGGTAGGTTCAGTTATAGCACGCATCACGGAATGATGAGGATCCGGGTTCGATTCCTAGCCATAGCTTTACTTTTCGGATTTTTCCCTGTCCTAATTTTTAGTGTCGTTTATAAATTGTTATTACAAGTAAGTTAAATTTTACTTGCAACGTTTGATTTAAATAACTTACTACTACTACTACTACTTAATACTTCTTTGTAATTGTGTCGTACAGACACATCATTCAAACAGATGATGCTTAGCGACAAAAATTCGCATAGTAACAATAAGGTCACGTGACAGTTAGTAACAGGTAGAAAAATTCGGAGACTACCCACCTGCTATTATGGGTGGTGTAGGGGTATAGCACGCGTCACGGAATGACGAGGACCCGGGTTCGATTCCCGGCCATAGCTTTACTTTACCTGCTATGGGTGGTGTAGGGGTATAGCACGCGTCACGGAATGACGAGGACCCGGGTTCGATTCCCGGCCATAGCTTTACTTTTCGGATTTTTCTATGTGTTATAATTTTCACTGACATTTAGAAATTAAATAACTTCCATTTTTAATATATCTTGCTTAATATATTGTGTACCAAATTTCAAGTAAATTGGATTACTAGAAATGGGTCAAATTTCGCTTTGAAATTTCGATTACAGACACACAGACAATGGGACAGGTCAAACTAAATAATAAAAAAAAAGAGTTAAGTGATTTTATTTTTACAATTTTTTTTTCGGTTAGTATGAGCGTATACGCGAATTATTGTAAACAAACCGTTTGGAATATTATATTCAAGGATCTTTCAGCTCCAACGATTCCGATGAAATTTGTAATGTTACTGTGCCACAGGCACAACCTTTTTGTATTACTTTATGTTTTTATACTTTTTTATTATTTTTGAATGTTTCGATTTTAGAATGCTTCTTGTTTTTGTGTTTAATGTCAGTCTGAATATAATGTGCAACAAAGATAGTTGTTTCTTTTAATAGTATTTTAGACTCAGTAAAGCCCTCAGCTTTAGTTACGGTTTTCGGGGCGAAAAATCTATCTAGCTAGGTATTATTTCTGGGAAAACGCGTTTTTATGAATTATGCAAATATCGTGCTTTGCTAGATCACTCAGGTAGGTACCTATTTAATATTTATCGCAACACACTTCCTAGTTCAAATGTTACCCTTCCATGGCACCTATGTCCTTTATAAATCACAATATTAGCCAGTATATTCATAAAAGCCGTTCTATGGAACTCAACGTTTATATATCCGGCGATTAAAATTTATAATATCCAGGAATAAATAAAATTAATAATTCAAATCATACACCATTCGCCAACAAAGGGCTTTGCATATTAAGTATTGGGTTTCCGCAACAGTCATATGAACTGTCAACGGTAATGTTAAATTTAAATTAGAGTTTGAATTGGTTCGTGCGAAAAATAGAACAATGGTATGCGTTTTGGTTGTATGAAAATCGTAAACTCTCTATTTTAGTTTGTACCTATTTATTTACAAAGAAATTTTTAGTGTTTTTTTATTGCACCATTTTTGTGCTAGATATAGTATTACCCACCCACATGCTATGGGTGGTGTAGGGGTATAGCACACGTCACGGAATGACGAGGATCCGGGTTCGATTGCCGGCCATAGCTTTACTTTTTGGATTTTTCTTTGTGTTTTAAGTTTCAGTGTCGTTTATTACAATTTTTTTTTTAGATAGTTACAGTATAGTCGACCAAGAACGTCCTTTACCATCTAAGGTTCCATATAATTTATACGGCTAAAACCATCAAAGCCTATTTTCACTCACAAATCAATGTGACAAACAACTTTATTGCTTTGTTTCTGATGGCAGATTTGTCATAAAATAACCTAACCTAAAATTTACATTTTAGAAAGAAATCTTTTTTTGGCTGTACTTTTTGTTGACTGTACTTGACATCCGTCCTACATATGCCAATCAAATTTCAAGTCAATCGGACAAACCGTTGAAGAATTCCCTCCTGCGGAGACGGTCCTGGCTGGAACACCAGAATTCTACTGCCAGATTATATATTGTCATCTGATTTACACAAGTATGCAAAATTTCGGCTCAATCGGTTGAAGATATCTGCCTCAAAATTGAGTCGCAACATTCCACCCGTACCTACTTCCATATACATGCATACATTGCAAGTTTATAAACCTTGTTATAATAATAAAAATGATAAAACACTTTTTTGGTCGACTAAACATTCGTTAGTTATACTTTGTACTCTTCTTCTTCTTATTTGTGGCGTATCAAGTCGTTATAGCGACGACAACTTCGCCAATGTCAAAGTAACAAAAATATTTTATAATTAAAAAAACTTGTGACAAAATATGGTAATGGTCAAAGATCCTCCTCCCCCTTGTCGGGCTCTTAGCCAACGGTCAATGATTTCCCTCAGAAACTGCCAGGAAATCTTTAGCCGATGCCCAGGGTGCACTGGATCAAGCACTGCTCTTCCCCCCGGACGGATCCAAAAACTAACCGCTCTTAACCACACGTGGAGGTAACCCGACTCGAACCCCTTTGTACTCGATAAGTACACAAGGATATAATGAGGATAGATTTCATTGTAGGTACTTGATTATTGTTGTATTTCTCAGAAAGTAGATAAATTCTAATATGAATTGGTCTAGTGGGCGGAAACCACAAATATTCTGATCCTTTTGTTTACACAGTTCCCACCCTAAGGTAAAACATTGCGTGAGCGTTGACCTTTGTTGTTTTCTTTGCCATTTCCCTAAATTACCTCTGACATTACACTGAGCTTTGATTGCGGAAGTTTGATGAACGTAGCTACAAATTATTATTTATTCTTTTTGTTATCCTATGCTACTTATAACGACTAATTTCTGTATGAATAAATGATCCACTACAATATCGCAAGCGGATATAACAATTTGCCAACCCGTCACTATTTTGATTCTCCATTCCACATACGCGAATCATGCTAAACGTGGCCTTTCGGACTTGTTACCCTACGCTCTATTTACCCCGTAAGGGATAAAAACGTGATATTTGTATGTACTTATGTAACAATTTTGAGGCAAAAATCAGTCTGCCAACGTTTTCTTTTTGGGCAAAATTGAGGGTAGATTTAATGGTAATTGTGTCGCCATCTATTGACCTGTAGCTGAACTACGAAGAAAGAAATCAAGCAATATGCTCAGTAGTCTTGAATTTACGACGTTAAGCAAAAGGTTTTCCAGAAAGCTGTCTTAATGCCGTAGTGTAAGAGCATGCGTTATTACAACAACACTAATATTTACACTTTAAAAATCGGGCAAATGGGATTTGTGCTCGTCTGGCAAGGTTTCCGTAGGATTGAAGAAAAAAACGCCGAGAAAAGACATGCCCTTATACATGTTGTGAAATACCTCTTTGAATTTTATCTTTGTACTTTTTATATTTATAGCCAGTCATGACAATATACAATCTTACAAAAACTTTTAATTTTAGATGTACTAACGGTAAATAAGGCTACGTTGTAAAAAATAACGAAAAAATACAGACATAAAAGTATCTAATAATAATAATATTATAATAAAAATAATAGGTACTTAGCTTAATTTATCGTGACATTGGTAAACCACTGATAAAACTGGCTTATCAGCAAATGAAATGCATCACAGAAAGGATTTATCGGATTAATTACCATAAAAGATAATTCATATCTATCAAACATTAATAACGACATTACCTGCATATCTACATGATTTAAATTAATAACTTAAGATATTGATAACCAATTAACACTACTTAAGACGCTATAGACGTCGATAAACGTCTTTAGCGTACCAATAACGATATTACGCACAAAATGAAGCTAAAAATATTTCTCGTTTTATTCTATGTGACAGTAGGAAATTGTGAAAAGTTTCGCTTTGACAACTACACAGTGTATAAGATTTATCCTGAAAATGTAGCTCAAATTAAGCTGCTAGAAGAACTGCAAAACGATGTCCGCTTCGACTTCTGGACGGATCCTGTGCCTTCAGCAGAGTTTGTCCAAGTTATGGCGAGTCCTGCAGACAAACCTGATCTTCTGAGTTTCATAGACAACAATAGAATGAGAGCCGAGGTCACCATGCACAATGTTCAAGAGTAAGTTACTAAATGTAAGCGTGTATATTTGATATAAGTAAAGAATTAACAAAGAGGCTAATCGACACCACTGAAGACTAAAGAGCTGGCAGCTTCCTTCAACAAGAAACCAGTAGCGCAATACAGCGAGGAAGCGCTGCCAGCATCTTTGTCTTTAGTGTTTTTTGTAATTATATGTTTTTAATTAAAAATATATATAGGTATATTGTAAAATAATCAACAATCTATTCGTTGTCTGAGGTAAATAATTAATTTAAAACTATTGATGTTCTTATGTTACGCTCTACCGATAGATGTTGTCAAGATATTGTCATGAAACATCATTAACTAGCCCAGCAACTTATGAAAACGCATCCTTACCTCATTCTTGTTTGATATAGAGTAGCAACAATTCTTTGACTGCTTCGTACTCGTACTTACCTACGTAGTAAAAGTCATCAAAATAGATTTAGTTGTATCCTTAGATAGAATAGACGAATCCTTAGTTGGGACCATTTCATCACAAACTATACAAATTTGAAAAATAAACAACATTATGAAACAATCATTTTCAGACATGTGGATAAACAAACTGTCAAAAAATACACACGGAGCAACATTCGCACCATGACTTGGGATGCTTATTACAGTCAAGATGACATTAACGCTTGGCTTGATGACTTAGTCAGCACCTACCCTGACATCGTCAGTGAAATCATTGGTGGCGTGTCTTACGAAGATCGTGAAATTAAAGGCATTAAAATTTCCCATGGTGCTGGCAGAAGAATCATTTTCCTTGAAGGTGGCATTCACTCGAGGGAATGGATTTCGCCATCAGCTGTATGCTACATCATTAATGAATTGTTGACCAGTGATGATCCTGAGACAGTCGCTGCTGCTCGTGATTACGATTGGTACATATTCCCTGTCACCAACCCTGATGGATATATATGGACGCATGAAAGTGTAAGCTTAATTTACGAGTCTATACTAAAGGGCAAAAATAACGGGTAAATTTATACAACTTTTTATGGAAAGCGACCCGTTATTTTTGCACAATAGTGTATTTTCGTACCCTACACCATCGGAATTTGCTATTTTAGCTTCTTTTTTATAATCGTTTAAAGTAATGTTGCTGTTATCCTTACACTCTCGTATACTGATTCATTTCCTTTTAAAAAATCTTGACCAATAAATTATAACATGTAGATTACTCCTGCACTCAGTCGGACCAACCGTTGAAGACAAGACAATTCTGGCTAGGCCTCCAGAATTCCACTACTGGATTCTTGTATTGTCATTTGATACTTATATGCAAAATTTCAGCTCAATCTGTTTAGGGTAACTGGTTTACAGGTGCTTATCTACTAGAGGCAGCCTCGGGTCGAGCGTGTAAGTGGAGACACAGCCTAAGGCGTCGAGGCAGCTTTGAGGCAGCATCTTCACTTCCGCGACCTTTGTTCGAGGCAGCCGCTCGACCCGAGGCTGCCTGTAGTCGATAAGAACCTTAAAATCTAGTTGCAATTGTCGTATCGGTTACGACAGCACAAACTATTACCTAGCTATACGTTAGTAAATTATGCAAGTAAATTATAATTTCATGACCTTTTTACCGTGTTAAATTGGAAAGTACAGAGGGTCTATGTATAACCAACAAAGCGAGAGGTCCTATCCTACTATATTATCAACAAATTATAGATTACTAGCACGACATTTTTGACGAAGTTTCGTTTTATTTCGTTTTCGTTTAGTTTCTGTCTCATTTTATCTTTCAGTTTAGAATGTGGCGTAAGAACAGACGGCCTTTTGGCAACAACTTCGGAGCAGATTTGAATAGAAACTGGAACAACAATTGGCTTGGTAAGATACCGCTGTCTGTCTGTCCCTATATACGCTTAAATCTTTAAAACTACGCAACGGATTTTGATGCGTTTTTTTATAGTTAGAGTGATACAAGAGGAAGGTTTATAATTATAATATAATACATAGTAGAGAAACACTGATTGCACCCGTGCGAAGCCGGGGCGGGTCGCTAGTTTAATCTAACATAAAAACCATTTGAATAAATAGGTATTGAAACAAAAATTTGTTATCAGTCTTGTCTCTAATTGGGTTTTCTAGAGACCATTCATTTTATTATGAGACACTTTTTAAGGACAATCCATGTTAATATTTTAAAAGCGGAAATGTGTCCGTCTGTATCTGAACCGACGTAGTTGGAATTTGGTATAGTGATATGTAGTATCAGTCACACAGAAGGACATAATTATAATAGTTTTCGCCCCGGAAAATGCCTATTTTATACTGTTTAACATTAAAAATGCGCTATTTTATACTTTTCTAAGTGCTCGCTTTTATAGTCAGTTACCTTTATTTCGTTATGTCTTTTGTACATAGTTGCCGGAGCCAGTTCGAATCCAGCGTCGGACCTCTACGCCGGCCCAGGACCCTTTTCAGAGCCGGAGACAAGATCCTTGTCAGCCTACATTAGGACTATTGGGGACCAGATAGATCTGTATCTATCCTTCCATTCATTCAGTCAAATGTTACTGCTGCCTTACGGAAATACTACAGACCATTTGGACAACTATTATGATGCGGTAAGTGCAATTCTAATTTTTACATACATACATACCGTCATGCCTCTTTCCCACAGGGGTAGGCAGACTAATTTGTTCCTACGATCCTGATACTTCTTTCGCTTTATCCACATCCATCAATCTCTTCATATATGCTCGTCGGTTTCGGGTACTCCTGACCTGACCTTTTTCCAAAACGTCTCCTATTTGGTCTCGGAACGTCCGTCTAAGCCTTCCCCTTGCAACGCAACCATTAACACTCCCCATATAGATCTGTTTAGTTAGTCTACTTTCAACCATCCGCTCTACGTGACCAAACCAAACTAAGCATACTTTTTTCTATCCTAGTCACTATATCCTCTTTCACACCCGCACGTTCCCTTATCACACTATTCCTTATTATATCCTTCAGTGATACACCTTCCATACTTCTTAACGTTCTCATTTCTACAGCATTTATTCTAATTTTTGCACTTTGCCATTGTTAAGATTCGTTTAAAAATCAATTATAATTTTTAATCCTAATTTCTTATTTATATATTTACTAAAATTATATACATTAAATCATATTACTTATACCTAAGCTAATTCAATTTAGTTACAGAAATAATAATATTAAAATTATAAATCATATGCAATTATATACTCGATTTCATTAAATGGAGTGCTTATGTGAATATTTTTATGTATGTCAAGAAGTCATTGGTCATTCTTGCTTTAAGAGATTCAAGTGAAATTCATAACGGCTGTAACGATCTTACAATTTATTCCGAATTATACCACCTAAAATCTACAGCTAAAGTCCACCTTTTATTGAAGACCACATCCTGAAGAAACTCGAAACAAGTAGTTTAAGGATTTTGCAGACATGCAAATGTAGCCATTTCATCACTGCCTGCCTAGCCATTCCCCATTGCACACCTCTGTACTGCTGGGGAACCAGGTCTTTCCTTACAAAATAAAGGAGTATAGGTGTAGTGAATGACATTTATTTTCGTTGAATTATATCCGGTTTTCCACTTTAATTATTACATGTTATTAAAGTTGTGTATAAAATACAGTTGTCAAATAAAATTGTTTTAAAAACAGAAATCTTATTAAACTGTTGTTAAAGATGTAAACCGCATAGCATTTAACGAAATATCATGGGAAAGCTTTGTTCACTACTCCTGTAAAGTTTTAGTTTCTATGCGGGCCAAATTGGAATTGAAAAGTTGACATAGATAATGCAATTAAATTTCTAAACGAAACTGAAAATAAGAACATAGAAAAAACCGAAAAGTAAAGCTGTGGCCGTGATATTTGATAGTAGATAACGTAATGTACTCCAAAGCTGTTTGTAGATTTTTACATCATATTTTTTCTTCACTTCTTCGATGTTGAGCAAGGCTTCAAATCTAGGACCATGTTTTAGAGAATCAATTGCTCATACCAGTAGGATACTGTATGTATGTACGTTGTTTTTATCAGGAATTCCATGTTTCAGGTAAACATCGGCCGACGAGCCATGGGAGCGCTGTCAGTTAGATATGAAACGCAATATGTTACCGGGAATATTGCCGAAGTTATATGTAAGTACTGCAAAATGGAATCGACTCGGAGTTGGAGCTACTTTTGATGAGAAATTAATAAATAACGCGCTACTTCTGTGTTTGAATAATGTTGCCGTTTTTAAAGTGCTTTTTGAATGGTGAGGAAACGTTCGTATTGATTATACTAGCAGCTGCCCGCAACTTTGTCTGCACAGAATGAAATATAGCGTATGAACTCATAAATAATGTGGCTTACTATTGGCAAGAGAACTTTCAATATCGGTTCAGTAGGTCCAGAGATAACACACTATAATCTCACAAACTCACCAACTTACAAAGTTTACCTCTTTATAGCATTATTAATTATTATTAAATTACTTTGCTTCCATGCTGGTCTGGGAGCAAAGAAAAAACATAGAATGTACCAGTTGCTTCTCTACCCGCGCAGATGGTAAAAGCCCATCGAGGGAATGGGCGATTATAATAGGAATCATGTTATAGGCGATGAGGCTAGCAACCCATCACTATTTTGATTCCTTTTTCCACCTTTACACCCGCAATCTTGCTAAATGTGGCCTGTAGGTACCTGTTACCTTAGGTTCTGTCTACCCCGTAAGGGATGAAGACGTGATTTATGTGTGTGTGTGTGTGTGTGTGTGTGTGTGTATTAAATTAAAGATTGGTATTTTGGTGTGTTTTATCTTAAGTATTATACAATAATATTTTGGGTGTATGTATGTATTATTTTATTTTATTTATTCTGCTATATATTACATTTATGTTGGTATTGTGGTTTTTATTATCCCTGCGTTTCTCCTGTCTTTTTGTTTCGGCCACCTACTTAAACTGTCTCCA
This sequence comes from Pandemis corylana, assembly GCA_949127965.1. Taxonomy (NCBI): domain Eukaryota; kingdom Metazoa; phylum Arthropoda; class Insecta; order Lepidoptera; family Tortricidae; genus Pandemis; species Pandemis corylana. Next base: position 2,711,934 of record OX421868.1, on the reverse strand, counting down.
ACTTATTTATCTGCCGTATTGGTTGTCTGGTAGAGATCGTTATTAAGCGTATACAGCGTGTTGTCTACTTTGTTTTTTGTTTCCGAATTGTTTTGTACTGATTTGTGGTGTTCAATAAATAGTTTTTGTATTGTAATTGTATTTGTATAATACATAAGAACACTGCTAATTCCAGATGAAGCTTCAGGCGGCAGCGTAGACTGGGTAAAGGGTCACCTCCGGGTCCCTCTGGTCTACTGCTATGAACTCCGCGACCGCGGCACCTTCGGCTTCCTCCTTCCCACAGACCAGATTCTACCAAACAACCAGGAGACCATGGACTCTGTTCTGGATATCATTCACCAGGCCAAGAGGTTCGGGTACATGCACAGTGGAGTAACGCTGCCAGGCGCCTTTTCGTTTAGTTTGGTTCTAGGCGTCGTGATGGCTTACTTTGTTTAAAATCTGAAATTTAACCTCATCACTCATAAACGTCATTTAAGTACAGTGTCCCGTAAGTGATGTGACAAACTTAAGGGGGATTTTGGGCAAGTCATCTACCAAATATACGCAAATGACTTTTGTATGTTGTGTATTCTTCTAGGCATTTTATATAAAACATAAAATATATTTAATTTGTAATTGTGTCGTACAAACACATCGTTCAAACAGATGACGCTTGGCGATAAAAGTTCGCAACCAGGTCATGTGACTGCTGGTACAGAGAGAAAAATTCGAAGTCTTACTCACCTGCTATGGGTGGTGTAGCGGTATAGCACGCATCACGGAATGAAAAGGCCCCGGGTTCGATTCCCGGCCATAGCTTTACTTTTTGTATTTTTCTGTGTTCAATTTTTTTGTGTCGTTAAAAATTGTTATATATTTAAATTTTATTGTAAACTCTAATCCACTCGACTCTTTCTATATTTTGGTAGCTGACCTGCCCACCTATCTCCTTTAAGTCCATCGTACTAGTTATGGTTGTAGTTTATAAAGTGAAGTTAAGTAATTTTCCTTTTTAGTTGTCTCTTTCTGTTTCTATGACTATAAATATATTTCCTGTAACAGGTTTGGGACTTTATTAGAGTAAAACCCCATTACTCATAGTATACGTAGCATAGTATGTCTTTGATATTACTGATAGTATACGTAGAAGTTTAATGGAATATTTTTGCCAGATGAAATGATATTAATACAACAATTACAATGTATCACGTTTTTTTATTACGCTGACCGATAATAGTAGATTAATGCCGAGACCTGGGAAGCAGCCAATTGCTGGATGAGAAACTTGTTTTTAAAGTTACGAATCCAGCAATAAGTCTTCCAGCTGAGGCAGATATAATGTGGTTCTTAAACATTGAGAGGAAATGAAAATAAATTTTGCACTAAACTTTCACGTTCCCGCCTTTTTTCTTAAGTTTTTTTTTAAGTCATCTGTCACCGTAAGCTATTTGAGACATTGATAAAAACGTTAGACTCGAACAAACCGCGCACTCCTCGGCCATCGACACAGACGTGATTATGTACGTATTTATGTATGTTAAAGATTCTTGCACTATTCAACACTGTTTTAAAAAGGCTTAAAATGAACCCTTTAAAAAAACCGCAGAATCAGAACAGTAGTTGTCATTGTTACCTACCAGCGCCCACCTTTGATTTTTATGAACTCGCGAAACCGACCTTAAGCTTTACAAACTTACTGTTACCGAACAATGAATCTGGAGCTAATATAAAACACACCTGGCGAGCCAATGTAGATCTTATTCGTGACGGTGATAGGGCTCTGGTTGTTTCGTTAGAGAACATTAACGTGGGGTATCGTTGATTTTGGCGGCAAATATAAGTTTGTCGTATTGCATGCGCGTATTTAGACGGTAGTGCCTAGCCAAGTTCGTAAAATAAAAATGGAGAAAGTAACTGTATTAGCGCCTTCTTGGTTTCCATTGGAGCAAAAACCTCACCTAAGTATCGCTTTAGCGTAGGCAGGAGAGTTAGGACTATTATGAGTGTTATAGAAACCATTACTTTTCAACCACCCACACACTTTAATTACAATGAAATACAATAACTCTTAATTGAACTAGTATAAAAAAGATTAAACTAAGAGATCGATTAGAGGCGCACATACGCTCCATAGAAAATTTTCGAATAGCTTTTAAATTCAAAGTCATAAGTTAATGTTTTGGCCTAACTGAGGTGGATTATTTTTACTGCCCATTTTGTATTCGGCCCAAGTTTTGCTCTATTAAAAACTTGCATTCCGATGTAATAACAGCTACTAAAGCAAGTGATAAAACGCGTGCAACAAATTTGTACTGAATAAAAAAAATGTTCTGGCGTGAAGAGTACAACCACTGAAATTTTTGGCTTAGCTGACTCATCTGAAATCCCTCGGTTTTGCTGATGTTCATTGGTAATGGTGCCCACTAATCAATAAGTGACAGTTGCTCGTTTGCCACCGTAATTTAAATGCATACATTTAGATAGAAATTTATCTACATGCAATCTCGCCGTTTTGCGCCGAACTTGGCCATATCTCACATTTACGTTTCAACGAGATAATGGCTACTGGGCCAGTCAACATAACTCCTGCGCCGTGTCATAAATACGAGACTTTGCTGTTACTCTGAATGCCGCTAGTGAATAAAAGGCAAGGATGAGGAACAATGCGGTGCCAAAGTGGAGAAAACATGTTTTGACGGTGAGTTTATGAAATTTATAAGCAACACTGAAAATTAGAACACAGAAAAATCCGAAAAGTAGGGTCATGGCCGGGAATCGAACGGCGTTTGATGGGTTCGTTTCCGCGATACGACGTGTCCATAGAAAGTGAGTATACGAGCTTGCACTACGCTTGATAGCCTCTGTTTAATGCCCAGTTCTAGAAGAATGGACTTATAAACCCCTCATTAAGACTTGCTAGAAAAAATCTGCAAATCGCATTACATTGCGGCACTAGGTCGACGACTTCTGACCCCCTTGCATCACGGCCAGGCAATGAAGAAACTCACAGGATGTTTTCTTGCAAGGTTATACTGGACTTAAGAGAAAATATCTAATGATACTTGTATTTTATTCGAACGAGGTGTTACGTGGCCATGCGGAACAGATTTTACTACTTAATGTAATACTTGTCCAGTCCAAGTAGGTACTAGTTTGAACAAGGAATAGAGGCAGAGTGTTGCAACTTATCCTGGTTTAAATGAGGTGTTAATGGTTACAATTGCCGGTAAGCTTCTTTAGTAAATACCTCATGGCCTAGAATGCGCACAATTTAAGGTAAAGCACGATACTAACGATGCTATTGATCGTCGATACCATTATTTTTGCTCAAAAATCGACAGTAGTAGACTATCGTGTAGCAACTCAAGTCGTAAAAGGCGACTAAGGGATCTGATGTGAGAGTAGGCAGCACTGCAGCGCTTTTTATAGCAAACAAAGAACTTTGGACTCCAGCACAGCGGTATAGAAAGAAGGATACACCCATACTAATTTCTCAATAAAGTCGCCATGAAGGTCCAGATCACGACCACTCTAGATTCTAGGGACTTAGAAGAACCCATACCAAAATTTCCCACAGCGAAAGTAAGTGACTCGTTTACAACAGACTTTATTTTTGTAACAACTGACTCACCTTATTGTCTTCAGTGCATAAAAATGTCAGACGCGTTATTTAAGAGGCATTTGAGCTTCACTCGCGAACATTACCGATGTGGAAATAACTCTGCATAAAAACCGACGGCAGTGGCATAAAATCGCCACCTAGTGGGTGCGGAGAAACGGGTTCTGTTTCGAGAATTCGTTTGTTTAAAGCCGTTCAGTGAGAAAAAACGAATTAGTAACCTCGCTTTTTAATATAAATCCTTCTTTCAGTTCGTCCAGTGGTTTTCGGATACAGTCTATTAAGCGCTTCATCAGAAGAAATGCTGCCTTCCATGCTGGTCTGGGAGCAAAGAAAAAACATAGAATGTACCAGTTGCTTCTCTACCCGCGCAGATGGTAAAAGCCCATCGAGGGAATGGGCGATTATAATAGGAATCATGTTATAGGCGATGAGGCTAGCAACCCATCACTATTTTGACTCCATTTTCCACCTATACGCCCGCAATCTTGCTAAATGTGGCCTGTAGGTATCTGTTACCTTAGGCTCTGTCTACCCCGTAAGGGATAAAGACGTGATTTGTGTGTGTGTGTGTGTGTGTGTGTGTGTGTGTGTGTGTGTGTGTGTGTGTGTGTGTGTGTTGGCTAATAGAAAGAGAAATTCAAAAAATAGATAAATATTAAAGAGATAACAAACCATTTCGCTTGGCCACGGTTCAAGCTTATTTTTGAACTAAGCCAATAGAAGCTAACAGTTTCATGATGCACAATTAAATTTTTAATAGTATTAACTGTCGATACAACTACTCAAAAAGCCTCAGAGGTATATATAGTTACAAACAGCAACACAAAAAACAACACACATACAACACAATGTACGGCTACTTTGTGTTAGGATTAGCGAGCAAAACAATGTTAGCGATTCGGACGTACAATAATTATACCTTGCAACCTTTAATAAACTTTTCTTCAATTCTGAATGAAAACCATATTTGTTTAAATACTTTAAATAATTCAGTGCTCTCTTCACAGACCAGTTCCCACACTTCTTACCACAGATCGGCTTAACATAGTTTTGATTCCCATAATTTACACGTATAGTTTTCCGGTGGAACCTCGCGCCGTATTTACATTACAAGTGGCATCGTATAAAGCCTCCTTGAGGTCTTCTTAAGGCGGCATAATGTGGATCCTTTGTTGTGACCAAATGGCTGGTCCAGATTTAATTTCTGGAAGAGACTTGTGGAGATTTTAGTAGACTGAATAGTGTCTGTTTATGAAGCTAAATCCTGGCTTTAGGTTGTAGTTGTGGCAGGGGCAGACCTAAGTCATGATTGATAAGTATTCCACGTTGTCTAGTGCTAATAGAAAGAAAGAAAGAAAGAAAGAAAAAAAGTTTAATTATGACAATCAACGACAACCAAAAAACATCAAATGTAATAAAATACGAAAAATAAATAAATTGTCACAAAATGGTCCCAACTCAGCATTTGCTGGCCTTCCAGCCAGCGCTGGTCTTCCAGCCAGCGCTGGTCTTCCGTTGGGACCATAGGGTGATCACATTAAATAAATAAACGGAGAGAAATAAATACTAAACATTAAACATAATAAAATATAGTTGGATGTGGTTGCCCGGGCACAAAGCCCTTTACCTTTAAAAAAGGAAAAAAAATAAACAAAATAATAATAGACTAGTAGTAGTATAGACTAGTACTAATAGATTTTTTCATTTGGTATCTGTTCTGTGTAAACTATATGTAAACGTAATTGAGTCTTCTTTGAACATACCTGTATTTCAACATACCTATCTATAAATTCTTCAGCAATTTGTATGTACCACATGACGCCTAAACCACTATAGGCAGATACTTCTTACATTTAAGAGACAGAAAACAATACAATGATTATCTGATTGACTGACTCACTGCCAACGCGCAGTCTGAATAATTGGTGTAGCGACTAGAGATTTTGGAAGCGGTAGCTACATGCAGTGAGAAAAAGAGAAAAAAAGAAAGATATTTTCGACAACAAGATCCTTGAACTCTTTTCGTCTAATTAGCGTTCTTTTTCCGCGCTTGCTTTATTTTTACCAATTTGGTTTGAAAAGACCTCTTTCGAGGAATCCGTTCGCTTTTGTACTGTCTTCATCTCGTATTGTGTTATTTAATTGTTATCTGCTGTAAAGAGTTTACGTGTGTACATACCGTAATTATGCGGTTATAATTACACCACTTCTAGCGACCTAGGTCCTCACATCCCCTTTGTTGCTGCGTCTCTTTGTTACTACGGCCACAATGAGTGTTAAAATGGTGCCGCGAAACTGGCAAGAGCCCCTTTGAGAGTGACCCGTCCGAGTTGAAATCTGATGATTTCACACGATACGCACTTGTTTTTGGCCGACGACAAAAAGATGTGTTAAAACTGGCGATTAGGTTTGTCAGCCGCTAAAAAGAAAGTGGCTCCAGAGAAGTTCCGGAGAATGAAGACACTTTCGTTCCGATTTGTTAGAACCCGTGGCGATGATTGAAGAGACGTTTACGTAAACAATGTGGTTTAGTTTTTAGACTTAAGTTTGTACAACAAAGTAATAAGCTAAGTTTTTAGTCACTAAACAATTTTGAACCTAGGTTGTCTTATTTTAAACAAATAAATAATGCAGAAAATAAGTTATGCACAATATTATAATAATATAAACATAAGGTGTATTGGGGTAAAACCGAAATTAAAGGAATTTCGAAAATCGTGGATATCCACTAAATCTATAAGCCAAAGGCATTGGAGCTTCTAGGTAAACGTTGCTAGATTATGCAATTGTTATATTAATAACTTCTTATTATTAATAACTTCTTATCATGAGTCTTAACCTATTATTTTCTGACTAAACGCGTCGTTGTGATTTAGATACAGTTTTTATTATGGCATCAAAATCTTCCGTACTGGTTTGGGAGTAAAAAAAAACCTAGAATTTACCAGTTGCTTCTCTTCCCGCGCAGATGGTAAAAGCCCATCGAGGGAATTCCGCACGGAAGTATCAGGAATCATTTTATAGGCGAAGCGGCTACCAACTCATCACTATTTTGATTTCCCTTTCCACCTACACGCCCTTAATCATGCTAAACGTGGCCTTAAGGTTTTGTTACCTTAGGCTCTGTCTTAGTCCGTAAGGGATAAAGACGTGATTATGTATGTATTTATCAAAATAAAATCCAAAATACCTACAAATTGACAAAATGAATCATTACCAAAACCAACTACTTTCACCACCGACGATCACACAACATGGATGCAGTATTCATTACAATATCAAGCAAACATGATGAGGCGTATTCGAACCCATTAGTGTCTGCACAAAAGCGGTGGGTGAGCACAGATAAATCTTGAAACGGAAGATCATCCACGTAACATGATGAATGATTTTAAAGCGATACCGGCACGGGATGCTGGGGATGGTGGATGCGGTATTTCATGTAAACTGATGCCTGATGATGATAGTAAAACAAACACACGATATAATTGCGAAAATCTATACATACCTTTAGTTAAATTAGTGATGGAATTGGTTTAGGTTTAGCTTGGTTTTTTTTTAACCTTCAAGTTAAGAAAGAGCGGAACATTCCGATACAAGCATTTCTCATGCTTAAAGGAAGGTTCCAACCTATGCGGGTGTAAACTACAAATGTAAAAAACCAAATAACATTTTTTATTTTTTGATACATAAATCACGTCTCTATCCCTTACGGGGTAGAGCCTAAAGTAACAAGACCTAAACACCACATTTAGCATGATTGTGGGCGTATGGATGGAAAAGGGGAATCAAAACAGTGATGGGTTGCTAGCCACATCGCCTATAACATGATCCCTAAGATTCTCGCCCAATCCCTCGATGGGTTTTTACCATCTGCGCGTGAAGAGAAGCAACTGGTACATTCTATTAGTTAGAATAAATCCTAGGCATGCTGCAAATTAGGCGAAAGATCTACGAGGGTCGAAGTGTATCCGTTACCGATTAGTTATTAGAACCGATTAGATTAAAAATACTGCCAACACTGTCTTTTGTAACGCAGTTTTTTGCAAGACTGCTAAAAAACCGGCCAATTGCGAGTAGAACTCGCGCACCGAGGGTTCCGACCAATTCGGCTGGTGAATATACAATCCAGTGTTAAGAGCCCAGCTCCTAACCAAAATGTAGGCAGTGTGAGATCCATTTGTGTTGGTTACTGACAGATAAACATATAAATATTCTGTTTTTAGTGTTTGTTGTTATAGCCGCAACAGAAATACATCATCTGTATGAATTTCAACTAGCTATCACGGTTTATGAGAGCCTGGTGACCGACGGACGGCCAGCGAAGTCTTTGTAGGTAATAATCCGTTTTGACCCTTTGGGTATGGAACCCCAAAATTAGTGTTTTTTTAGGGTTCGTGTAAGTAATAAGTTTGGCTAAGCATTGTGAAAAATACTATTTAGAAAAATATTAAAGTACCACTTGTAACAGTCGCTATAAAACTTCATTGCACAGTCTGTCAAATATTTTTATCCAGAAGTGTTTCAGCTAAAATGTGAAGTTCATAAACAACTGAACTAAAAATTGGCTGATGTTTACTGAATGGCAAAATTTACTAACGGAATAAACATTTCATCCCTTGTGTAAGTGCTTTAATTTAAACAACAGCTCTTTACAGTAGAAAATAAAACCCTACATGGTTGCACAGAAATAGTAAATCTGGATTCTGTGATTTCTGTGACTCGTCAGTCAAGTTTGTACGCAAATATTTGATAATTAATACCATTTCCTACCAAACGTGGCCTTTAGGTCTTGTTTTTAGAAGCCCTGTCAACCCCGTTAGTGTAAAGACGTGATTTATGTATGTATGTACCTATTTCCTACCAACTTCTATATAATGCCGACTCAATATTTACTAGATTCTTCACTCCATTGCCGTTGGTTTGTCGAAAATAAATTTGCGGGTCTCGAGAGATTTCAGAGTCGAAACTCAGTGGGCGTAGCGATTTTTGTTACCACAATTTCGGGTCAAAGGATTTTGTTATCAGAAATGTCAACGTTTATTTATTGAAAGTAAAAATTCTGAATACGAATATAATCTCACTATTGTCAATGATGAACGGAACGGGAAAAACAAAGATACCAAAGATCATGGCGAGGACGAAAAAGAATAATCAAAAGAAAAAAAATAACCGCGGGAAAGAACCAACGTAGGAAGATAATGGGCGATTTGGTAATGTCATGATTCTGAATATAGGTAACAGAAAATCAAAATTAGCTACAATTGTACAAGAGGTAAGGTATAAGGTAAGAGGCTTTACATATTGAAAAGAACATAGAAGCCATGTTTCAAGGGCTAGAAGCCTACCTCGTCCTACAGCATACATTTTTTAACGCACATTCGGAAATTAGGCGCTTTGACAACTTTTAGTCCATCAGAGATATAAAGAAACGATAAAGATCACTCCTGGTTGTTTACTTAAAGTCTACATGAAAGATATTATTTGCTTCTTATTCCGTGTTGTGATTCACCTTATCTACAGCATTTTCATTCTCCAGCATAAAAATATGAAACATAAAGAAATGTTATTGTCAAATCATAACATTTTCCCTTTTCCGTGCATAACATTTCATTCCAGTTTATTAAGTTACGGATTTGCCTAGCCTTCATCAAAGAAACGTCGGCATGTGTCATAACTTTTAATTCAATACATTTTCGTCAATACATCCATTCTAATGCCATATAACAGTAATAAAACTAGTTTTCCATACAAATAAAGTTGCGTTCTGAAGTCCCTCCTATTGTACCCATATCTATTTGAATAGGACCCGTCCGTAAGGCAACGTTTACAGTTGACATTCGCATCTATCAATTTTTAATTTTAATCTTTGGTAAGAAACCATGTTGAACCAACCATTACGTATGATCGAATAAGTTTCGTTTTTATTGCCTACTAGCTGTTGCTCGCAACTTTGTCTGCATAGAATTTGTTTATCGCTATCCCGCAGGAATTACGTAATTTTCCGGGATAAAAAGTAGCCAATGTGCTAGTCCAGACCATAATCTATCTATTTTCCAAATTTCATCCAGATCTATCCAGCCGTTTTGGCGTGAAAGAGTAACAAACATCCAAACATCCTCACAAACTTTCACATTTATAATATTAGTAGGATTTGTTTTCGCTATCTACTAATTGGGTATTCTTTTTATCACGATAGGTTGTCTGACGGAGATCACTTTTAAGCGATAAGAACGGCTTGTCTCACTTGAGTTTTTTAATGTGTCTGTAAACTCACTGTACCGATTTTAGGAGTACAAGGATGAATATTCTTATTGTATTGCATTGTATATCAGTAACCTTGGAAAGAAGTTGTAGAGGTGCGCTGATTTTCAAGAAGTTCTTGATTTGACCATGTTTTGTTTTAGAATTAAAAACCTAGTTCCACAGTTTTATTTTTTTGACGACCGGATAGCCTAGTGGTTAGTGACCCTGACTATGAAGCTAGAGGTCCTGGGTCCGAATCCCGGTAGGGGCAGACGGTTGTATGATGAATACGAATGCTTGTGCCCGAGTCATGGATGTTGTAATGTATTTAAGTATGTATTTATCTACAATATATAAGTATGTTTATCCGTTGCCTGGTACCCATAGTACAAGCTTTGCTTAGTTTGGGGCTGGGTCAATTGGTGTAATTTGTCCCAAGAGATTTATTTATTTACTTATTATTTTATTGGAATACAACATGTTCACTTTACGCCCACTGTAAACGCAAGTGTGTATAATTATCTGATGCTTTTTTTATCTCAACGTTGCTCACCTCCTAATATCTAACAACAAAATTGTGCCCAAACTTGCCATTCTAACCGGACAGCCCGCTAAGGGGTCGCGAATTGAAGCAAAAGGGTAGGGTTATATTAACTGAGAGATTTAAACAGAGCACCCCGTTGAAAAGTCGCCTTTTTGCGGTATCCGGTTACGGTAACTGATACTTGAAACCGGAATTTTAATTTGGTATCTGGAAGCGGTGGGCTTGCGACCGGCATAATTAAATTGTTGAAACTATTATGTCTTTGTATTAATGTAGATGGCGTTATTTCCGGTGGTAAGAACGGTTTGTTTCAGTTTTATTTAGGCTGTTTATTTCGGTTAGCAACACATCTGAATAGATAAAAGTACACAAATCACGTCTATATCCCTTACGGGGTAGACAAAGCCTGAGGTAACAAGACCTAAAGGCCACGCTTAGCATGATTGTAGGCGTATAGGTGGAAAGGGGAATCAAAATAGTATAGTTAGATAAAAGTACAATGGATCGAAATACATGATGTTCAAAATATATGCAATTTTTGGTGAAACTATTAGCTAGGCGACATTTTTGGTCGCATAATCTGCAGACTTGTTTAGGTTTATTTTTGTAGTTTTGTAGTGTGTATACATACGTTTCTACCTTTCTCTGTGTGGGAAAGAGATGTACTCTTTCCCACACAGAGAAAGGTAGAAACTACTTTGCTACACTTTCATCAATCTCTTCATACATGAATTACATGATTGTCATTTTGGGCACTCAATCTCTATTTCTCTTTTTGTTATTTTCTCTCTGAGACAATTTAATTATGTGTTTTGATCTATTACGTATTTCAAAATTATGTAACTAGCTTCTGCCCGCGATATCGTCCACGTAGAATTAGACTTAAGAATGTATACATATATACCTTCCTCTTGAATCACTATTGTCTACTTAAAAAAACTTTTAAATCCATTGCGTACTTTTAATAAAGATCTAAGCGTACATAGGGACAGACAGCGGAAAGCGACTTTGTTTTATACTATGTATAGTGATGATTATAGGTACTCATTGATTCCTCTTCATACTTGCAGCAACTTGATTGATCGAAGTAGTGTACATTTCTTCCATCCTGGTCTAGGAGCAAAGATTAAACAAACAACGTATAATTATAATTATACCAGTTGCTTCTCTTCCCGCGCAGTTGGTTAAAACACATCGAGAGAATGGGCGATGCGGCTAGGAACCCGTCACTACTTTCGTTCCTCTTCAAGCCACGCCAACAATCGTGCTAAACGTGGCCTTGTTACCCTAAGCTCTGTCTAAACCGTAAGGGATAAAGACGTGATTTATGTACCTATGTGTTTTTTTTGTGTTTAGTTTTTTAATTTTATCTGGGTCCCACTGCAAAACAGCGTTGCGGCTTGCCGCAACATTATGCTGAGTGGGGTCCATTTCACACCATATTTCTTCACACTTCACATTATTTTATACGTGTATTGAATGTGTGTAAATAAATGTTTCTCTCTCTCTCTCTCTCTCTCTCTCTCTATTATGTTGCAGATCACAAGACAATCCCATTTTGTATTAAATTGTAACGTGACATTTCAATAAAGATTGCAGCGTCCTCATCAAGAATCGGACGTGATATAAATTCTAGTCTTCGAGCAGCTGCCGCTTTTAATTTATGGAACGCACTGAGCAAAGTAAATACATAATTCATGCAAAACATTAAAATTAACGTCTCAATACAATGCAACACGAGACAATGACCACAGTGACTGCGGACTACAAGTCATGAGGCTGCTTTTGCAAAAGATTTTCAACGTAAACTTCAAAAACTATACGCGTACGAGGCCATGGGAACAAAAAGACCAGTAGGCAGACCACAATTGAGATGGAACATACATACATACCGTCACGCTTCTTTCCCACAGGGGTAGGCAGAGACTACTTTGTTCCACTTGCTACGATCCTGACATATTTCTTTCGCTTCATCCACACTCATCAATTTCTTCATACATGAAAGATGACATAAATGAGGTGGCGGATAGCAACTGGACTCTCACTGTCCAAAATTGATAGTAATGAAATCTTTGAACTTGGTAGAGAAACGGTGAGAAGAAGACAGGAGAATTAACCTTAAAAAGCTATACTTATAACAAATAACTACATAAAAAAAGACCTAGTCTTAATTCACAGGTTTCCAAGCAAAGATTTAAAATTAACTTTATCGCAATTATACGTGGTGGTGAGTTTGAAAAAACGGCAAGACAAGTTAATCGCGAACAATCCCATCGGCATCGGTTTCTGCGGATAAAAAAAGATAGTCTCGGCGGAACTGGTGGTCTGTATTACTTAAATACAGGCGCGCGCGCAAGTGCCGGTATATCATTATATTTTTAATCTTAAAATCTTTGAAGAAAAGCATCGATGCAGTAAACTTAAATAATAATCAGGCCGCCAAAGCCTCTTTTACATGTCTCTTTGAAACTATCAGCGACTAAAAAAAACTCGACAGCTTTTTTTTTCAACTCTACATAATTGTTGCACACGTCTTGAGCCGCCCCTGTCTTTCTGTCCGCCATGAACTTAAAAACTACTTAAAGGGTTTTAGTGCAGTTTTCACCAATAGATAAACTGATCAACGAGGATAGTTTAGGCTTATAATTAGTTGAAATATAATGATAATTGCCTGAAATATCGGGAAAAGTCAAACTGCCTGTGATACTAATTTTAATTCTGCGCGGACAACATTACAGCTGGCTACCCTAATATTTAATCTGTTCTGTGCCTCCTGCTGGTCTGGGAGTAAAGAAAAAACATAGAATGTACCAGTTTCTTCTCCTTCCGCGCCGATGGTAAAAGCCCATCGAGGATTCCCTCGACATAAGAATCATGTAATAGGCGATGCGGATAGCAACCCATCACTATTTTGATTCCCCTTTCCACATATACGCCCACAATCATGCTAAACGTGGCCTTTAGTTCTTGTTACCTTAGTCTCTGTCTACTCCGTAAGGGATAAAGACGTGATTTATGTGTGTATGTATTCTGTGCCTGAAAGTACGCGAAAGGTAAATGATGCATTTTAACGGTCCGAATTCAGCATTATGACAAAAACAAACCGTTTGGGCATAAGCTGCCAAAAACAATGCTTTTGTCAATATATTTACAAAAAGAACGAGACCGTTGCATATCGGCTGCTCAAAATTCCGGGAGCAGTTCGTTTGTGCTTGTTCCAGAGTGAACCTTAGTAGCGTTCACCGAAAGACTCATTTAGCGAATGATGAAATTAACAAGGTGCAGTATTAACATCTTGAGTGGGCTTATTCTACACAGAAATAGGCGATACACATAGCTATAGAATATATATAATATTTGAAGTGTTTTTGCGAGGCAATTATAAGTTGGCCTGTTCCTTTAACTGCGTCGTATGAAAATAAGTCGTTAATTAAATACAAAACGGACGCATTCCAAAATCATTCGCCATTGCATCTAAAAACAAAATTTGGCAGTTATGAGGTTTCTTTTGTATTTAATCAGCAAAGTGTCTGCTTTGACGTAGCTGACAAGACAGCTGACTTTCATTGAATTCAAGTAGTGGTTGCTTCTCAAGCGCAGCAGTCTTTCATCATCACGGAAGAGGTGCCCTTTCACATTATAATACAAATCTTGTATTTACATGTATGTTTATAGCACGTCTACGTGTGCGTAACACGAACGCGCCCTTAATCGATGCCGTCAGTCACGCACACTACGACATCTTGTAAGCACGAACTTTACATCATTGCGCATTAACAATTTGCAGGAGTGAACAGATCCGTAATAAAACGTTAATCGGTGTACGACAACTTCCTCTGCTTCGATCTGAACTACCATAAGAAATTGTATCCTGTACTATTAATAATTTGTATGCATCATAAGTGAAGCATTAATTCCAGTCGCTTAAGTATCTGTTTATCCACTTTTTTATTGATCAGAAAACGAAACTGAGCCAGTTATCCAAGGACCATTATTATGGTAAATGTATAGACATTTAATTATAGACATGAGGTTGATTGCATTCCCATCCACTTTCCGTCAAACGCGAACGTGTTCAAGACGTTTATATTGCGATAAAACATATACTAAGCGCTCGAAGGCTTTTTCTTAAGTTATAATAATGTCAACAATATGCAATCCTTTCGTCTCGAAATGTCAAATACTATGCTATTACTTTGTTGCCATGATGTACCGCTAGTGGCGCTGGCAATTGCCAATCCATAGCATTTAGCAATGTGGCATACACACATACATACACAAAATAAATAACGTCTTTATCTCTTACGGAGTAGACGGAGCATAAGGTAACAAGACCTATATACAGGCCACGTTTAGCAAGATTGTGGGCGTAAGGTGGAAAATGGAATCAAAATAGTGATGGGTTGCTAGCCGCATCGCCTAGAACATGATTCTTATGATTTCCGCCCATTCCCTCGATGGGTTTTTACTATATGCGCGAGAAGAGAAGTAACTGGCACAGTCTATGTTTTTTCTTTGCTCCTAAACCAGCATAGAAGTAAGCAATACTAACTGGGAGAAATCTCTTTTGGGGATAAGTCCACCTTTTTGCATTTGTTTGTCCTGTCTTCATCATTTTCATTATGTTTTATGTACAATACTAGCTTCTGCCCGCGACTTCGTCTGCGTAGAATACATAGAGACAGACAGACAGCGGAAAGCGACTTTGTTTTTATACTATGTAGTGACAATACATTTAAAAAATACGCTAGGGAGAGAATGAGAGAGAGAGAGGCTGACATATTGT
Source organism: Pandemis corylana (assembly GCA_949127965.1). NCBI lineage: Eukaryota > Metazoa > Arthropoda > Insecta > Lepidoptera > Tortricidae > Pandemis > Pandemis corylana. The sequence goes on along the minus strand of OX421868.1, from coordinate 2,696,751 downwards.
GCAAATTATCAAACGAAATATGCCGGTTATAGTCAAATAATTTCAAAGAATTCTGTATACCTATACTGATAAAAATAAATCCTTATTTTTACTAACTTTATCAATGAAAAAAAAATATTTACCTTGCTACTCCGCTACTTACTTGCAAGATAACCAAGCTTGTGTGAAATATATGTGTTTTTCATGCAACGCGTCAGTGTTTGTGTGGTGTAAGGGATAATTAAGTTTGCGGTATTTATTATGTGTTTTATGTGGCAGTAGTGGAGGGACGGATTTCATGAAAAACATATTATTTCTTTCATACAGGCTTGGTTATCTTGCACGTGGGTAGCGGAGTAGCAAGGTAAACATTTTTGTTCTTTAAAATGGACCTCCGCAAACTAACGCCTGATTCAATAAAATATTTAACTTTATCAAAACATTATTATATCATCAACTTCCTAAAACCTACAGCAAAGCAATCAACCGTCATAATTCAGTTTAATCCGGTTTAAACCAGTTTAAAGTAAACACGCGATCTGCTAAATTACAAAGCTTAGCATAGTTAAGTCATATAGCATGTTCGAGTCATATAGCGAGCTGTATTATTACGTCAGGAATAACACTTTAACAAGTGCAGTTGGCTGGACGGCTGACTCCAGGGCAGGTTATACAGGTTGTTCAGAAAATACAATTACTACCAAAACAAAATAACCTAAAATGTACCAGTTTGCTTCCCTTTCTGTTTAGACGGTAACAGCCCATCGAGGGAATCGGTGAAATTCGTCGGAATCATATTAAAGTCGGTAACAAGACTTAAAGGCCACGTTTAGCATTATTGTGGGGAAGGGATTATAAATGAGAAAGTTTGTAAGGATGGATGGATGGATGTGACGATGTCAGTGTGTAGGTTCGTTCCTTCTTCACCCTTAAACGACTGGACCGATTTAGATAAAATTTGGAACGGAAATAGCTGGTACCCTAGATTAATACAGAGGCTACTCATTTCCCAGAAAATTGCATAGTTTCCACGGGATAGGAATAAACACGTTAATAATTACTGCAGACTCTCGAAATCAGTTCTTAAGTCTAATTCTACACGGACGAAGTCGCGGGCAGAAGCTAGTAACAAATAAAATGAACGATTTAACTTAAGACACGGTTGTCACCACTTCAACATAAATCTACATAATGTTACATATAACCCATATAACGCATTTCAACTCTAAGGACCTATTTCACCATTCTCTGCTAAGTTCCAGTTACCATAAGTGTCAGTTATCTATGATTCCGTCTATATTTATTACTACGAAACAGACAGAGACGATATCATAGATAACTGACACTTAAGGTAATTGAAATTTAAAAGATAATGGTGAAACAGGCCCTAAATATTAAACTTTGACTGTCAAATACTATGACTACGTATTGAATAACTTACATAATAACTAGTCAATCGTTGAATAGTGAAGCTTAATCTCTGAACAGTTTTATCTGCTCATAAAGCTCTTTCAAGCGCTTTCAGTTCAGTTGTTAAAAAAACTGGTTTATAAGCAATTATTTAGTAAAACTGGAGCACCCTGTAAACGCGAAGGCGTAATACTACGAAGAAGCGAGCGATCCTATGGGGAGATACAGGCGATTTTATTCACAAGTTGATTTATATCTTTATTGTGAACTTATCTTATAGTGCCTGGTCCAAACCACAGTGTAGGAACCTGCAGGATTCCAGGACCTATTCTTAGTTCAGATGCGTTCAAAGTATTACTTATACTATAAACAAGAAAGTTTGCCGAGTTATCCTACTAATGCAGTGGTTCCTAACCTTTTCAATGTCACTACCCCTGTGAACAAGTATGGGAATTGAGTTTACCCCTAGCTAATTTAAAATAATTAAAACCACACAAATTCGAACGAAAATATGTATGTATTTATTGCACATAAAAATTTTAAAAATACAGAAATTCAGACAAAAAAGTACAAAGGCGAACTTATCCCTAAGAAGGGATCTCTTCCAGCTAACCTACAGAAAGGAATAGTTGACAACAAAAAGGCAAGCAGTCATTATGCGCAAATAAGTAGTATTAATACTTAATAAATTAACAACATATAAAAAATATGTTTATTATGTAAGAAATTGCACGTTTAGGTAACTAGTAAGTAAAGTAATATATAAATCTCGGAGTTAACCATACTACCATTTTATTTATTGCTATTTTAATACTATTCCATCCCGTGTTACCCCACTAGAATCTCCGTTTTACCCCTGCGGGGGTAATTACCCCTAGGTTAGGAACCACTGTACTAATATTACAAATGCGAAAGTTTGCGAGGATGTGAGCGTGTATGTTTGTTCCTTCCTCACGCTGAAACGACTAAACGGAATTGAATCAAATTTAGAACGGAGATAGCTGATACACTAGATTAAAAAAAAACATTGCATTGTTCCCGCGGGATAGCCATATTAACATGTCAAAGGTCTTAGATGCTTAGAATCTCAACGTAAATAATTATTGCAGAATATACTGAAAACATCACTTTTCAAGTATTTCTACGCGGACATAGTCGCGGGCAGACGCTAGTAGAAAGATAAATACATACTAAAACATCGCACAAGTCTTGCACAAACATTCGTGTATTTAAATGAACAAAAACTTTACCTTGCTACTCCGCTACTCATCTACATGACCGCTGCTCACGAGTAGCGGAGTAGCAAGGTAAATTTTTTGTTCATTGAAATGGACCTCCGCAAAGTAACGCCTGATTCAATAAAATATAAAATATTCGTGTATTTCATACGTAATATCTGCCCGACCAAGGATCGAATCTGGGACTTCAAGTTTTAACCACAAGGCTTGACGACAAGCTTCAAATGGTTTCAGACGATACTCATAAATGGAACATGACTTGAAGACATACAGAAAATTTAATTTACGTCGCGCCGGGCCGTAACGAGAAGCGGAAATTTTCACTTCGTGGCAGGGGAAGATGTAACATTGTGTACACACGGAGCGGTGATGAAGAAAGCCTCTGGTCGCATGTTTATAGCCCTCCCCTTTGGCTTGTGCGACAAGTTCCTGCGTTAAGAGACATTCTTTATTTATTTTATTGAATCAGGCGTTACTTTGCGGAGGTCCATTTTGAGTAGCGGATATATTTTTTTAAGTAGCGGAGTAGCAAGATAAAAATAGAATTGACCATTCTTTATTTCACTAATGTAATGTACTATATAATATTCAGGAGCGACCACACTGCCGTGTAGACGCAGTGACGTGTCGTAGGCGTCACGTTTTCTCGCCGTTTTTTCATATTTTGTTGCGTATTTGCACCGTCAACGTCTGTCTGTTATACGCACTGGTGTGGTCGCACCTTTATGTCGAAAAATTATTAAAATCGAACACATAAAAGGGAACGGCGTATTTCGGCTGTACCATTTCAAAACCTAGTAAGTCTCAAAAACTCAATTTTGGGATTTTTGCTTAAAACGTGGTTTCTAGCAAGTGCCTATAGGATACAGAAACATTTAGAGGCCTATCTCGCTCAACTTCAGAGATACGAGTACTGCAAAACCTAGTAAGTTCCAAAAAAAACGGGCTTGACCATTTCAAAACCTAGTATGGCACAAAACCATTTCAAAAACCTAGTATGGGACATGCACTTACTAGGTTTTGAAAAAGTCAGAGAGACTTACTAGGTTTTGATATGGTCAAACGAGTTTAATTGTAACTTTTTGGAAAGTAGTATGTGTTTGTTATTTGAAGTTACTAGGTTTTGTAAGTCAAATGTTATAGGTACGTTGTTCTTTATTTATTTTGACGCGTCAAGGTAGGCAGCACTGTGCTCCCGCGCCAACTTCATGCTATTGCGCTGGAGCTGTTTCGAACTCGTTTAAACGCGTCAGTCAGTCAGTTGCCAGCCAAGATTGAGTGTGCTTGCACGTGTTATGTTAAAATTTTGCTGAAACGTGGCGTAATGAATAAAATTAGCCAGTGTTGCCGTTTGGTTCCGTGTCTTCCGATTTGCGGAACTTTTGACACCCCCGCGGAACTTTGTATTTTGGTACAATTTTCGGAACTTTTAAGGTCCCGGCATAAAGATACGTGGTAAAAAACTTTTTATACACACTAAAAAATACAGACTAATTTTCCTGTTATTAACACAAATATTAATCCTAATTCCTATGATGAGGTAAAAAAAAAAAGCTCGTTCCCCAAGACTTAAATGAAACTGGAACTTTACTACTAAAATTGGAACTTTTTAGGGATCGCAATGTATTTTCAAGGGAAGTGGCCTGGCAACACTGAAATTAGCAGTCGCACTAAGCGTATATAGTCTTTCCAATCATTTATTTTCTCGATGACAGATGTAGTTTGATAGTTATAGTGTTGTTACCTAATAAGTGATCAGTAGATACGATATCGATCCAATTTTATTATATATACGAGTAGTTGAGAAGTATTCAGCTATGGAGCCAATAAAACAACCGACTTGAATGCTAATTTATTACTAAGCGTGCAAAATGGCCGAATGACAGTAATGTTTGTAATGAATAAACTAAAAACTACTGGACAAACAAAAAATATTTCACCATTAAAATGCCACATTATTCCTGAGTAACATAGGCTATTTTTTATTCCGGTAAAAAATTACAACGTGTACAAAGTCGCAGGAACACATCTAGTTCAATATATACAATACCGATACAATATCGATATTTCAATCATAACATCACTATTTGCATTCCCATAGAATGTAACTTTATTAAAACGTTTATTGTTTATCGTACTTTAAAAAGATATTACTGCATATCTGGACTCAATTTGTCTTAGATGCATATTATATGGGATCAAGGAACAAAATTAGGCAGTCGTCATATTTTTTATACATCGCATTTAAAAGTTATTTTTTGCGTAAAAAGCGCAGTTACATTCTACGGGAGCTGTCATCGAGAAAATAAATGATTGGAAAGACTATAGTAAATAACGCTTTGAATTTAGACGACAACCATTCTGTGTAAGTAAATTTCTGTAATATACCTATCCTGGTTTACTTTGACATATATTTATTTGACATATTACATATTATGATATATATTTTTTGTAATGAACAACTACTTAGCTGACTGGTTTGTTTTATTTAAATTGAAAAAAGGTCCACATATTAAAACTTATATGATTAAATCTCTTAATCATGCCAAAGTGGCAACACATACTAGGTTTTGAAATTGATCGGTTCACTATAGTTTTTATTTGAGTTCAATTTCAAAACCTAGTATGGCACATAAAACATGCAATATAGGTTATTAAGTGTATATATATATACCAGGATATTCGGCTTAAGCTAATAAACCAAGAAAGTATCACTTTTGGAACGAATATTGCAAAATTTTGTACGGCTGAGACAAAACATGTTTTTTCGCTCTCCTGTAAAATTTGCTTAATGTCCCTTACTAGGTTTTGAAATGGTACAGCCGATTTAAAAAAAACATTTTTAAACTAAGTTTGATCTTCGTAAAACAGAGTAATAAAATACGGAAGCCCTTGAAACTACGGCAATGTTTGCGTTTAGCGTGATCCAACGAAATTAACGTTCACCCAAAATTTTCACAACAAACCTGACAGGGCATAGAAACGTGCGGAGATTCCAAAAAAAATATACTCGGCAAGCGGCACAAAATTTGGTTCAGTCTCCATACAAAATTACCTGTATAGCATATATAATGAGATATATATAACATAGCCTAGATTTGATTTTAGATTTTTCCTTCCATGCTGGTCTGAGAGTAAAGAAAAAACAGAATTTACCAGTTGCTTCTCTTCCCGCGCAGATAGTAAAAGCCCATCGAGGGTATGGGCGAAAGTCTTAGGAATTATGTTATAGGCGATGTGGCTAGCAACCCATCACTATTTTTGGTTTCCCTTTCCACCTATACTCCCTTTATCATGCTAAACGTGGCCTTAAGGTTTTGTTACTTTAGGCTCTGTCTCCCCCTTAAAGGATAAAGAAGTGAGTTTGAAGATATAAACAGATTTATCAAGTGGTACTTTCGAGTGATGTGCTGTCAACATTCGGGTACCTGATTCTACCAAACAGGAACCTAATTACACATAAACGGATAACTCACGTATAAAAAGTCGAGTGATGAGTGGTGAGTGATGCTGATGAGCATCACTTGACTTTTTATACGTGAGTTATCCGTTTATGTGTAATTATGATTGAGTCTCACGGTAGTTTCATGTTGAAATAGGAATCTCCTTTATTTACGTATGTAAGTGGTAAATTTTAATTATATCTGAAGGGAAATAACAGGTCAATCTGAAGGCTATTCCGTAATTTAATAACGCTCGTGGATTATATTAATAATCAAGAAATTCTGTATCGCAACGTTACTTTATTATCTCGACCCAAATATTAGAGCGTAGGTCACGGAATTTGATTTGACTTTTATCTGTCACCGTTCCATTTTCATTTATGAGTCAAAAAATATCGCACATTGATTACGTCAACGTCACTATTCAAAAAATACAGTTCCGAGAAACCGAGCATTAAAGTTGTCAAATAATGTTGGTTTCGATTGCGTGCCGAATATACCCATATGGACAATTTAATTTACTGTTTGACTTAGCACTAGCTTTTATGAAACGTATAAAAGCAAAATTTTGCTATTGTCACATAATAGTTTTTTATTATTTACCACATTTTATGTATTTTTTTACTAAAGTGTCATTGTTACTCTAAATTGTAACTTTGAAATTGTAATAAGTGCTTTTTGATTTTAAGCAATAAAAATAAAAATAAGAATAACTTTATTTAAATATACAAAATGAAAACAAATGATTTCATTCAATGAGAGTTTATTAATTGATAAAATCAAAAGTACTCTAAAAACCAACAAAAATACTCCAAAATCAACTTAAAAGTTAAATCCTCTTATATATCTGATTATGCTAGTGACATAGAGACTAGGAAGTCAACAACCGGTTATCTGTTTTTAATGAATAATGGACCAATAACGTGGACAAGCCGAAAACAGCAAACCATTGCGCTGTCCACCATGGAGGCAGAGTTCATGGCTGCTTGCGATGCCACTAAGGAACTCTTGTGGCTCAAACAGTTCCTGTACGAGTTAGGAGAGCCTCAAAATTCTATTAATCTTTTTGTAGATAACCAAGCCGCAATAAGATTAATTTGCAATCCAGTATATCACCAGAGATCAAAACACAGTCATTGACGTAAGGTACAAGTTTATTAGAGAAAAAGTAGAGCAAGGAACGTTAACAATACAATATGTTGAAAGCTCTAATCAGTTAGCCGATTTCTTAACAAAAGCCCTACCTTGTCAAAAGTTCTCTGTTAATAGAAACCGGGTTTTATGTTTATTGACATATTAGTATAACTTAATTGTGGGAGGCTTCTTTCTGTCATAACTGACTCTGCCATTGTTTCTTTATGTGTTTGTATTAGATACATATTGTTTTTTTTCTTTTAGTTGATGTAAATATTGTTGGAGTGTTAGGATTGTATTTTACATCAAAGAGATAAATGTTTATTTATTATAACTAGATTCGTCTATGGTTTGTTTTAGAAGATTTTGTAATGTCGTGTCAGTTTGAACTACCAGCTAAATATATCAAATAAAAAGTCGTTTAAAGAATTCTTATCCTTTTACTGGTATTAGTTTGCTATACTCTAACAAATTAGAAGATCCAGATGTGCTACTAGATGATTTAGACAATCCAGTTTCAGTAGATGGCAAATAGCTATTATACATTTTGCGTTGGACAACTATTCTGCTTTCTTTAAAAACGGGTGGTCGTTTTTTTTCGTTGTATTAGTGGATGATCCTGAAGAAGATACGTTTGCTTCGAGGAGAGGATTATACTCTTGGTCATCGTCAGAAGCAGGCGAAAAATCTTTTTCAGTCAGCTGGCTTATCTTATCTTATCTTATCTTAGTCTAGGGGTCCCTACGGATACACTTCGACCCATTCGTGGATCTTTTGTGTAATTACCCATCCTTCGCACTATTTCATCGCTTTTACCACCTCATTCATGAATTGGGTGATTTGGCGTAGTGGAAGTGCCTTGAAATCTCCTGGTTCAAGGTATCCGATGCCGAAGAGTTTCATCCTTAGTCTGGCGAGGGCATCACATTCGCACATAATGTGTTCCATTGTTTCAACCTCTTCGCCGCATATTCTACAATCATTGTCGTTATTGTCATGTAGTCCCATCTTTTCTAATAGGTATTTAGTTCCGAAGTGACCTGTAAACGCCCCCATTATAATATTGGAGTTGTCTTCTGCTGAGTGTCCAAAGTTTATTGGACCAGCTTGAGTTGACATTTCCTATGAAACGCTTTGAATGCTTTAGGCCTACCAATGCTCTCCACCACTCTTGCTGGTGTTTGGCTTTGGTTTGGTGTTTTATCGCCGTTTTTATGGTGCCCTGTGAGAGTCCCACAAATGGTTCAGGTCCGATGTACTCGTTGTTTGACCCTTCCCTTGCTAGCTCGTCTGCTTTTTCGTTGCCGGCGAAGCCTTTGGTGTCCTGGGATCAGTCTCACTTTGTTGTGTCTGCCAAGCTTATTCAGAGCTTGTAAACCATTGTAGACTAGCCTTGAGTCAATTTTTGGCGCTGTGAGTGCCTTCAGTGCTGCTTGGCTGTCACTGAGTATATAGATGGTTGTGTCTCTTACTTTCCTGTCTATATTCTCCTGCGCACAGGCGATTATCGCGTACGTCTCCGCTTGGAAGACGGTTGCGAAGCTCCTCATGCTTATGCTACTATTAAAGTCCTGTACTGTTTCGACGAGTCTTGCGGTAAATTTGGCCTGAAGATTAGTGTCAAGAAGACAGAAGTGATGTCTTTAGGCATGTACGGTCATGAGACACTGGCCATTAAGCTCGGCGAGGATGTACTGAAGCAGGTCGACAAGTTTCGATATCTGGGAAGCACATTAACCTCCAAATGCGACCTTGATGCTGAAGTCAACAGCAGGATCGGTGCTGCAGCTGCAGCATTCGGGAAGCTAAATGCTAAGGTCTTCAGCTCACATGACTTAAAGCTGGCTACAAAAATTGGGATTTATATGGCGGTAGTACTGCCTAACATATTGTACTCTGCCGAAACGTGGACTCCTTACCGTCACCACATTCGAGCGCTTGACAAATTCCACCTCAAATGTTTGCGCAAGATCCTTAAGATCAAATGGACTGATCGCGTACGGAACACTGAGGTACTGCGAAGAGCGAATGTGAGTGGCATCGAGGCCTATCTAATGCGTAGACAGCTCCGGTGGTGTGGACATGTCTCGCGGATGGAGGAAGTGCGAGTGGCAAAGCGCATCTTCTACAGCGAACTTGAGGAGGGCAAGCGAAAGCATGGCGGACAACTCCTCAGGTATAAGGATGTGCTAAAGCGGCATATGAAAAAGTGCAATATTGAGCCTACGCAATGGGAACAGCGCGCCTCAAAGCGGCCGGAATGGAGAACTCTGGTGGCAAACAAAGTCCAAGTTTTTGAAACTCGTCGTTGCTCTGAGTTGGATACCAAGCGCGATGAATTGAAAGCTCGACCACCTGCGGCAATCAATTATAACTATATTGATGGGGTGCTCACATGTCCGCAATGCGCGCGAACTTTTGTAAAAAAGATTGGCTACATAAGTCACATGCGAGCACACGGTCGTACTCTAGGAAGGAGTTGAGGCGGTCGCCATGGTCGGTAACGGCCGGGAGTACATCATCATCATCATCATCATCATTAGAGTCTTGTTAAGCCCTTCAATTATGTTTTTAAACTTCAAACTTCTCGGATTTCGCAGTGGCATTGTTCCTGTAAAAATAAAAAAAAACATTACTTCATAACAGTAACAATGACACTATACAAAATGAAGCGTAACAATTGTTTGTTTCCTATAAAATCACTTTAACATTAAGTCAACAATCATCTGTAAATAATCCAATTCAAAAAAATATTGGCATTAAACAAATTATTGCACTATTGGCCTTAATATTAATAATACATTTATGATAACAGCTTTATACAATAACGATTCTTTGACTAGAATGCCACTTTACTGTAATAAAAATGCATACGAGCTGCTAACTATGCAGCGAAAATGACCTTAAGCTGAAAAATACACTATCCATTTTAAAAACTTATTATTTTGTCGAAACTATAGTGATTGTTATACTGTCTCTAATCAAAAAGTAACAGTACGACGGTAAAATTTAACTCTTATTTTATAAACGATAGTAGCACTATAACAAATATGACGCTATACCTCAATATTTTGGAAATTAATCACAAAAGCACATCGACACTAAGCAGTAAAAGTCGATAATACTTTAAACTAATTTAAAAATTGTTTTCAAATCTAAATGCAACATCGTCATTATTTGGATAAAGTTACTATGCCAATACACAAATATTTTTACTTACCACAAGTTTGAGTGCATAACGTCACTAAACAAAAAATGACACTGTTGAACACAGAAGTAGATGTAATCCAAAAGCTGTCCCCGCCACTACTAACAAAATGTCGCTCTCCCGCCGACCCGTGCGTGCCATCCCCACTCGGCGTCACAACGGCACTACGCCATCTAGACGGAGTTATTTGAACTAGAAGAACGGGTGTCTTTGCATTGTGAACTTTATTCGGTTACTAGTTAGATGGCATTTGTAACTCAAAATTAGCAGTTTTTGTATAGTGACGTTGACGTAATCAATGTGCGATATACTGATATATTTTTTATTTCATTTCCTTCCATGCTGGTCTGGGAGCAAAGGAAAAACATAGAATGTGCCAGTTGCTTCTCGTCCCGCGCAGATGGCAAAAACCCATCGAGGGAATGGGCGAAATTATTAGGAAACATGTTATAGGCGATGCGGCTGGCAACCCATCACTATTTTGATTCCCCTTTCCACCTATACGCCTATCATGCTAAACGTGGCCGTGGTCTTGTTACCTCAGGCTCTGTCTACCCCGTAAGGGACATAGACGTAATTTGTGTATGTGTGTATGTATGTTATTTGATTATTTTGACTGCAATACGGTGAAATTCGGTTTATTTCGTTATTAAGGTTTTGTACTATAAATTACAAATTGAAAAAAGTTTATCTAAACTGATGTAAAAAACAATAGGTACATAATAAGACGGACCGGTGGATTGACTCACTGACTGTCCAAGCGCACGGCGAAGCGCTAGAAATAGATAATTCCGCGTAGACAAACACACACACAGGCACAGGCCTACTCTCGAAATGAGAGGGCTTGGGCCACAGGTCAAACCACTAGGCTACCACGGTTTTAGTACAGTCCTTACTTTCGAACAAACCGCTCCAATGGGGACTATCATTTATTTGCTCACCAGTTGGCGCCACTGTTGACTAAGGTCTAGAGGTAGAGCTGTCAAAGGCGACTTTATAAGATCGGCGCCGAAACAAAGTTTTAAATATTGAATCTCATTAAGTTTTTTAATTATAAATAACTATCATCATATCGAGTAGCTATACCCCGATGTTGTGAAGTTCCGTTTTGTTCGAAAAAAACTGCTTTCAAAGCGTTCACATAATCCATATTTGCGATAATTTCGCGCGGGAGATCTCTTTTCAACGGGTAAATGAAAGAAATTATAATTTATGTCACGAAGTCGCCAAAATCAGTAAAAAGTGAATGTTATTGGACTTCAAGCGACACAAGCGCCTCTAGTGGCAAAGTCCTTTTAAATCCAGCTTCACATTCTTACCGAATAAAATTCAATCAAAATGGCGGACAAACTCACGAGTTAAAATGTCAGCCAAACCACTTCTGATGCAAGTTGTCCAGCGCTTTATTACATTTTTCCGATACAAACTTTGTTACGTACTCTGATTGGAAATCGCTGTCCGGATTGTTTCGGACAAGTCCTTTTATTGAGTTCTGTTGGCAGAGTTTAGGATGAGACAGTCTTAATTCTTCGTTTTCATGTTTGTTGAAAGTAAAAGTTGGCAACATTCTCTCTGAAAGGAATCATTTGCCGGAAACTATGTACAAAGCGGCCAACAAATTCAATTATCGTAAGGTTCTCACTAGGGCGCGATTTTTGAAACCACATATATATGTGAATATTTCGTAAGTGATGAAAAATTGTACTGAATTTGAAATAGAAGTAGATTAGAAGATAATAACAGCTCTTATAAATCTAGTCGCCTAGTCAGAACATTAGTTTAATCTTAGTTTTGTAGCAATACACAAACACACAATTAATCGCATTATTAGGTTAAGTTATGTTGCAGTGCCCTGCTACAGGGTTTCATGTTGGGAAATTTATTAGCTAGTAAGATCCAATGTACACATGAAAGCGACGAATAAATGACTTATGACTTATGACAAATCTTTACCACTTTCGTAGGAACATCCACGTTCTGTCATTGCTCTTCAACATTCTTTTTAATCCTTCAGCTCCTATGTATCTTTTCGAGCGATTCAGCTGCTTGGCTGCCGATAGCCAGCATCGGCTACGGTCGAATACTTATCAACTTTTTGTCTGTCCACCTTCTTCTTTCAAAAATAAACTCCAAATACTTCACAGCTCACTTTGCTAGGCTGTGGAATCGGTTACCGACCTCCATCAGGCAGTCTGCCGCCGTGGCGTTGTTCAAGGAGGGCTTGAGGAAGATGTGACTCACGCCATCTCCTTAAATATTGTATTGTATGTATTTTGTATGTATGCATGTGTGTAATAACATTTAGTATTTTATTGTATGAATAGTTTATTGTATTTAGAGATGTATGCTCGATTGTGGCACTATCTGGAATTTTAAACTCACACTTTGTCGGTCCCTCGTTTTTCCTCTCATATACTATAAGGTTAACTGGTAGAGATCCCTTATAGGGAGAAGTTCGCATTTGTACATTATATTATTGTTATTTTTATTTTTTTGAGAATTGTATGTAGGTATGTATGTATGAAACTCTTTATTGTGCAAAATAAACAAGACAAATACAATTGACAAACACATACATGCATGCACAAAGGCGGACTTATCCCTTTAAGGGATCTCTTCCAGTCAACCTTTGAGTGGATGAAAGGAGTATTATATTGTATCTAAAATGAACAAAAAATGTGCCTTGCTACTCCGCTACTCACACCCGCTTGAGTAGCGGAGTAGCAAGGTAAATTTTTTGTTCATTGAAACGGACCTCCACAAAGTAACGCCTGATTCAATAAAATATTTGAATTGTATCTGTTTCTTCATATTTGTACAATAAAGCATTTACTTACTTACTGTCAACATCAGTTCTTAAGTCTAATAACACGGACGAAATCCCGGGCAGAAGCTAAGTAGTTTAACAAGGTAACTGGTTTTAGTTCATAGTGCCAGGTAAGAAGCGAATCTAAAGGAGTCATTAGTGTATGGATTACAAAATCAGATAGCCCACGCTACCCGATAGGCCTGATTAATGGGACCCTTGCGACCAAACTAATTAATTAGCGATCATTAACTTGCCTTTTTAAGAAATATTTTTAAATACCCATTAAATATTCACAGGCTTGTTGACAAGTTTTTGTAAATGGAATTAATACAGACTAGCGCCGCAACTTCGTCTCAAAATTCGTTTATCGCTATCCCGCAGGAATTGCGCATTTTCCGTGATAAAAAGTAGCCTATGTGTTATTCCAGACTATAATCTATTTATATTCTAAATTTCATCCAGATCTGTCCAGCCGTTCTGGCGTGAAAGAGTAACAAACATCCATCCATCCATCCATACTTACAAACTTTCGCGTTTATAATATCAGTAGGATTATTTAAAAAAATATATAAATCGCCCACAGCTTTTTTGGATTTTTCAAAGCTATTTTGTGTTTTTTTTTGCGTTCGAGCTTGCATTTACAAAGGGCTGCAGATACTTTCAACATAATTTAGAGCTAACCTACCTCAAGTACTAAGAATAAAAATATTTTTTCTCATACATACATATATAACGTCTTTATCCCTTATGGGGTAGACAGAGCCCGAGGCAACAAAACCTAAAGGCCACATTTAGCATGATTGTAGGCGTATAGGTGGAAACGGGAATCAAAATAGTGATGGGTTGCTAGCCGCATCGCCTATAACATGATTCCTGAAATTTTCGCCCATTCCCTCGATGGGCTTTTACCATCTGCGCGGGAAGAGAAGCAACTGGTACATTCTATGTTTTTTCTTTACTCCCAGATCAGCATGGAGGAATATATATACCTATTTTGTTTACATTCAATTTATGATCACTATCCTTATCATGTTATTATTGCCGTAGTTGGCTAAAAAGCCTTAACCCAAATCCGATTCACACGCTCATTTACTGTACAAGACACAGTGCCTTTAACTTTACGATATTTTAAAAGGATTCAAGCTATTTTGTAAATGCACTACCGTATTGCCGATTGAAAGCTTAAAAAAAGAACCGTCCGTATTTATTAGCGCAAACGAATACCGAATTCAAATTAAGATGTCGAAGCCGTGGCCTAACATTACGCGGGAAGCGACAAATGCTCGTGCGTAAATGAGAACACAAGTAAAAAAAGTTATAGCAGCACAGTAGGTCCAGATTTAAAGTTATTTTTCGTATAAACCAATTTAAAAACGGTCGATTTGGAAAAAACATGACAAAAAGAATACAGAAGTCAAACACTTGCTGACCGCTGGGATATATCACTTAGCGTCGTTATGGGTTGGCTAAGAACAAGAATAATAATAATAATCTATAATCCGTGCCGCAAGCATGTACTTATACCTTATACGATATAAATTCAAGTCACTACCCTGCATGCAACCTCTGTATAACATCTGTAATGTTCTTACTTATTTTCCTCAACAAATATATTTACTATACAAAAGAATACAAAAGAATCAAAAATTAAAAGAGATAATTTGCCACCAAATAAGCGTAGAAAAGTAATCTGTGTGCTTAATGTTGTGTACAATTGTAATTGTGTTGTAAACACAATACTTTTTTCTCTGTATGATCTGTTTTGCTATGTTGTTGTTCACAATATGTAATTGTACCGAATAAATAAATATATAAATAAATAAATAAATAAATAAAGAATTAAGACTTTTAAGACGGAATTAAGACTATTTAAGTCTTAACTCCGCTTGTGAAGTAGATCTGAACGTTAACTCTGCATTTCATACTTTATTGTATCATAGCACAATTGTACACATACACAAACCACGTCTATGTCCCTTACGGGGTAGACAGAGCCTGAGGTAACACAACCTAGAGGCCATATTTAGCATGATTGTAGGCAATTGTAGGTGGAAATAAAAGGAAACAAAATAGTGATGGGTTGCTAGCCGCATCGCCTATAACATGATTCCTAAGAATTTTGCTCATTCCCTCGATGGGCTTTTACCATCTGCGCGGGACGAGAATCAACTGGTACATTCTATGTTTTCCTTTGCTCTCAAACCAGCATGGAAGTACAATTTGTATAAAGCGAAAAAATTAGGGAAATACATAAAAACTTTTTCAAATGTGAATAACTGTTGACAAAACATTACTGCAACGAATGTCAAATTGATTCTATATTATTCCGCTGCCACCTAAACCACGTCCTTAACCAGACCTAAAGCGATGCTAATGAGCGTCCTCACCTCTTAATTTTTGCATAAAATCCCTCCGAGCTCGCGTGGGAGGTAAAATTACATTTTTTGCCCGGCCGATAACAATCTACTATGGTGTGCGTGCATTCCCGACACTTCGGCAAAAACAAATGAGTTCCGTAGATTTTAAATTAGTTTCAATTTTCGTGTTGACGAAAACTGGTAAAAATAAGTGAAGGTAGATTTCAAAAGACGTACGTTTAAAATACAATGAATAAGAATAAGAAAAACTTTATTCACCACAGAAGTTACAAAGTGCATAACAAGGACACATTGTTACATTTAGATAGGATAGGTAGATGATATTTTATGCGGTATAAGTGAAACAGCGGCCTTCGCACTAGACTCTGGGTCTGTATCGCAAGTGCCAAGTGAAGTACTCAAAACACTAGAATAATTAGAAAGTGTGTTTGTGTGTGCCCCTGCGTGTGCGTGTGTGTGTAGCTACACTTTACCATTGATGACAATGTATGTGGTATTATTTAACACAAAATGTTATAAAATCAATCAACTTCACTATTCAAAAATATTTTATCGTATTCAAAAAGTAATTTTTAACGAGGAAAATAACTTAGACATGTCAGAAGATCAAACGATTTTGATACTCGACTGTAATAAGATTAGGTATAAAAAAAAATTACTAAGGTATTTTTTGTACAAAATGTCATACCCACGGTACTCTGAAGGATCAAGTTAAATTGAATGAAACATTTTACTCGAAAAACTGGAAACGACATAAATAATTTGATAAAAGTTTTCGTAGGTTTTGGTGTAATAAAGTACTATTTTTATTATTGCGAGTGATTCTTATCGCTATAATTAGGTGAGGTTTAATAAAGCAGTATTATTTATTGCGGTCTTTGTGCTCGTAAATTTTACATTTTGGACGTTAATACGGGTGGATAAAGTGAAAAAATATGTTATGAAAAACTTCTGTTTTCTCACGATAAAAATACCTTGTGGTAGCACAATTTTAATTGAGTTTATCTTTAATTCAGAACTTGCTTATTTTTAAACAAAAATTGTACCGTGAACATTATTATGGACCAATAAAAATAACATTTAATTCAAAATTTGGAAAACCCCTCACGAAAAAAAAATGCCAAAAAGGCCTAACATCGTTTTGGAAAAGGGCTGATACTTTTCTAACTGCTGGACCGATTTTTATTGAACACGGCTAAGAACCGCCGCAAGGAAACCGGCTTTCGAATTGAAAAACCGCATCCAAATCGATCCATCTGTTTGAGAGTTACGATGCCACACACACACAGACATCGACGCCAAACTTATAACACGTCTATTCGCATCGGGGTTCAAACACAGTTACAGTGCGATAATATTAAAAAGACCTTCTTCTTCTTATTTGTGGCGTATCAAGTCGTTATAGCGACGGCAACTTCGCCAATGTCAAAGTAACAAAATATAATTCAAAAATCTTGTGACAACATGTCGGCAACGTTGTACGGTAACACGGTCAAAGATCCCCCTCCCCCCTGTCGGGCTCTTAGCCAACGGTCAATGATAGCCCTCAGAAATTGCCAGGAAATCATTGGTCGATGCCCAGGGTGCACCGGACCAAGCACTGCTCTTCCCCCCGGACGGATCCAAAAACGAACCGCAGCTCTTGACCACACGTGGAGGTAGCCCGACTGTCTCACTTACTTTTATGGGTCAAGTGAGTGACATAAAAAAATAAAAACAAGTAAGCTAATACGGTGTTTTTGTCACTGTCACACTCACGCATACTTTGAAAAATGTATCGGCCGTGTTCGACATTTTAAGTCGTTTACTTAACAAATAGATTAATATATTCCAATGTATTTTCGATTCAGTCCCTTAATTAAGTCGTATACCGCACTTAAGTATTTATTTTTTGTTGTTTTGTCACTTGAATCACCATGTATCACTGGCTGCAGTAATAAGAACTGTACCTTAACACGTTAGCGTAAGTTTTGAATTGCAACGAATCACAATCCAGTAATTAAGACAGGTCTAAAGCAACATTACTTCTCTTTGCTGCAATTAATGAACGTCTTATTTAAATGACGCTCAATTAACAAATTTATAATTAAAAAGAAATTTAATTTATATCGCTCCGTTTTATAGCTTTTTAGTGACAATTATTTGTGAAAAAATAGTGTCTCTCTCGGCCTCTGCACCGCAAGGGCGAGGACTCATTTAAGCGGTCGGTGTAGTTTTTTTTTTATATGAATAGGAAGGCAAACGAGCAGGTGGGTCACCTGATGGTAAGTGATCACCACTGCCCATAGACACCCGCAACCCCGGAGGGATTGCAGATGCGTTGCCAACCTAGAGGACTAAGATGAATGGCCTCTGTAGGTACACAGGCATGTCAAGGCAAGCACGGGGTCACCAATGTAGGTTTTAGGCATTATTTATATTTGTTAGTATTTTTTGTGTATGCTTTAGTTTTAAAAATATGTGATAAATTTGCATATTGATTCGTCGACTGAATACTGGTTCACAATATTATATTAAGATCATTATGTACGTATTCTGAGCAAATAAACATTTTCTTTCTTTCTTTCTTTCTATGGTATGGTATGAGCATACCTTACCTAACTATATTTGTCGAAGGTTGTTAAGGTTATAAGGATATTAGACTCTAGTGAATGGAAAGACGTAGTATCGTTACGAGATTATATTTGCGACTGAATTCTTATTAGGCAGCGCAACTGCCTCTAGGGAACATGATACGGTACATAGTGTATACTTAATAATAGTACATATAGGTCTCACATGCCTGTGTACAGTCAAGGGCAAAGATATGTAAACACCACTGAGTGTCAAAAAGCATGGTCATCTAAATGGTCATAAATTTGGCAACATAAAAAAGTACATAAATTAGTATACATGATTTGAGAGATAACTATGTATACAACATTTGCAATATTATGTCCTCATGTATTAGGCCATAAACTTAGAAACACCGTAAAGTTCAAAAATATGTATACACTATTTAACCATTAATTATGTATCTAATATGATAACCAAAAATATGTAAACAATCCAAAATTCTATTAACACAACTCTATTGTCAGGAGCTTATGAACGTATTTGCGTAACATCGAACTCTGTAATCTTAATGTAATCAGCCAACCACTTGAAGCTTCAAGTCGTATACAACAACTGCTATTCCAAACTCTTTAACTGATCATTACTCTATTTATTTTAAATCATGTCATGTGCCCACAATCTTGCTAAATGTGGCCTGTAGGTTGTAGGTACCTGTTACCATAGACTCTGTCTACCCCGTAAGGGATAAAGACGTGATTTGTGCATATGTATGTGCATGTGTCATGTGTCACTTTTGGATTTTTTAATTCCATTTGACTTACCGTTTCTTATGGTTTATCTGGCGGCTTTTCATTAATTTTGAAGGAGAAAATGTATCGTTTAAGCGATCATTTAAAACATAGGATTGTTGCCTTATGCGAGGAAGGTATATCCGTGCTTGATATAGCTCTGCTGACGAATTAGGCATCACGGTAAGAAATATTAAACATGTTAATAATAACGTACTATAGAAAATATTACTCTCTAATCACTTTGTTTTAAGTTTCTTTATTATACAGTTATTTTAAGTATACTTTGCCTTTTATTAAGTAAAAAAGTGGACTTGTAATGGCTGAAATGATGATGATGATGATGGTGATGAAGTAAAAAAAAAATTGAAAATAGCGTAAATCGCCAATTACTGTATGATTTGATATTGACGACACGGATGGCTCAGTGGTGAAGCAACCGCTTTCTGAGTCGAAGGTCCCGGGGTCGAGACCCGGCCAGGGTAATGTTTGTGTGATCAACTTGAATATTTGTGCTTGGGTCATGAATGTTCTACATACATACATACATACGATATACATATATCACGTCTTTATCCCTTACGGGGTAGACAGAGCCTGAGGAAACAAAACCTTAAGGCCACGTTTAGCATGATTGTAGGCGTGTAGGTGGAAAAATTAATCAAAATAGTGATGGGTTGCTAGCCGCATCGCCTATAACATGATTCCAAAGAATTTCGCCCATTCCCTCGATGGACTTTTACCATCTACGCGGGACGAGAAGCAACTGGTACATTCTATGTTTTTCTTATACATACATACATTCACACATACATACATACATACGTACATTCTATGTTCTATATATTTAAGTATGTATTTATTTATATAGGTATGTATATCGTCATCTACTCGTAACTAGTAGATACCCATAACACAAGCCTTCTTGAGTTGTCCCTGAATTTACCTAGCGTTTTCATCTTCAATCAAAATCAACGAAATCTGAATCTGTAAAATCTATTAAACATGCCGATTGATAACGTCGTGGTGACAGGTCAAAACATGCGACAAACATATGCAATGACAAGTCTGTACTGTTTTCGTGAATTGTCAAAACATACTTTTACAAATTTGTTTCGTGTGACTAGGCCGTAAAGTTGATATTCGCAGATTACATTTTGTATACATATTTTTGTGGCAATTACTGAATCTATATTTAATTACATAAGTATGACTATAATATTTTGCATTATTTGCAGGATACTAATAATGGAATTTTGATTGTATACAAGTTTTTGGACTTGCCAGGTACATATTTATGTTGCCAGTGTAGTTTGCATATTAATTCCCATTTGAATGAGTATATATCTTTTTAACTTTATATGATTACTTATTTTCTTTCACATTACTTGCATATATATCTTTGCCCTTGACTGTACCTACAGCCTCTTGTGCCCGTAATTTCCCCGGCTGTCTTACTCTCCACACCGGAACATAGCAGTGCAAGCACTGCTACTTAGCGACAGGATTAGCGAGTAAGATGGTGGTAGCGATCCGGACGGACCTTGCACAAGGCCCTACCACCCGCAAAACAACTAGAGCGTTAGTTAAAATGATTGGGAACATGCTCGTAGATGTTTCGCTCTAAACAAGGCTCTGTGCGTTGTTCAGTTCGTCTTCGATAGCTGGTATAGTCCTTTTAGGGTCAACTTATCCCGTGCCGCATGGGAAAGGAAGGAATCTCAGCGAATGGAGGTAGTAATTTATTTTAAAATATGTAACAATAGATACATGTTTTATTGAATCAGGCGTTACTTTGCGGAAGTCCATTTCAATGAACAATAAATATTCCTTGCTACTCCACTACTCACGTGCATGCATGCTTGCATGAAAAACATATATATTTCACACAGGCTTGGTCTTGCACGTGAGTAGCGGAGTAGCAAGGTAAATATTTTTTCTTAATTGAATAGGTACATTATAGTTAATCCACTGCTATAAAGGAATGTAACAATTTAAGGAGATGTAAATAATTCTGGTCTGGGAGCAAAGAAAAAACATAGAATGCACCACTTGCTCTTCTTGCTGCGCACATGGTAAAGACCTATCGAGGGAATGGGCGAAAATCTTAGGAATCATGTTATAGGCGATGTGCAACTCATCGCTATTTGGCACGCCCACAATCATGCTAAAAGTGGCCTAGGCCTTGTCACCTTAGGCTCTGTCTATCCTGTAAGGGATACAGACGTGTTTAGTGCTGCAGGTGTCTAACACCTCAGCGTAATGCTGAGCTAGTGACCGTTTCACTTTTGCGAAGACACACACAACGCTGAGCGTCTATTTTTAATGTCTGTGTTTTTTTCTTGTTTTTTTTTGCTATAAAATTGTGTATATTCTCTACTATTTGTGTGTCTTGCAAAAAGGAATAAATGTCTTCTTTCTTTCTTTTTTCTTTTTTAAGTTTTTGTTTAAATAATAAACATAGTTGACTTACAAATGTGCCTTTGGGAATAACAGATACGATATATATTAACAGCATCCTTTAGAAATGTGGTCATTATAACGAACTTAGCCTTTGTATTATACTTTTTAAGAATCTACACACCTACATACTGGATACATTCACCAAATAGCACCCGGGACCGGTCGCGAATGCCCTCGGCACGATAATCTATTCCATCCGATGCAAGTTGATAACGGTAATCGAATTCTAGCTGAATTATACGAGAACTCGATGCTAGTGGCTTCCTACGATTGTCTGAATCGATTTATTAGAGCTAAGTGCTGTGGACGGTTAATGGGGAAGCATGTGTGCAGTTAAATCTGCTTCGTTGTCATGGCAACAGGCATACACCGTTATTGACACAGGTATGGAAGGAGTATGGAAGGTGTATCACTAAAAGATAGAATAAGGAACAGTGTGATAAGGGAACGTCCTGGTATGAAAGAGGATACAGTGACTAGGATAGAAAAAAGTATCCTTAGTTGGTTTGGGCATGTAGAGCGGATGGATGAAAGTAGACTAACTAAACAGATCTATATGGGGGGTGTGAATGGTAACGTTAGGAGGGGAAGGCCTAGACGGACGTTTCGAAACCAAATAGGAGACGTTTTGGAAAAAGGTTAGGTCAGGAGTACCCGAAACCGACGAGCATGTATGAAGAGACTGATGACTGTGGATGAAGCGAAAGAAATATGTCAGGATCGTAGCAATTGGAATAAAGTAGTCTCTGCCTACCCCTGTGGGAAAGAGGCGTGACGGTATGTATGTATGTATATAGACAGGAGTTTGCATCTTGCGCTCGATGTCATTTAAGTATTTACGGTGAATTTGTGCGTCTTTTTTAAAGTTGTTTATGATTTAGTAAACAAAAAGCGTGTATCTTTTTACTCCGCTACTTTCCGCAACCACGTTGGTATTATATGCCCCTTCTTTTACTGGGGCCCTCAGCTTTGCCCCCGTTCCGACTTCTCTTTTCAAAATATTCCTTCACTAGCGACCCGCCCCGGCTTCGCACGGTATATTATGCATGTATTATACATATAAACCTTCCTCTTGAATCACTCTATCTATTAAAAAAATTCGCATCAAAATCCGTTGTGTAGTTTTGAAGATATAAGCATACAAACGGACTTGGGGACAGAAAAAGCGACTTTGTTTTATACTATGTAGTGATGATAACAACCTTTTGTATGTATAAAAGTTATATATAAAAGGGCTTTCATTGCTGCAATGCAAGTTTTTAACAAATTGCATACATACTTCCGTGCTGGTCGGGGAGCAAAGAAAAAACATAGAATTTACCAGTGGCTTCTCTTCCCGCGCAGATGGTAAAAGCCGAGTGACATACTTCTTTCGCCTCATCCATACTCAACAATCTCTTTATACATGCTCGTCGGTTTTGGGTACTCCTGACCTGACCTTTTTCCAAAACGTCAAAATTGCAAAACTGCAAAATGTTTACACAAGTTTTTTTAAGTTACCAAAGCTCTTGTGTATAAAATTCCATCAATGGTAGTGCGTCATAATTTTATAAAATTTAAGCACCTAACCCAAAATTTGAACATTACATGTGACTATGTTTAAATCACCTCGGTGCCTAACTGTACAGCTCTATCAAATTTTAAGCATCATTTAATAGTTCATTATGCTAATTGACGTCTCTGAGTACGTATTAAGAGCATACAATCCGCTCACACAGTTAAGGGTAAAAATTACTGCGATTATAAATCACGCATAAAAGCGTCGAGGTGTCAGATCTCTGATAGCTCGCAAAAGTTGGGCGTTACGAAAATCATTTTATTCCGATGATAACATTATTTACGGTATCAGAGAAATGTAGGGAACAAGGCGAGTTTTTGACAGAGAGATAAATTAAATGTACGGGTGTTAAAAACCGTTATTTCTCGCTAAACAGAACGAGGTGTTGCGAAAATGTGTCGGTTGATTTGGTTTCATTTTCATTTTCAATTTTAAAAATTATGTCGGTGTGAGTTTCCTGAAACAATTATATGAGCGAAAATTATAAATGTCAAGTCATTAACTTATTAAACACTAGTTGTTGCCCGCAACTTCGTCTGCATAGAATTTGTTTATCGCTATCCCGCAGGAATTACGCAATTTTCCGGGATAAAAAGTAGCCTTTGTGTTATTCCAGACTATAATCTATCTATGTTCTTAATTTCATCCAGATCTGTCCAGCCGTTCTGGCGTGAAAGAGTAACAAACATCCATCCATCCATCCATACTTACAAACTTTCGCGTTTATAATATTAGTAGGATTCATTTTATGCCAATTAAATGCCGTAGCAAATTATATTGTACAAAAAATAAAAGAACATTTTGACAGTCATACAGTTATAAAATTATCAAAAAAACTATAATTGTTTTTGAATTTTTAAAAAGTGAATCATTATACAAATTTGACATTGACTTTGTATCAAATAGGAGATGCCGTCTCTACTGACGTGTCTTGTAAAAGAATCAAATTAGACATACTTATTTTATACATTAACTAGCTTCTGTTCGCGACTTCGTCTGCGTAGAATTATACATAAAAACCTTCCTCTTGAATCACTCTATCTATTAAAAAAACCGCATCAAAATCCGTTGTGTAGTTTTGAAGCTATAAGCATACATAGGGACTTAGGGACATAGGGACAGAGAAATCGACTTTGTTTTATACTATGAAGTGATTCTCACTTAAATGTTTTCTTCATGTCTTTATTCTTCGACATTGTGTCTTCAGCAAACTAAGGCCTAAAACGATTTCCGGCTGGAAAGATCGAAATATATTATAATCATCGTCTTATTAATTCCTGCACGAATATTGACATTCTGAGATAAGTAAAACGTACGATTATTGGATTTAGCGAGGTTAAGGCCGGGAACCTTGAAAGCTCAGGTTTTATATTATAAATCTGTGTCTGTAGGGTTAGCAACGTAAACTTAGAAATAAAATTTCTTGTTTCATTTGATAGTACATAATATATCATTTGAAAAATAGCTCCTGCTCTCGTCCCTGGTGAGCAGTAGATGTTCCACGGGTTTGTAATTGTGTCGTACAGCCACATCATTCAAACAGATGACGCTTAGCGACAAAAAATCGAACGAATGACGAAGATCCGGGTTCGATTCCCGGCCATAGCTTTACTTTTCGGATTTTTCTATGTGTTCTAATTAACACTGACATTTAGAAATTTAACGTAAACTTAGTTAATTTCGTTTCATGTGACCGTATGGTAAACGAGCAAGTATGTCAATTGATGGTCATGGCACCGCTACTCATGGACACCCGCAGTACCAGAAGATTACAGATACATTGCCAGCTTAGAGGCTAAGATAACGCATATGCTAGTAATTACTCCGGGTCCGGTTGAAATGATGATGATGATGACACAGGGTTGTCTTGCTCTCCACGCTGGAATACAGCAGTGCAACCACTGCTGCTTTTTTGTTTACAATTTTGACTTATTTAACCTTTTCAACGTCAACGACCTATATACAGGGTGTTAGGTAATGAGTGGATAATCCTTGAACTATGGATAGAGGGCACTTAGGACGTTATAATAAAGCTAAAATAGGTTTAGTAAAAGTGGCACGGTTTCCGAGATATTCGGACTTTTAGGTTTTTTTCGAAAATGAACACCCTTGTTCAATGTTTTGATCATAGCACCATTTTAAGCTAACTTTTTCAATTTTTTATTTTTGCTCAATATTCTTGAGTACTTGTATTTTCAGATAGGCATTACTATTTTGGTGAGACTACATGGGATTTTTTTTTTAAAAATTGCAAACTTAATTTTTGCCTTTTCAATCGTACATTGATTGAATTTTCAGCTCTCACGGTGAAAAAAAAATACACTACCGTCTAGTTGCCAATAAGCTTAAAAACATGCCGGTTTATTGACAATTCAAGAATGGTAATAACCTTTTGAATTTAAATTCAAAATGACAGAATAATAATAAAAAAATACACGCTCACCCACATTTTTCCCGATTTACTTTTTGTATGACGGGCGTAGAACTCAAAAAATTTTGTTGCAAAAATAACATTATTTGCCACTTATTTAAATGCAAATGGCATTTAAATAATTCCAAAATTAAAAAACATGCCAGCTGCCTTTTGCTTTTTTTTCGAATTCGATTTTGAATTTCGCTATTATTATTGCGTAATGAATGGTTAATTTTGCGTTTAGATCGTTGTGTTGAAGTTTTTTACTTTAATACTGCTTCGAACATAATACACACTGATAGAATATGCCCAAATGCATTACATTTATGGTGAGTGCCAAGGCACAATTTCACCATTCATTATGAAATAATAGCGAAATTCAAAATCGAAGTAGAAAAAAAAACAAAAGGCAGTCAGCATGTTTTTTAAATTTGGAATTATTAAAATGCCATTTGCATTTAAATAAGTGGCCAATAATGTTATTTTTGCAATAAAAAAAAATTAGTTCTACGCCCGTGATACAAAAAGTAAATCGGGAAAAATGTGGGTGAGCGTGTATTTTTTTTTATTATTTTGTCATTTTGAATTTAAATTCAAAAGGTTATTACCATTTTTGAATTGTCAATAAACCGGCATGTTTTTAAGCTTATTGGCAACTAGACGGTAGTGTATTTTTTTTTCACCGTGAGAGCTGAAAATTCAATCAATGTACGATTGAAAAGGCAAAAATTAAGTTTGCAATTTTTTTTAAAAAAATCCCATGTAGTCTCACCAAAATAGTAATGCCTATCTGAAAATACAAGTACTCAAGAATATTGAGCAAAAATAAAAAATTGAAAAAGTTAGCTTAAAATGGTGCTATGATCAAAACATTGAACAAGGGTGTTCATTTTCGAAAAAAACCTAAAAGTCCGAATATCTCGGAAACCGTGCCACTTTTACTAAACCTATTTTAGCTTTATTATAACGTCCTTAGTGCCCTCTATCCGTAGTTCAAGGATTATCCACTCATTACCTAACATCCTGTATATACGTCCATTACTTCAATGCAAAAGCAGCCTTCGTTCTATTGGTTTTAGGTTCAATTTAAGGCATCGCAATAAAGACGTCTGGCGTAATGGGTGGCGTCGCTTGTATTTGACGTGACGCCGAAAAGGTTAAAAAAGTCAGTCCTAGTTAATATCTTAATTATTTAAGCCCACAAAAACTCGGAATAAATTTAATACTTTGCATTTCACTTATCATGAAAAGAGAATGTACAATTCTACAGTTTTACTTCCTCCCTTCCTTTGCTGCTTGTAAAGAATGAACAAAGAATGTCCCAGTCGCATCTCTTCCCGCGCACATGGTAAAAGCCCATCGAGAGAATGGGCATAGGAATAATGATATAGGCGATGCGGCTAGCAACCCATCACTATTTTGATTTCCCTTACCACCACGCCCACAAATTATGCTAACCGTGGACCGTGGTGTTGTTACCATAGGCTCTGTCTACCCCGTAAGGGGTATAGACGTGCTATGTGATATGATGACAGTTTTGAGATGAAAGTCAAAGTAATGGTTCTCCACTCAGAAGGAAGGATAATTTATAAATAGGCATACACATAAAGTGTGTATGTATGCCTACGGCTCCACTCTCATGGACTTCCAGAATAATACCAAATTTAACGAGTTATAAAATATCCCGATATTTGAAACCCTATTCAAAATCTCACGGCTTTATCCCAAGTCCCACTTTTTTGTTTTTAAATCTCGCTTGTTGTGCGATCGCTCCTGCGCACGCGGCGGGCAGCTCGCTAACGCGAACCGGTCCAGACCACCAATGCGTTGCGTTTGAACACATGCTTCTATATGTATAAAGCGATGCGTTATCGCCGTCCGATTTGAAGTTACGGCACGCGTTTAAAAGTTCCGAGACTAGTTTCTAGACTCTATATAGTTGATTACTTTGGGTTGCAGTAGATGTTTTCAAAGACTACTAAAAATACATTAAAGAATCCAACAGAAATCCTCGAAGATGGGAATTTAAGAAAAAAAGCCGGTTTTTAAAAAATTTGTAACACTGCTTCTGCCCAGAATTAAAAATCATACCAATTCTGATATAGAAAAAATTGTCAGTCTTAAATAGGTAGGAAAGCCGAAAAACTTTATTTTGTAAAAAAAAAATGTAGTTTTTTTAAAAATTACACATACACATACCATATAGAGAATAAAGAAACAATATACAAAGAATAAAACGCAGAGTTTACATATTTATAACATAAAATATAAATAAATCAAGAATTACCACAGCAGGGCTTATTTTTCATTTATTTATTTAGTTAGCTTTGCAAACCAATACTAACAAGAATTCAATGCATGAAAAGGAAAATTATACTAAAAGCAAATAACGTGCCTTTGAAATGCTTTTGTTCCAACTCAATATGAAAAATCCTTAGTATTTTTGTCGCCCAAAGTCTAGGATTAAACGGTAAGCTTTCCGAAGAACCGTTAAATATTCATTATAATATTATTCTGGGCTTCGTCGGCTTATTCTTTCGATCGGAATTATCATTGAAGTCCGAATTTAAATCGAAGGAAATAACAAGCAGCCTTTTGTTCTTGTTCTAAGGGTGTGTTTATAACAACTTAAAAAAAGTCGAATTCTGAAAAAAAAATTTTTTTGCAAATTTTAATGATTTTTTTAAATGTGTAAATGTATTAATGTAGACAGACATTTTCATATAAAATATAGGCAACGCAAGCTTTTTTTTTATAGCCAGCTTGGTGGCTTAGCAGCGATTTCTTCAAAACTAATGAAACGGATTTTTTAACCTATCCATTCTTTTTTTTTCAAAAGCAGGAAATTTTTGGTTTTTCTGACTCAAAATCACCAGCACTACCTAGTGCTTCTTTAATATTCATTTTTTGACAGTTTTGTAACTTTTTTCACACGACTTATTTTGGTCGTAACAAAAATAACACAAAAAGTAGCATGGGAAATTGGCGTAATTTTGTTAAAAAAGGTGTAAACCGTTTTAAAAATTGAATAAAAATTATTACTTCGACACACCCTAAGAAAAAGTATGTATCTACAAAAACCAAATTTTACAGGAGAGCGTTTTAAAGTTTCTATAAATTTAAAATCGCAATTGCGTGGTAACTATATATACCAGAGGATTGAAATTTGACATGGAGTACAATATTGTGACAATTGTATTCGTGATTTTTTATATATTATTAAATACAGTAGTTTTTTAATAATTACAGTTATTCACTTATACTTGATATTATTTCGTCAACTCTGACGTGCAAGTAGCTGATACATACCTTGTTCTACGTATATTTAATTTTGACGAAACAGTATCTACCAGATATACATATATATGTAGTTCTAAATTTTACACTAGATTAATCAAGTGACAGATATTGTACAGCCTTTCTCAAGATAAAGACTGGTAGTGGTTGATACACTGAGATCTTTATTGACTGCCTTATTAAGTAATCTGTATATGGCAGATGCACACTTGTTCATAGTGACTTACTTTTAAAATAAAAGTATAATTGGTATTTACACATAATTTTTATTCCACCCGCTCAATGGGTTCCCGCGTAATATTGAATAAGAGGCAAATATTAAGTTTTGCTCTGGAGTTTTTTTAGCAATGAATGTAGATAGTTAGTTCTACGTTTAGGAAAAAATATGTTCGGACCACTTTTTTCTTGTTTTTCTTAATGTAAATGATAAAGTCGATACTGTAGACTACGAAAATGCAATAGTCGCATAACTAAGTATCAGGCAGATACACACTTTTTCTTAGGGCGTGTCGACTTGCACTATTTCATATACAACTTAAATGTTCTTAAACTGTCAATTAAATCGTTTCTCTATGCAAATTTTTATTTTTGTGCATTTTTAACTCTTTCAATTCACCTTTTCAAAATATAACTCCATTGTAGACTATAGAAACTAATAAAATAAATATTTTAAATTATACTGAAAATTCAACACGCAGCGCTGATAAGAGCAATGACACGATGACACGACTACTTTCTTTTGTGTTTCTTTCTTTCAGCTCAGCTTGCAATTAAGTTTATTTGCGGCCAGGGCCAATATAGAATAGTATGATAAAAAGGTTGTAAAACGTAGCTGCCTAAATAGGTGCGTCGCCTACATCTATCGACACTGCCGATGATTCCGCCAATGTGTGTAAGAAGACCAACTGTATCATTGCATAACAAAAGTGCATATGTACACACAGTAAAGCTATTCGGTAAGCAGGATAGATACGGCGCGAGCGTGCGTAGGTGCTTACCTGATTATATTGCCGTGTGTACAAGCCCTAACTTCGAGGTATATTTCACACATACACACAAACTCGATACTTTAACGAGACAACTTTAAATTTATAATTTTCACTTACGCATTCAACCACCACTGCAATTGAACGTGTACCTTATAAGCCAGCGCTGTTAAAAATAACAATTGTATGATCAGCATTCAATGTATTACAGTCCGTGATATAGAACGACACTTGGGTTTCTCTTGGTGTCTCACTCACTCTTATGTGTTTGATACTTTTGCCAAGTTTTTATTGCGGCGCATTCTTCTTGGCAATGATGGTCTTTCCGAATGCGCTGGTAGTTTCAAAGAAATACATGTAAAAGTGCCCTTGGTGGCCAATTTGCAAAAATAAAGTTTTGATTTTTGATTTTTTGATTTTATGAATTAACCAATGGTACAGTCAAGGGCATAAATATAACGTTAACAAGACGTCAACGTCGTTACACATATATTTGACAGATGGCTGTCGTGATATTTATGTACGCGCCTTTATAATTATGTAGTTCCAATTGTTTACAGGTAACTAAGATTTGTTCATGCACTTCCCTCCACTTCTCAGTGTAAAGAAGTCTTTTGTTTTCTATCACGACACAGTGTCTATTTTTTTCAGTCTTTAGGGGAGACCGAGGCAAGTTGAGACAGATGTGAGTTGATACAAAGCCTTTTTCTCTGCACCTATGACACTTAGCGAGGTCACAACTTCACACAAACTGTGGAGTGTAGAAAGAGCATCGAATTAGCGAAGTTACCAGCCCGATAAAGCCTACCTATCGAGGAAATGGGTAAAATCGTAGGAATCTAGTTATAGACGATGCGGCTTTATACAAATACGCCCAAAATCATGCTAAACGTGGCCTTTAGGACTTACTATATTATAATACCTTAGGCTCTATCTAACCCGTAAGGGATAAAGACGTGATTTATGTATGTATGTATGACAGTTTTTTTTTTCATAAAAGTCAATTTCGGCCTCTAAAAAGAATGTAAACCAGTGTGTGGGGTCCAATTGACATGCAACTGTCAAAATTTACAAGTAAGATCTAAGTGTGAGGCGTTTTGTTCGCAAAAAATGTGTTAACATCACGTAAAATGGAGTGTGGACAAAAATTCGGGCAACCGTTTCGAGGGTGCAAGAAATTGACGTCGTATTTCTGATGTTAAAAGAACTTTTTTTTTTATATGAATAAGAAGGCAAACGAGCAAGCAAGCAACTGCAGCTTTAGTAGGAAATTAGCATGAGACATAAATAATTAAGACTCACTTTGTTTGTAGCCGGGGTATGTCCGACATGTTTCGAACCAAGCTCTAGTTTTAGATTTTAGTTTATGTTTATTAACGTGTATTAAACCCCAAGTAAGATATGATAATAATTGTATTTGTCTTCTCAAAGTGTTTGTAACTCCTGTTATTTACACAATACACACACACACACACACACACACACACACGCACGCACGCACGCACGCACGCACGCACGCACTTTATCCGTTACGAGACAGAGCCTCGGGTGACAAGACCTACAGGCCACGTTTAACAAGTTCGTGCTAGTTATAGATGGAAAATGGAATTAAAATAGTAATGGGTGCTAGCCGTGTCGCCTATAACATGATTCCTATGATTTTCGCCCATTCCCTTGGCAATTTCCTGTTATTTACACTGATTGAATTTATTTTTATGCGCATTAAGTTCAGTGAGTTTACGATTCGGTACTATAAGTGAAAACGTGTAACATAAAAGCCAAACCAACAATTGGCACAAATTGAATGCGCTCAATTATTGTAAAACCAATTCTATAACCAACCTATAAAAGGTTTAAAGTGTTTTTAGGCTTAAAGCAAATATTTGCACCTACAAACCTTTTATAAGCGGCTATAAACACCAATACTCGGCCATTACAACAGAGAACAAATCAAGGTATTATTTTCAAAACATAAACTTTTTTTAAAATTTAAAGCTGCCGGCATACCTACATGCGTTTTTATAAATCAACTTATTCGTTACGCCCAGACCACATTGTCCTCGCCTCGCGCGCGGAAAGAGAAAAAAAAAGTAAAATTTTTGAAAATCGAACACGTCAGAATATATTCCATCGAATCGCGATCGCCAATGGCGCAGATTCGGATGCTTGGGTGCAAAGGCAATCTACAATGGGCTCGCGGTTATTCTTGTAGGTCTAAAAATAATTTTGTTCTTACTTATTTAACATAAGTATTTATATATTTTTTTGCAACATTTTTTTTTTGTATGAATAGGAAGGCAAACGAGCAAGTGGGTCACCTAGTGGTAAGTGATCACCACTACCCATAGACACCCGCAACCCCGGAGGGATTGCAGATGCGTTGCCAACCTAGAGGACTAAGATGAAATGCCTTTTGTGCCCGTAATTTCCCCGGCTGTCTTACTCTCCACACCGGAACACAGCAGTGCAAGCACTGCTACTTAGCGGCAGGATTAGCGAGTAAGATGGTGATAGCGATCCGGACGGACCTTGCACAAGGCGCTACCACCCGCTTAGATTAGAGCTAAACAACGCATTCAGTTGCCTTACTTAATTTTTTTTTCTTATTAAATCGAATAATGTCGAGATGACATAAACAAATACACATACACATACACAAGTCACGTCTTTATCCCTTACGGGGTAGACAGACCCTAAGTCATAATGTTATGTTTTTATAGCTACCTATAACAATCTGCAATCCTCTAGTGTTGCAGGTGTCCATGGGGTTGGTGCTAGCTTATCGTCAGGTGACCCACTTGTTCCTTTGTCGTATAAAAAAAAGTTCGCTTAACGAATTTCATATTTGAAAGTAACTTTAGTAACTTTTAAGAGACAGTTTTATAATACATAATGTTTTAAAAAAAATCTTTGCGCTGGATGCTCAGCCAAACTAACGTAGCCACCCATTACAATACCTACTCTGGTTTCATTTTATGACACTAAGCACAGTCTTTCAGTTTTTTCTGGAATATTTGAACCGGTTTTTGCGGTTCAATTTGAACATCGATCACGAGAAACATCATTTATGTACCAAATTTAATTAAAATCGGTTCAGTGATTCAATCGTGAAAGTGTTTTAGACAGAGTGGCAGAGTTACTTTTGCATTTATAATATACTAGCTTCTGCCCGCGACTTCGTCTTGAATCACTCTATCTATTAAAAAAAACCGCATCAAAATCCGTTCCGTAGTTTTGAAGATATAAGCATACAAAGGGACATAGGGATATAGGGACATAGGGACAGAGAAAGCGACTTTGTTTTATACTATGTAGTGAAGTATGGATATTTCAACCATGATTCAAAAATCCAGAAATCAATTTACCGGGCTATTAGAAAACCAATCCAACGACTTGCGAAAAATATTTCGAAACTATTTTAAGACCTAGTAATCTCTTATAACATCTTTTTTACCACGTACTTGACTTTACAGTGAATTAATAAAATGAAAGAGTTCCTGTACAATAATAATCTACACCAAATGGGACCACTGTGGCGAGCCCCGAAATAACAAGCAATGATGGCGGACCGAGAACAATGGCCGCGGTGAGTATCGATGGCACTTGTCAAAAAATAAAAACGCACGCCGGCGCTCTTTGCCTTTTTGGAGTTGCGATTTCGGGACCGAGTTTTGAGCGAAAATAAAAATTATTAAGTCGCTGACAAAAATAATTAAGATGCGTTGTCGCTGTTCAGTTGTTTTCTTTACCTACTCTTAACTATAGCGACCCGCCCCGGGTGCGATCAGTGTTTCTCGACTATCTTATGCATGTATTATACGCATAACTTCCTCGTGAGTCAGCTATCTTTAAAATAAAGTAAAATTTTTGAAATACGAACACGTCAGAATATATTCCATCGAATCGCGATCGCCAATGGCGCAGATTCGGATGCTTGGGTGCAAAGGCAATCTACAATGGGCTCGCGGTGATTCTTGTAAGTAGGTACCTACAAATTAATTTTGTTCTTACTTATTTCACTTTTTTAGGGTTCCGTACCTCAAAAGGAAAAAACGGAACCCTTATAGGATCACTTTGTTGTCCGTCTGTCCGTCCGTCTGTCAAGACCCTTTTTCTCAGTAACGCGTGGAGGTATGAAGCTGAAATTTATATCAATTACTCAGGTCTACTGTCCCTTGAAGCTGTGAAAAAATCAAACTTCTAAGCCAACGCAATCAAAAGATACAGCCGTTTATGCCGCAAATTTCCGCAAATTTTCAACTCTCAAGGGAATCAAAACCTACAAGGTAGTTCCCGTGAACGCAGAATCTTGAAATTTGGTATGAAGGTAGGTCTTATAGCACAGATTAAAGAATAATTGCGAAAACCGTAAATGTGTATGTATGTCTGTATATAGCAGTGACCAATATAAAGTAACCCCACACTGCGTACATTTTGCTTTGGAACAGGGCTCTGCTTACACTGGTTTTAGATATTTATAGATAATGATACGGAACCCTCGGTGCGCGAGTCCGACTCGCACTTGACCGGTTTTTTTTTTTTGAAGTAACATTGTTTAGAAATAAACAACGAATTTATTTGTATGTAGGTGTACATCGTTTTATTTTTGCCCAGGATCCTTTCCTTTTATATTTGAACTATTGCTTTTTACTACTGCCCATTAAGTAGACCGTAACCAACTTAAAGGGTTATTATTGTAATATTTTAAAAAAAGCCGTGGTAGCCTAGTGGTTTGACCTGAGGCCTCTCAAGCAGAGCGTCGTGGGTTCAAATCCCGGGCGCGCACCTCTGTGTTTTTCGGAATTTATGTGCGAAAATTACATTTGAAATTTGCCATGAGCTTTTCGGTGAAGGAAAACATCGTGAGGAAACCTTGCACACATCTGCGAAGAAATTCAATGGCGTGTGTTAAGTTCCCAATCCGCACTGGGCGCGCGTGGGAACTATAGCCCAAACCCTCCAATACACGGAGGAGGCCTATGCCATGAGGCACGCCGAATTACGCGACAATTTAATAATAAAACAACAACCACAACTAAAAATTAAATTGTAGCGAATTCGGAATAAAAAGGCTATATTATTATTATTATTGTAATATTTTGAGGTAGTTTACTGCCATGCTAGCTGATCTGGAAGCAAAGAAAAAACATAGAATATACCAGCTGTGGGAAAATCTAGTGAGCAAAAAATCTTAGGAATCATGTTATAGGCGATGCGGCTGGCTAGCTATACGCCCACAATCATGCTAAACGTGGCCTTTGGGTCTTGTTACCTTAGACTCTGTCTACCCCGTAAGCGATATAGACGTGATTTATGTATGTATGTATATATGTACGAGCTGTGTCTTCCGTGAATATCGTAAAAGCCCATCGAGGGAACATTAGCGCCCCATCACTATTTTGATTCCCCTTTCCACATATACGTCCACAATCACGCTTAACGTGGCCTTTAGGTCTGGTTTCCTTGCCTCTGTCTACCCTGTTAGGGATGAAGTCGTGATTTATGTACGTATGTAACCTGCCACTACACACAATTTCCATTGCAAAATACAAGCGAACACAAACGACGTTCATATTACAAGTACAAAAAATAAATCGAACCATTTTTCCAACAATACACTAAGCTAATCCCCAATACCAAATCCGAGTAACAAGTTATGTACGCACTCCGCTATCCTTATAAGGTGTTAGACGGTAGTGTAAATACTTCAGCGGCCGACCAGTGGGCTGAGAGCTCTCACAGGACCAAAGGCTGGACTGACAACATGCGATAAATAACGTTACTATGGGCTTACACGTGTCTTTGCAATGTGGTGGTCGCGGGGAAATAAATAAAGTCGATATAGGAGCGGATAGGCGACAACAATGGGCGTTCGGAATTTAAAATTACGCGTAAAATATAGGGTTGTGCATGAGAGATGTAAAGGATTCAAGCTGCACGATAGTTATTCGAGAGATTGAAGCAATTTTTTAATTGAACACAGCCATGTCGAAATTAAAAAGGCAACCTGACGAATGCTTTAAATAAAAAAACTCCAGAGCCTCTCACAATCCTACTAATAAATGCGACAGTTTGTGAGGATGTGATTTGAGTATGTTTGTTCCTTCCCCCTGAAACGACTGGACGGAGTTTAATTAAATTTGGAACGAAGATAGCTGGTACCCTATATTAAAGTATACGCTACTTTTTGTCCCAAAAAATTGCAAAGTTCTTGAGGGATAGCGATCAACATGTCAAAGGTCTGCGTAGAGTCGCAACGTAGATATGTAATTATTGCAGAACATACAAAAGCTAAAATAACAAAAGGTTGTAAAAACATCTCGAATGCGTTCACGTATACGTAACAATTGTATGGAAAAAATGGCAGCGACTCTTGCGGATCGAAACGGCAACAAACTGCTGTCAATTTGACATCTAAACGCAAACGCGTTCGAAACGTATTTTGTGCCGAAAACTTACACTAAGAGCCAGTTTCACCACTCTCTGTTTAGTTCCAGTTATCTTAAGTATCAGTTATCTATGATTCTGTCTCTATTTTACTACTACAAAACAGACAGAGATGTCACACGTAACTTAAACAGAACACGATTGATGAAACTGCTTTTTTTAACGGATTTTTGTTACGTTCTTCTAGCTTTTTTTATCTCTTCTTAGAGAGTACAACTCGTGCCAATTGACCGAGCGTCGCGTCATCACCATCATCAGTCTTGTCTAGTAATTACTAAAATGAAATCCATTCCGTTCACAACGTTATTAATCATCGCAAATCGACGACGGGAATCAATGGCCTAGGAACAATCTAGAAGCAGAATTCAACGAACGTTGGATGTGGACACGCCATGCACGCAAGGTTTTTAAAAATTGCTGTTTTTCGTACTGGCCAATAAGTAATGCTAAAAAGAAAATACAATAACACTGGCCAAAAACCAAATTGGAACAGATTGTGATTAAAAAAAACTATTGTTTTTTTTGGACGCAGCGTTATGAAAACTTACTGGCCAGATCTATTTAAAGGAAAAAAAAACTGAGGCTTGAAATGTTTTGTGCCACATTATTTTCAAGTTCTTTGA
Source organism: Pandemis corylana (assembly GCA_949127965.1). Lineage (NCBI taxonomy): Eukaryota > Metazoa > Arthropoda > Insecta > Lepidoptera > Tortricidae > Pandemis > Pandemis corylana. Next base: position 2,660,021 of record OX421868.1, on the reverse strand, counting down.
GAAGACTCAAAAGCAGCTACTCGAAGGCATTGGACGTGTCAAATAAAGTGTACCTAATGTCAATAAACATTTCAAAGTCGGCTACTTAGACTCATCAAAAGCCCATTAGCAAGTAGCAACTAATTGCTCGTTTTACTTCAATAGAAATCTAAGTTTGGAAACTTTCTTGTATATTTATCTTTAGTTGAGATAATTAGCTGTTCACTTACTACTTAGCCAAATTACTTGACTTTATTTTTTAATTAATTTTTGTGTATTCAGCTATTGCGTCAAACACGAAATGTGCCGTAACACCGAAGTTCAACTACAATTCACATAATTTTAGTGATTACATATACTTTCATTTCATTTCAAATGTTCATTTTATACCAATCGTCTTAATAAACATCTGCGCGGGCAGAGAACCAACTGGTACATTCTATGTTATTCTTTGCTCCCAGACCAGTAATGAAGGCCATGGAGGGGATTGGGCTAAACTCTTAGGAATCATGTTATAGGCGATGCGGCTAGCAACCCATCACTATTATGATTCCCCTTTCCACCTATATGCTCACAATTATGCTAACCGTGGCCTTTCGGTCTTGTTACCATAAGCTCTGTCTACCCCGTAAGGGATATAGACGTGATATGTGTATGTATGTGTATGTGTCTTAATAAATAGCTAAGTTTTTTGACATCACTGAGTATGCATCATCATATTTATATACACCATTTATACTAAATTTCAAGTCACTCTAGTACCTAGAAGTAGATAGAATATGACTTGCAGAACTTCTAGACATTCAAATTAGATGCATAGGCGTAGTGAAAAGTGAGAAGTAAAATATTCTACACTCATCCTTCAAAAGACCTCTTCAATGCCAACATTCTGCAGAAGCCATTAAACCTCATTGTTTCTATTTTAAATACCGCATCGGCCAATGATCGATGATCTGCAGTCCCATACAGCCACACCGTAACTATCGCTCACTGATATATCTTTGAAGAAAACGTCATCAACTCACCATGGACTTAAAACTATAAGGTCTGTGGTGCGAGTCGGTTACCTCCACGTGTGGTCAAGAGCTGCGGTTTGTTTTGGGTCAGTTCGGAAGAGCAGTGCTCGGTACGGTGCACCCTGGGCATGGGCTAATGATTTCCTGGCAGTTTCTAAGGGATATCATTGACCGTTGGCTAAGAGCCCGACAGGGGGGAGGGGGTCTTTGACCATTACCGTACAACGTTGCCGACATTTTGTCACAAGATTTTTTAATTATATTTTTGTTACTTTGACATTGGCGAAGTTATCGTCGCTATAACGACTTGATACGCAACAAATAAAAAAAAGAAAGAAGAAGAAGACATTTTATGTTTTTTGTTTACTGCCAGACTAGCATGGAAGATTTCGCATAGTTTTATTCCGATTCCTAGGGTGTTGTCCAGAAATTTTACTTTCTTTATAACAAATTTCACCCTAATCCATTGAGTTGTTTTAGTGTTCAATTAATTGTTGTTCGGTGTGGAGAGTAAGACAGCCGGGGAAATTACGGGCACAAGAGGCATTTCATCTTAGTCCTCTAGGTTGGTAACGCATCTGCAATCCCTCCGGGGTTGCGGGTGTCTATGGGCAGTGGTGATCACTTACCATCAGGTGACCCACTTGCTCGTTTGCCTTCCTATTCACATAAAAATAAAAAAAAAACTTGCGAACAGACAATGCTTGAACTTTTAAGCTAATTGCGAGTGTAGACCTTTTCAGCGAATGGCCGTAGATTATGATGATGGCTTGAATTTGAGCTTGAAATTTGTCGACTTTTTTCACCATTCGTTGTACGATTTTATTTGTGAGCACGAATGATTTTAGTAAGTGAACTATTGAATGGTTCTTTAGAAGATTGCACGCTATGGCTTTACATTGTACTTGGTTAAATTACTTCACAAATGTAACTGTCTGGATTTTCGCAGTCGTTTCTTTCAGTGAAAAGCACACAACCGAATTCAATTTCAACTCTAAGAACCTAATCGCCTTTCAAGTAGATGGTTGTGTTACATATTTATATATTTATATTTACACTTTCTTTATTTGAAATACATAGAAGGGTACAGTTTGACAACAAAAATAATGCTCCACGATGTACTTGCGCAGTAGACCAATTTTAGTAGCGCGGGAAACTCTGGCGCTGTTATTGGTCGATCGATTTCGTACCAACAATGGCAAAATCGTGTAAGCGGGACAGAGCTAAGAATGCAAAGCAAGCAATACTCTGCCAGTTGCGCTTGCAAATAAAGTTCAATATAGATTATTTACACGTTCGGCTACCATCGGAAACTGGTCTGCGCTTCTCTGCGCAAACGAATACTGCCGATGCGCATTATATTTGTTGTCAAACTGTAGCAGAATATCAGCAAAGCTGGATGAAAATATCATTAAAATAGAAATAAGCTCGAACCTAGAAACTACATACACACATACACAAATCACGTCTTTATCCCTTACGGGGTAGACAGAGCCTGAGGTAACAAGACCTACAGGCCACGTTTTACATGGTGGGCGTATAGGTGGAAACGGGAATCAAAATAGTGATGGGTTGCCAGCCGCATCGCCTATAACATGACTCGTAAGGTCGTAAGATTTTCGCTCACTCGATTTTCCCTTTACGGACTTTTACCAAACATAGCTAAGATTAACCGCAAGAAAACTGGCTTTCGAATGAAAAACAACGCATCAAAATCGGTGTATCCGCTTGAGATCTACGATGCCACTGTAGTCACACACACAGACATCGTTTTGCGACAGGAATTAAAAATGATAATTTGCGTGGCAGCCCTAAGTCAAATGTTTAATGTATCAGCAATTGGTAGGGCTAGTTGACGCGCTCGTTATGAGATGTCGCTAGTGTGCACCGCTGCGTGTGCGCAGACCGCGTAACTAACGACTCGGTAACGATGCTGTTTTGTTTTGAAATTGTTCCATGTCGCCTTATTGTTTTGCGGGTGCAAGGGTCTTGTCCAATATTTTCATCCATATTTTATATGTTTCATTGAATCAGGCGTTACTTTGCGGAGGTCCGTTTCAATGAACAAAAATATTTACCTTGCTACTCCGCTACTGTCTGTGCAATGTTTTGGCATGAAGAACCTATTTTTCGCACAGGCTTGCACAAGAGTAGCGGAGTAGCAAGTTAAATATTTTTTGTTCATTCAATTTTTTTGTGTTTACAATATACATAAATCACGACTTTGTCCCTTACGGGGTAGACAGGGCCTAAGTTAACAAGACCCAAAGGCCAAAGCATGACTGTGGGCGTATAGGTAGAAAGGGGAATCAAAATAGTGATAGGTTGCCAGCCGCATCGCCTGTAAAATGATTCCTAAGATTTTCGCTCACTTGATTTTCGCTTGATGGACTTTTACCATCTGCGTGGGAAAACAGGGAAGTGGTACATTCTATGTTTTTTCTTTACTCCCAGACCAGCCCATGCTCCATAAGAAGCATTTTAGCACTACTAGCAATTTTTTATCCCGGCCGTCTTTATCTTCATTATTTATTTTGTCTTTATTATTTTTCGAGCTCTAAGAATGGCGATGAGAAGACTCATTATACGCAATTTCAGGGTAATTACAAACGGATTACTCACGTATAAAAGTAGAGTGTTGCTCGACATGTTTCGGTCTAGTTCATAGTCCTTCCTTTCAAAAATAATTCCTTCAGGAATTTTATAATGATAGAACTGATAAGCAGAGAAGTGTGTTTTAGAAATTAAAGTAAACATGTTAACAGTTTTATTTAAAATGAGCTTATTTAGATTTTATACTTGAGTCTGTGTTAGTACTTTAAGGTATTAAATTAAATAACTGTTAACAATTACCAATAGTTTATTTAAAAGTGTTTGAAGTTAAGAATGACTCTGTGGGCGTATATGTAGAAAGACATGCTCGTCTGGGAGTAAATAAAAAAACATAGAATGTACCAGTTGCTTTTCTACCCGCGCAGATGGCAAAAGACCATCGAGGGACTGGGCGAAAATCATATCACGTTACAGGCGATGAGGCTAGCAACCCATCACTATGTTGATTCCATTTTCCACCTATACGCCCACAATCTTGCTAAATGTGGCCTTAAGGTAACAGGTACCTACTGTTACCTTAGGCTTTCTACTCCGTAAGGGATGAAGACGTGATTTGTGTGTGTGTGTGTGTGTGTGTGTGTGTGTGTGTGTATTGATTTTTTTTATATAGGTACATTTATTTGTGCTTTGTGACAGGCGCGGTGTGCTGCAACATGATCGGGCATGGCTGCTTCCTCGGCTTCCCAGGAGTGCTACTGCCACAGCTGCACGCTCCTGGCTCCAGCATCACAATGTTTGAAGGTTTAGTTAATTTGGTCTCATATTTAATTGAGTCTCAGTTAGGGACTTAGTACATAGTACCTACGCTAGTTTAGATGTGAGTAGTTAATAAAAAAACAAGAAAAATAAAATAAAAAATTAAATATTTGCAGTGCCCTTACAGAGTTTGATCCTGTATCAAAGCAAATAAATGTTTGAGTTTGAGCTTGAGTCACTCTAGCTTTATGAAATTATGATTGAGTCTCACAGTAGTTTCATGTTGAAAATTTTGGGTAGTTAAATAAAAAATCACATTGAAGCAGACGATTTAATAGTAAAGCGTAGGTTCTGACTAAACTGCCAAGTTTATTTGTAGAACTGAGCAAGGAGCAGTTAGGAGTTTGTGTAAATGTAGACTTGCGTGATTGTTTTAATCCTGTTAGCAAAATCTTGCTACCAGTTTGTGTGTGCGTTTGTACAATGGGTTCAGTATTACTTGTGCTAGTTTACGATGTAAGATTGACTCGTATTGTTCGTTTAAAAGGGACATAGCACATGGGACAATCACGGGAATATTAATGTTTTTTTAATGTTTATATCACGTTTTTATCCCTTAGGTGGTAGACAAAGCCTAAGGTAACAAAACCTTAAGGCCACGTTTAGCATGATTAAGGGCATGCTGGAAAGGGAAATCAAAATAGTGATGGGTTGCTAGCCGCATCGCCTGTAACATGATTCCTAAGAGTTTCGCCCATTCCCTCGATGGGCTTTTAACATCTATGCGGGAAGAGAAGCAACTGGTAAATTCTATGTTTTTTCTTTACTCCCAGACCAGCATGGAAGTTTTTTTTCATGGCTTTTATTAAAAGCTCATTTATGTATTAAACAATATAAAAAATATATTTTCCCAAAAACTACAAAAATAACCGTAATATAAGCTATCGAAGATTTGTCCCTATCACTTTAAAAAAAACGGAACTTTAATACGGTGTTTATATGGGTGTCGTGACAAATGACGTCACTTTTCATATCGGATCTCTCTTTCTAACCGCTGAGTAATCAAAGTTTAAAACTCTTATATTTTCCATATTTCTTTATCGATATTACTTTTAATTTGAATTATTGTCACCTCTTTTACGATATTTACATATTTTATTTAAGAATGTGATATTTGTTCTTATAAAAGCCCATCGAGGGAATGAGAAATTCTTAGGAATCATGTTATAGGCGAGGCGGCTAACAAATCATCATAATTTTGATTCCTCTTTCCACCTATACGCCTATTATCACGCTGAACGTGGCCGTTAGATCTTGTTATCTTAGGCTCTGTCTACCCTGTAAAGGATATAGACGTGACTTGTGTTTGAATATATATTTTTTAAATAAATGCATACCTATTCATTATTAATACCAGTTGTCTTTGTTCCAAGCTAATCAAAGCTCGCACTATGAATCACGGGATGAGACGGGAAGTACAATACAATACAATAACTCTTTACTGAACACCACATATAACAATCAAAATAGAAAAAAAGGGTATACAGAATTGTACAAGGCATGTATATATAGGTATAGGCGGCCTGATCGCTACAGAGCGATCTCTACCAGGCAACCATAATGGACTGGAGAACAGAAAAGATCTGAGCAGGTGCTGCAATTTCGAATATATATTAATATACTAAGTACATAATATATTATAAATAAAAACACATTTATAATAAATGGAGATATAAATAGACACACACACATACCTATTATTATATTACTAATAAAAATAACATTCAGAACTAAACTTCAAAATTAACTTTTGCTCTACTTTCTTTAGTTATCAACCATCAGAATTACTATGCCATTAGCCACAGAAATATTTAACACGCGATTTACCGTGACGGCCTGTCACGCTAGCATTCGTATTGAAATTTATTATTTATCGACATTTAGTGGGTAGTTATGGCTCTCAACCCTTCTACTTTCGCATGACAGCCGTGACAGGTATAAGTGCTGACATGGTTCAGTTATTAACAGAATTAGGCTGAACAATAGATTATTAAAACAGTTGTCATTGATCCATTTTAAAGCAAATTCAAAATGGAGGTTCTCAATTTAACTGGTTTTATATATGCCTGTGTTGATAGTTATTATTGCCGCCGTCTGTGAACAGACTTTGATGAGAGAGATAGAGAGAGAGAGAGAGAGAGAGAGAGATTAAGGGGGAATATTTACACGCATTCGATATACGGAGACGTAGACGTAGATGTGTCCCAAAACTGGAATTTGAAAACAGTTAAAGATTCAGACAAACGAGTTTTATAAAAATACATACCACACATACATATATCACGTCTTTGTCCCTTACGGGGTTGACAGAGCCTAAGGTAACAAACCTTAAGGCCACGTTTAGCATGATTACCAGTATTTTATTTTATTAAAAAAATGGTTTAAATTGAATTTGTTCTATATTAGGTCTCTGGGCTGGCAACGCATATGCAATTCTCTAGTGTCTCAGGTGTCCGTTGCTGGTGGTCACTCGCCATCAAGTAAACCCCTTGCTCGTTTTCCTTGGTTGTAGTAAACAAAATGGTGCCATCTGTTGTCGAGAAGGTAAACAAACGGACATCCCGGTTAGTCTTGGAGTTGTGGCGCCATCTTTTGTTCAGTAGCTGAATTAAATAGTCCCTTATGTTAGAAACAAAGTGGAGATATTATGCCACGTTCGTTGCTCAGGTACTCATAATTTCAACAAGTTTAACTTTGACTAACATTTATCTCTCCAATACTGCCGAACCTGCTCATACGGCAAGAATGTAGATTACACGAATTACAATTCAGCCAAGTTAAATGTAGCATGAAAGTTGTGAGTTGAGTTTAGACTTGAGGTGCCAAGAAGGAATCTATATGGGGTACAAGGAAAATTATCAGATAAAGCTCTTGACATATTTAAAAAACAATGTAAAAAATATTTCGCCTATTTCTTCATGAACAATTAGGTATTATGTTAAACATGCCATTTAGGTCTTGTTATCTTAAGCTAGACAATGCTTCCATTCTGTAAGCTTATAACCTAACTCGCTCGCAATCGCCATCGTGTTCATTTTGACAGTTCATGTATGGGCTGAAAATTTGCATCGGAATCAGCTAGCTGTCACATTCATACAAGAACTGTCAAAATGAACACGATGGCGATTGCGAGCGAGTTAGCGTAATAAACCTCAGGTCGATGTTCGAAGTGGTTCCAATCCTGTCTTGGCTCCAAGTAAAAACATGTTTATCTACCATATGCCACCAGTGCGTTCTTTAGTGTTTTAGCCATATTGTACGAAAAGGAGACGATAGTTTGGAAAAACTGATCACAGTTGGGAACACAGAAGGTAAGCGATTGCGAGGACGTTCACCGAGTAGATGGGCTGATCAAGTGTAACTCATCCTCTAAATTCTACTCGGCCGTAAAAGACGCAGAGGAGCGAAAGCGATGGAGGCAGATCATTCAAGATGCAAACCAGCAATTGATGACCATGATCAGACAGGACCGACTGTAACAGGTTCAAAGAGAACAGCGTCAAGGGACTAAATTTAGAAACAAAAATTTAAATAAAAAAATCTTTGTTGTGGTTTTAAGTCGGTCTAACCCTACCACGTGGAAATACATACATAAAGCACGTCTCTAGGCCAATCGAGGTAGACAGAGCCTTTTTTTTTTAACGGAGAGGAAATCTTTATGGATGCCCTAGGCACGGGCATGCCTAGGGTTATGTGGGACTCCCCCGATGGGGTATACCGGAACTAAAAACTCTCCGGCGTTGCCTCAATACGGTGTGACGGGGGCGCAGTGGGATGCCACTAGGGTTTCACCATAAACGCCCCCCCGGTGGCCCCGGCTTCCGCCAGGACCGCGCCAAGAAGGGGAGGGCCCGTAGGCTGGGTCCGTCTTCCCTTAGACGGTGAGACCGTGCAATGCAGGTAGGTAATGAAGTAGACAGAGCCTAAGGTAACAAGAATTAAAACCCACGTTTAAAGACCGACCGCTGAAATGAGTCCTCAACCGCGCGGACGACAAAGGGGACCTCTCTCGACCTCTTTGTCGTCCCACCCCGCGCCCCTGCACCGCGCGGGCGAGGACTCATTTAAGCGGTCGGTCTATAGTATGATTGTGGGCGTGAAGGTAGAAAAGGGAATCGAAATAGTGATATGTTGCTAGCCGTATCACCTATAACATGATTTCCAAGATTTCCCCCCATTCCCTCGATATGCTTTTACCACCTGCGCGGGAAGAGAAGCTACTATTTTTTCATACTCCCAGAAAAAATCCGGAAAAAATCTGAGAGATCTTGTTTTTGACAATAATTCACAAGTTTTATCTGCAATCCAACCATTATACTGCGCCCTTGAATAAATATTTCTCCCAGAGTATCCCACTGTTGACTCGGGGCTAAAATGTAGAGATCAGCCGATTGCTGTTTTAAGATCTTATGCAAATGGCCGATCAGCGCGCGAAGTTTGTCGCGAGTCCGCGGCCGCACTAATCCTGGATGCGGTTGTCTGTTCATGGTATAAACAGGCTAGTTTTTACACGCGACTTTGTCTGATTCCCGCAATCATTTGAAATATCATTTGATGCAAGAAGGGTGTTATAAGTATGACGTAGATGTACCTGTGTGTATCTGTATGTGGCATCGTAGATCTCAAAGGAATGGACCGATTTTGATGCAGTTTTTTCATTAGAAAGCCAGATTCCTTGTAGTGGTTTTTAGCATGTTTGGTAAAAATCGGCTCAGTTATTTGAAGAGTATCGGCTATCTACACTGGGCCTGCGTGGGAACTATAGCCCAAGCCCTCTCTTACTGAGAGGAGGCCTGTGGCCAGCAGTGGAAATAAATCAAGCAGTGGAAATGAATTAATGTTGCTGTTCCCTCAGGTACCCTACTGTACAAAACTCAGTCTGGTTTTTTAAGTGAAAACTTCGTTAGCGGGGTTGAGTACTGTTTTGGATGGGTAAAAAAAGTTTACGTTGACTTCGCCACTCACTCGTAAGGACGTTTGGCCTAGTGGTATAAAGTGTGGGATAACAGTGCGTTCGCTCCGGTGACCGTGGTTCAAATCTCGTGTAGCAAAAGTTTTTTTTCTTTTTTTTTTTCGAAATCGTCACTCCCGGATTGCAACCCGTTCGTTTTTATTTGGTAAGAATTTCCGACATCTATGTTTAGCTGGCGTCTCTATGTTTATCTAGAACTTTCGAATCCATACATAGATCTGTTCCTTGTGATAAACAGATAGAGTGGTTTCAATGACGCGATTCCCACATGGAAATAAATTTACGTGGAAATGAAAACATCAAGTCGTGTAACATTGTTGTTAGTTGTTTTTCTGCAGATTTTCAATTGTATTTTTCTAAATATTTGCCGATACATTTTAGTTTTATCGAATAACTTGCTTCTGCCCGCGACTTCATCCGCGTAGAATTAGATTTAATGTTGATAGTATTTTCAGCAATAATTATTTACGCTGCAACTCTAGGCAGCTAAGATCTTTCACATGTTTATCGCTATCCCGCGGGAACTGTACAATTTTTCGGGATTTTCATCAGTGTCCCTTACACCCACAGACGCGAGGTCCGTGCTCTTTTCTTAATAATTAGGGCGAGAAGGATTATAGGACACTGGGAATGGAGGGCCCAATACCCCGGAATTATACCGGCTAAAACCGCTTCCCGCCCCATTTATTGCTTTGGGATCGATGAAGTTAGGATAAAGAAAAGAAAGAAAAATGGCATTCTGGTTAGAATGTCCTGTATGTTTCGTGCACTATCATTGGCGTCGCCTACCGATAGTCAAGTAGGTAAGCTGCCTAGAAGAAGCATAGCGTCTATCGGTAGGGTCAACAGTATGGCAATACTGAAAGTCTTCTTCTTCAACTTAAGAGCCAGGCTCTTTTCGGTCTACATGGATAAAAGTAAAACAATTTTTTTTTGATTCTCTAAGGCGGGTAGCAGCTACTCACCCTTGGCGACTCCCTTCGTTCGAACACACGAAGTAGATACATTTGAATAATATATGGTATATGTGATATCTGTGGTATTGAGGTTTTGGTCCATGTGCACTATGATTGCCCGGTAGAAACCATGTGGCTTGGACCCGGTTTGGCATATAATGATTACATATTGCTTGCACTAAATCACTTCCAGTGGACACAATGACATCCTTTACCCATGCATTTGCACTTAATTACTAAACCGGCTGCACTGGCGTAGGCGGCAATGGCCGACGTCTAAAACATTTCGATTCATTAGTGTTAAGAGGTAGCAGTTAGTAATTTAGAACCTAGACTTGGTTACCAGTGGTGTGTCGTCATACAATTTTACTAAGAGCCCAACAAAGCGGAGTGGCATTAATTTAAGGAGGCCTACATCAAGAACTTCGAGAACAAAGATAGGAACCATCTTCCTGCTGCAACATTCCCTGAGCGGTACAATTTAGGGAGCTTTAAAAAACGAGCCTTCCTGTTCTTGAAAGGGCCGGCAACGGTGATTCCCCAAGTCTTGCAGGTGTCCCTGGGCGATGGTAATTACTTTTCATCAGGTGACCCGTCTGCTCATTTACCCCCTCTTATATTAAAAAAAAACCCTAAAATTAATCATGCAAACAAATAACTAGAATCTTATTTAAGGGAAGCAATTTTAAATGAAATCGAAACTACATCAAATTAAAATACCGTTCGCATTTCAACAAAAGCTCGCATTAAAACTCCAGCTATAATCTACACCATAAACTGTTCCTAAAACAGTATAATTTACTATGTCCATTGAGAAAAACCAACAACGTCTGCATTGTAGAGACATCTATTTCCATCTCTATTGTTCCCTTTCAGCGTAAAAGGGACGACGTGACGGCACTCAGTTGCTCATTTTAATTTCTCGTACTGAAATAACGTTGAAGTGTCGCCGGGAATTATAACCCTATCATGGGCTAAGGAACTTGGAACTGTGTCTAGTTTATTTAAAGCATGAATGCAATAAGAGCGGAGATACACGAACTGTTTTGTTGCGACTTTTGTCCTTTGAGAATTTTGGCGGTCAAGAAAAAAATACTCTTTAGTTAGTACTAAACTATAGTTAGTGAAAATATGGAAAGGTAGGGGAGGGGTAAGGATCGGAAAAATTGTCTACCTTAACGCATTATCAAATTTAATGAATCAAGAATTTTACTTCTTGATTTTTTATGTTTATTTTTAGCTTGGCGACAAAAATTCCCGTAATAAAGTCACGTGATATAGGTCATATCATCTACAGCCTATATACATCCCACTGCTAGGACAGGCCTCCTCTCAGAACGAGACTGCCTGGGCTATAGTTCCCACGCGGGCCAATTGCGGAACCTCGCACACACCATTGAATTGCTTCGCAAATGTGCGCAGGTTTTGCGATGTTTTCCTTCGCCGAAAAGCTCATGGTAAATTTCAAATGTAATATCGCATTTAAATTCTTAAAAACTGAGAGATGTGAGCTTTAAAGATCTAAAGACACAGAGGAAAAGACAGCGCATAGAACTTTATTGTATACTAGCTGTTGGCCGCAACTTCGTCTGCATAGAATTCGTTTATCGCTATCCCGCAGAAATTAAGCAATCCGTTCTTAGAGGATGCCTACGTCATAGTAGCTTTATGCATGCAAAGTCTGAGCCCGATCGGTTTAAAATTGACAAAGTTTCATACAAACTTTTAACCCCTATTTTATCCCTTTGGGGGTAGAATTGATCAAAATCCTTTCTTAGCGGATGCCTACGTCATATCATCTATATGCATGCCAAATTTCAGCCCGATCCGTCCAGTGGTTTGGGCTGTGCGTTGATAGATCACTATGTCAGTCAGTCAGTCACCTTTGAGTTATATATATGTAGACTATTAGACTATATTAGACTATTAGACTATGTAGTGATTAGTCTGAGGTCACGAAACGAACTTCGAAAATCGAAAGCCAGCCTCAATCGTGCGCGTGCGGCGGGCCTGTCGGAACGACGTGTCAACTGAGTGTTAACGTCGCCGCGCCGGAACACCTTGATTTATCTTATAGTAGCAATAAATGAGGACGCGGCAAAATAAATTGTGCCGAGTTAACTGTTCTACTGGGAAACGGAGCTCTTGGAAATTAAGTTAAAACTGTTAATTAAAAAAAAAAAGTTTATTTTGCAAATAGGCCGTCAAGAGCTCTTTTGTTTGTCTTTTTTTTAAACTGCCAGTGCATTTGGAATACATCATTGCCAAGAAGAACGCACCGCTAGAAACTTGGCAGAATGACATATTTTTTGAATAAAATAAAAGGCCATGGCAGGGTAAGGGAACATCTTGTGCCTTAATAGCTTTTCCGCTTGATTTTTTTTTCTGATGATAGGTCACGACGTTAGTAAGTGCTATACTAAATTTCAGCATTCTCCTCTTCTTATTTTTGAAGAAAAAAAAAAGTTAAATGAATTTTCATGAATATCTCCGCTTTAATGGGAACGAATAATTTCGTGCTTCATACATATAATACACTTAGCTAAAACACATAATAATTATGTCACTATAAGCCGCATGACATTCCATATAAAAAAATAAAAATAGATAGATGTGTTCATTTAAATAAAGACACCTCCAATTTTTTTACTTATCATAGCAATTTCAATTTTATTTTTTCCTCTATTTTAATTAACTATAACATATCTTTAATTTAAGCTTCTCTAGCATTGGTGCATCGATAGCCACGGAACGATAAGTAGAATCCAGGCAATATTTATTCTGCAGTGGTTTATAGTTCAAATAAAATTAAGTTTCAATAATCTAAATGTCGAACCGATGTGACTTTTCTCTTCAACGCTCTTCAGAACACGGATTTCATACCTCTCACTTACTCCAACCAAAATAGCTTTACTTAAGAATGTTTTGGGGCAGTAAATTAATAACAAGCATCATTTTGTCATTGTTTACGTAAACAGAAGGCTGAAAATATAGTATGCGTGGGATACCCCTTGCTGTTGACTCGAGTCGGTACGTTTTTAAATGTAAAACTGGTAAACACATTAACAAGGCTATTTGTGTTTCGTTTTAAGAGACGTAGGGGTACAGAGTACGTATCGTATTTTGTGACAGAGCTTTCTAAAAACATAAGTCAAATCGTTTATTGCAAGCAAGTGAGTACGTCCGTGAGCTCATACCCCCTTATTCATAAACGCTCTGTAGGCTTCTGCTAACTTAGCAATCGCTTGTCTTTATCTGTCACTTTGGCATTACCTTTCACAGACAAGGACAAACGATTGCTAAGTTAGCAGAAGCCTACAGAGCGTTTATGAATACGGGGGTTAGAGTGTCAGTCGGGTATGTTTTGCTGTCTACTCACTCGGCCGATTCGAGTATCAAACCCATTAGAGTAAGTGAGACGGCTTACGGACTGTTACAATTAAAACATTTGGTGTACATCATAACTCGCCAGGTTTTGACATGTTTTTTTAGATCGAATGGTCTGTTTGCGTTTGGTTCAAATCTAAGATGAATTAAGGTTAGTGAAGTAGAAAACTTAGCTGGAATCGAGATCTGGAGTAATTCTAGTTAGGTCATTTCTTGGTTACAGCAGTCTCTGCGTCCTCTTCCTACACTATGTCCGTAATGGATTCACCTACTTATTAACTGTGAACATTATGAACGTCTGTGCCCATTCGCCTTTTGATCCTGCATTGACTAATCTTTGATTATTTATGAAACCCGTGGGTGGTAGGTCTGTGCGAAGTTGCATAGCCGGATTACAGAGGTCCCCTAGTAAATTGTTTATAGGTAAGCACAATAAATAGGGGATCTGTGGGTAAGAACTGTATTAAGAAAGTCGAGGGTCAGAGTAAATATTGCATTTTTAATAACATTAGTCTTACAAGACCGAGACCAAATAGGAGACACACACACATAAATCACGTATTTATCCCTTACGGGGTAGACAGAGCCTAAGATAACAAGACCTAAAGGTCACGTTTAGCATGGTTATGGGCGTATAGGTGGAAAGGGGAATCAAAATAGTGATGGGATGCTAGCCGCATCGCCTGTAACATGATTCCTATGATTTTCGCCAATTCCCTCGATGAGCTTCTACCATGCGCGGGTAGAGAAGCAACTGGTATATTCTATGTTTTTTCTTTGCTCCCAGACCGCAGACTGCAAATATTAGATTTTCTATTTATATTATTAACTACTTACATCTAAACTAGGGTAGGTACTGTGTACTAAGTCCCTAACTCAGGCCTGGCCCAGCAGTGAGACGTATATAGCTGACGACCGGATAGCCTAGTAGCACCTGACTATGAAGCTTGAGGTCCCGGGTTCGATCCCCGGTTGGGGCAGATATTTGATTGAAAAACACGAATGTTTGTTTTCTGTCTTGGATGTTTAACATTATGTACAATTTGTTTTTTTTTTATAAGAGGGGGCAAACAAGCAGACGGGTCACCTGATGGAAAGTAATGACCATCGCCCAGGGACACCTGCAAGACTTAGGGAATCACAGGTGCGTTGCCGGCCCTTTCAAGAACAGGAAGGCTCGTTTTTTAAAGATCCCTAAATTGTACCGCTCAGGGAATGTTGCAGCAGGAAGTTGGTTCCAGATCTTTGTCGTACGGGGAAGTTGTACCTAAAAACGTATTCCTTCCACCAGGTGCCCGCAGTTCTTTTTATTTACGTCGACTTATACGTATCTATCTATGTAAGTATGTTTATACGTTGACTAGTACCCATATTACAAGCTTTGCTTATTTAGGGACTAGGTCATTGGTGTCAAAAGACCTAAGTTTTTTTTTAATAGCTGGAGATCATGATAATGATGATTACCACAAATCTCCTACTTTATAGACATAGCTTATTCCATGTACTGCCTATTGGACTAGTGGGTGCTGTGCCTATAGCCCCTTGACATGTAATCTAAAGTGATTCCACCAAATCCATTCCACTTCAGTGCAATTCAAAAGGACCAGAAAGGGATCGCTTAGCCGTGCTGCTAATAAAAGAATCGAGTCTATCTATCATTGGGTAAAAGACGGCGAAATCAGCGCAGTCGCCCCCGTTCCGGCGAGCGACGTGCTTCGCATGTCCACTGTTTAGAAGTGGCGTAAGCGTCGAGGTAAAAGCGATTTAAGGCTGCGGCCAAACTGCGAGCGTCACCTATCACATGGTGTGTCGTTAGCTAAATCTGAGCCTCTAGCGTAAGTTTTTGCCACGAAAAACATCTCAATTATAATAAAAATAATATAGCTCTTATCGTAATTCGGCGCGCCTTTTGGCGTAGGCTTTCTCCAGTAAAATTGGAGAGCTTTGATTGGAACTACACATACACCATCGAATTTTTTCGTAGATGTTTCCTCACGATGTTTTCTTTCACCGAAAAGCTCATGGCGAATTTTAAGTGTAATTTTGCACAAAGATTTCAAAAAAACAGAAGTCTGAGCCCGGGACTCGAACCCACGACACTCAGCTTGAGAGGCCACCAGTCAAACCACAAGACTATCTCGGCTATAAATAGCCAGCGTGAGTAACAGAACGAAACGGCTAACAGTTCACATAGAGACTTATTTTGTGATCGAAAACTTACAGTAAGCATACCGAGCGTGACCTTATTGTCTAACACAAAATGATCTATACCCTCTTATTACCTTGGCAATAGAATCGTGTGTGAATTCTTCGATTGTTTATCATCTTTTCATGCTGTATGTATGTACGCTGATGAGGTTGTTTGCAGTCTTTATTATATTTATATAGCAGTCGCATCTCCGCTGTGTCAAATTATAACCGCTAAAGCTTGTGGCTTGTATCAATACACGGCACTAAAACGTAAATAGAATGAAAGACCCTAATTTACAGTTACATTGTGTGAAACTGAATAAAGCCAAACTAAGTGCGAAGCGTTTCAAGGCCAGAGCTTAAAATATTAAGATTTTGTTTTCATTGACAAGTAATCGATTCTTTCTAGAATATTCAGTTATTAAAAAAAACTAACACATTTTTTGTATACAACAAAGAAGGCAAACAAGCATCTCCTATCTAAACCAATCCCCATTGCCTATATTTGATATCAAATGAATCAAGATTTTTATTTTTTTTATTTTTATGTTTATTTTTACGGTTTTATCCGTTAGAAATTAAATTTATAAACGACTTTGAAAATTAGAACACATAGAAAAATCTAAAAAGTAAAGCTTATGGCTGGGAATCGAACCTGGATCCTCATCATTCCGTGATGCGTGCACCTCTGCACCACTCATAGCAGTTTCGATTCCCAGCCATAAGCTTTACTTTTCGGATTTTTTTTATGTTTTCTAATCTTCAGTGTCGTTTAGATTTTATTCATAAAATGTATGTCAGAATCGTCGGTCATAGTTAAGGTTAAAGTAATTTGTTGCAATTCACACTAAAACGGAAAAAGTCCTATCTCGAATTTTTCGTCCCACATCCGAGAGTTTCCGGAAGCTTCTTTAGAACCCATATCCGACCCGTACACGCCACCTGGGGTGCTTTTTTAGCTGCACCATTCGTATGCTAATGCCTGAATATTTGCTATAGAACCTATACTACTCGACTATCGGATCTTTATAGAGCAATGGCGCGTAACTCTGCTATGATTTATGATGTGTCATTGTGTGGGTGTGTTTATGTAGCTCTAGTGCGTTGGTTGTATTAACCTTTCCTGCTTATATAGGTATACATACATACATATTTTATGTGTTTTTGTTGGCCCGTAATGGTGTCCCTCTGCGAGGCAAAGGCCTATCCCCTAGACTTCGAAATCACCCTGCAATGTCCACACTCATGTCTGGCCAGTCGCTCGAAAACGCGTCTAGGTAATCCCTCCTCCTCGGCCTGCTGCGGCGCCGATAACCATCCTGGAGCATTTACTGACTAGTAACAAGTGCGAATCACTCTGGGTGCATGCGGCAGACGTGGCCAGCTCAGTCCTATTTAACATCCATAGAGAGGTACGGACCATAAGCGCACCCTACTGGTGGGTCACCAGTTATGTAGTTACCAACTATATTCCGGTGGCGTAAGTAAGAAAGTTTTAATTTTCTAAATTATGATCTACTAGCTGTTGCCCGCAACTTCGTCTGCATAGAATTCGTTTAGCGCTATCCCGCAGGAATTACGCAATTTTCCGGGATAAAAAGTAGCCTATGTGTTATTCCAGACGATAATCTATGTATGCTCCAAATTTCATCCAGATCCGTCCAGCCGTTCTGGCGTGAAAGAGTAACAAACATCCAAACATCCATACTCACAAACTTTCACATTTATAATATTAGTAGGATTTATTAAGTTACAATGGCTTGTCTTCATCTGGCAAAAATGCAGTCGTCTATATACAACATGCAAATATAAAGTTGCCAAAAAACTGACAGTTTGAGAATAAAATTGTAAGGGACTGTTTTTGTTTCTTCCATAAAAACACTCTTAAAGACCAGAAATTAAAAAGTTTCCATTCTATTGTCATAATATTTTTTTCGTAAACGCAAGTCATAGAATTAGAAAACTATAAAACAAAAGCATGATCGAAAAACATAATCATAGTGTTGAAGCCTCATAGCAATCTCGAAGGCATAAACTCCTGCTTTGTGATAGTTATTATTAGTATCTAACACGTATTAGTTTCAATTGTCTATTTAACATCAACTCAACTAATTATGCTAAAATTAATCCAAGGCTTCATGATATTCTATCCAACATTAATAACAGTCACATAGAAGTCGTATAAAGGTCATTAATCACGCTATAACCACATCTCAATCACCGTAATACCACTCATATCTAACTAAGACAATCACTTAGCCTAAGTAATAGGGAACGTCGTGTTAGGTTATCTAATAAAAGGCGTGGGATCTCACAATCCAACTTTGATTTTATGTGGAGTCGCTCAGGGTACGTTTTAGGTCGTGCAGTTTAACTTGGGTTGATTTTGAGAGGCTATACCACCACAGGGCAGATATCGGTCTAACATTGTAATTGAATATTGAGCTTCATGCTTCTCTGGCCTAGATATAGTGAGGTTATACATTCCTCTTAGATTTGTATCAGTGATTTGTTACGTGAGGTGTTAAAAGCGGTCTAGCAAGATTATAAGTAGATACAATAGTAATTTTTACAGGCAAGATCGGTCGTCCTTCCATGCTAGTCTGGGAGCAAATAGCATAGAATGTACCAGTTGCTTCTCTTCCCGCGCAGATGGTAAAAGCCCATCGAGGAATTGGGCGAAAATCTTAGGGATCATGTTATATAGGCGATGCGGCTAACAACCCATCACTAATTTGATTCCCCTTTCCATCCATACGCCCACAATCATGCTAAACGTGGTCTTTGGGTCTTGTCACCTTAGGCTCTGTCTATGTATGATTTATGTATGTATGTAAGATCCGTCGTATCTCCGGACAGATATAACGTAGGACTCTTAAGGCCTGCAGTAGAATTTTGTGGATGGTAGCCCCATATTATGTAAGGTCCATCCAGATCGCTAATTCCTGCTAATGCTGCCGTAAAGTTGTAGTGCATGAACTGCGTTATTCCGGACAACACGAACACGAAATTAAAAAAATAAAAACATATTCTACTTAATAGCTGATATCTAATGTCTAAAGAGGCTGAAGACTTAAAACCGGAAGGAATGGCATGACAAGAAGACAGACTAAGAATTAGGCGGTTAATGGGTGACAAAGACAAAGAGTAAAGAGTGTTCAACGGTGTTTTATAGGCTCAGTATGTTTCTTTGTAAATAATTTGTGTCATGTTTAGTTACTTTAAAAATCCATAGATGGCGCTGTTATATGCCGATAGCAATCCTGAATGATGCTATTAAGATTTTTCTGTGACCGTATAAATAGCCTGTTTGTTATGAATAAATTGTCATTCCCTAAGCAACCATCGTTTGATTTACATCGATGCGTACAGTTCGACAACAAAAATAATGCTCCACGATGTACCTGCGCAGTATACCAATTTTAGTAGCGCGGGAAACTCTGGCGCTGTTATTGGTCGATCGATTTCGTACCAACAATGGCAAAATCGTGTAAGCGGGACAGAGCTAAGAATGCAAAGGAAACAATACTCTGCCAGTTGCGCTTGCAAATAAAGTTCAATATAGATTATTTACACGTTCGGCTACCATCGGAAACTGGTCTGCGCTTCTATGCGCAAACGAATACTGCCGATGCGCATTATATTTGTTGTCAAACTGTACGGCGTTCGAAGAGTTCGAACAAAGAGCGTCTTTGCATGATTTAATCCAATAGCTAAAAGTGTCCTATTTTAAGTTGAGTCTGTATTTTCTTAGACCTTATTTACACTTCGTTTTCACATTGAGAAAAAAAGGTAAACATGCTTGATCTGTATTTTTAATGAAAAACAGCAAGTTATAAGTGGAAAAAAGTGATTAGCTACTGTCGCAAACACTAGCGACCTTTTTAAATTTAGAATCGTATTTTTTTAATATTTTTATTATTGTAATTGACAGTAGGATTAAAACTGAGTTTAAAGAAAAAAACATTGTTTTCCTCAGGGCTTTCTGTGTTTCAATTATCGATTTCGAAAAATTGTTCACAATAAAAAGGCAGGTCAAAATTATTTACCTTATTTTTATCTTGAAAAAAAAAAACAAAATGTATTAACGCCTATCGAAATACTCGACAAACTAAACTGGCAACATCAGCATATACCAAAAACTGTAATCCCCAATACTACTATTTCCCACCCTCCCTTTGAGAGATATCATAAAGTCAAACCCTTTACTTATCGCCGTCATTTTCTTTCTATTCCGCCATTTCTTATCAGACATCAGGACGGTCGCCGAGACTGTTTTTACTTACGTTAGAAACTAGAATTGGTTCAAGGAGGTCTAATGAAAAAGGATCGCAATCCCAATACATTCTTTTTCTTATGGTATAAGCTGACTTCAAATGCGTGTGAAACGGTTTCATAGATTTCATTTGTTTTTTGTCTATTATCTATATGTCGTCTCTATCTGTTTCGTAGTTATATTATACATATTATAAAATAAAGTCGCTTTCTCTGTCCCTGTGTCCCTATGTCCCTATGTCCCTAGGTATGCTTATATCTTCAAAACCACACAACGGATTTTGATGCGGTTTTTTTTAATAGATGAGTGATTCAAGAGGAAGGTTTATATGTATAATACATGCATAATATACCGTGCGAAGCCGGGGCGGGTCGCTAGTAAGAAATATAAATAAAATCGTAGATAACTGACACTTAAGATATTAACTAAACAATACTGTACTATAATGCGACTCTATTAATCTTGTTCCATTAAATAATAACATAATATAACCTTTTTTTATTCAGTTTCTCTACAATTTTTAGTACAAAGTGCATTTTTTTTAAGTATCGCGTAATTCGGCGTGCCTCATGGCATAGGCCTCCTCCATTTGTTGGAGAGTTTGAGCTATAGTTCCCACGCGGGCCCAGTGCGGATTTGGAACTTCACACACCATTGTATTGCTTCGCAGATGTGTGCAGCTTTCCTCACCATGTTTTCCTTCACCGAAAAGCTCATGACAAATTTAAATTTACACACACATAAATTCCGAAAAAGTCAGAGGTGCGAACCCAGGATTCGAACCCACGACCCTCTGCTTGAGAGGCCACAGGTCAAACCACTAGGCTACCACGACTTAACCTTATTCTATTACCGTGCTGGTTTTGCGATGACCTGTCCGGGCTATGATCAAAACTATCATTTTAAGAACAGGACTATAATTCTGTCATTTTATTAAATTTCTTCCATGCTGGTCTGGGAGCAAAGAAAAAACATAGAATATACCAGTTGCTTCTCTTCCCGCGCGCATGGTAAAAGCCCATAGAGGGATTGGGCGAAAATCTTAGGGATCATGTTATAGGCGATGCGGCTAGCAACCCATCACTATTTTGATCCCACTTTCCACCTCTACGCCCTCAGTGTCTTGCTAAACGTGGCCTGTAGGTATTGTTACCTTAGGCTCTGTCTACCCCATAAGGGAAAAAGACGTGATTTGCGTATGTATGTATTAAATTTCGTCGTCCGTAAAGGTTACCGCATCCGACCCTTTCATTGTGTACTCTTCAATGCCTCTAATCCCATTGTGACGAGTCAAGTAACGACCAGTTTATTCAAATATCAAGGAAATTTGATTATAATTGGGCAGAGCATTGTTATTTAGTTCTTGTTATGATGGCAGGTAGCCGAAACTAAATTGGTTGTCCAAGTACTTTGGAAAATGTATTTATAAAATAGTTTGGGGACGAAATCAGCTCGAGTGATATTATTAGAATTTAATGTTTGGTTATTGAAATGGTGCTATGGTAAGTAAGTAAATGCTTTATTGTACAAATATAAAGAAGCAGAGACAAATTACAAAAAAGTCCTTAAATATATGCACAAAGGCGAACTTATCTCTATAAGGGAAGTTAACCTTTGAGTAAATGAGAGGAGCATTAAGCGAGAGACCGACAAAGAGTGCGTTTAAAATATCCATATAGTGAAAGCCACCATAGAGCGTAAATCTCATAATACAACAAACAATTCATAAATAAACTACGAAATATCATTAAACACATGCAAAATTTAAGGAGATGGGGTGAGCCACATCTTTTTCAAGCCCTCCTTGAACGACGCCACGGAGGCAGATTGCCTGATGGATTGGCTGTCTGGCATGGTCAAGGCTAAATGTGGCTGTAGGTACCTGTTACCTTAGGCTCTGTCTACCCGTAAGGGAAAAAGACGTGATTTGTATGTATGTATGTATGTACACACAGATCACGTCTTTATCCCTTACGGGGTAGACAGAGCCTAAGGTAACAGGTACCTACACGCCACATTTAGCAAGATTGTGGGCGTATACGTGGAAAATGGAATCACAATATCGGTTGCTAGCCTCATCGCCTAAAACGATTCCTATGATTTTCGCCCATTCCCTCGATGGGCTTTTGCCATCTGCGCGGGTAGACCAGCAACTGGTACATTCTCTGTTTTTTCCTTGCTCCCAGACCAGCATGGAAGTATCTTAATCTAAACACAACAAATTGTTGTAAAACTTTAAATAAAAAAGTTGCCCTAAATCGCTGCCCGGTGGCATGGTGCCCAGAAGGCTGGCAGCATTGCCGCGTTGTATGGCAATGCTTAGCCTTTGTGCTAAAAGAATAGCCCTCTGGTCACCCGATGCTTAATTCAGCTTGGCCAACAACGACCCATATAACCCGTGCGCACTTGGCCCCCACGGACCCATGGTTTCTACCCCAAATGGATCAAACATGTAGGCACTGATACGATGTGATGATATTCAGTTCATCCTTACTAATATTATAAATGCGAAAGTAACTCTGTCTGTTACCTTTTCACGTTTAAACCGCTGGGCCGATTTAGTTGAAATTTGGTATACAGATAGTTTGAGTCCCGGGAAAGGACATAGGATAGTTTTTATCCCGGAAAATTGCATAGTTCCCGCGGGATAGCACAGCCCAAACCACTGGACTTAGAGACTTGAAATTTTGCACATAGATACTTTATACAATGTAGGCATCCACTAAGGAAGGATTTTTGGAAATTCCCACGGGATAAGGAAAAAACGGGAATTATATATTCGATTCCGAGTGACGCTATCTCAGTAACTATAATAACTAGACTCTTCATATTTGATACAAAAGTAGGTAATTACAAAACTAAGAAACTAATTTCAGGATTTTTGGAAATTCCCACGGGATAAGGAAAAAAACGGGATTTATCTACGCGGACGAAATCGCGGGCATAAGCTAGTCTAAATATATATAACTCAAAGGTGACTGACTGACTGACTGACATAGTGGTCTATCAACGCACAGCCCAAACCACTGGACGGATCGGGCTGAAATTTGGCATGCAAGTAGATGTTATGACGTAGGCATCCGTCAAGAAAGGATTTTGATCAATTCTACCCCCAAGGGGATAAAATAGGGGATGAAAGTTTGTATGAAACTTTGTCAATTTTAAACCGATCGGGCTGAGACTTTGCATGCATAAAGCTACTATGACGTAGGCAACCTCTAAGAACGGATTTTGATAAATTCCACCCCTAAGGGGATAAAATAGGTGATGAAAGTTTGCAAAGGTCGTAGCTGCCTAGAGTCGCGACGTTAATAATGATTGCAGAATATACTATCAACATCAGTTCTGAAGTCTAATTCTACGCGGACGAAGTCGCGGGCAGAAGCTAGTCTACTATAATGTTGGTCCATGATAGAAACCTCCATACTTATTATACGTCATTACAGCGGCTTTATAAGTGTTTTTCCAACTTCAACTCCCGTTTTACTATTAAACATTCGGTACACGCATTCTAGTCATTACTTAGAATGCTCCAAATAGCAAATAATGTAACCATGGGAAGCTCTTTATTCCTCGTAATGTGATAAACTTATTGTTTTCGACAATTATTTAGATATCAACTTTCTACGAGTTGTTTATTCAACAAGCTTCGTTATTTCACTTGATTGACATGCAATTTTGAAGAGATAACAACACTGCTTCTTTTTTTTTAATATCTATTTTTTTGCCTTCCATGCTGATCTGGGAGCAAAGAAAACAAAATGAAGGTATCAGTTCGATACCTCCGACGCAAAAGGTCGTAACCAGTGTTTTATGCAAAATGAGATTTTTCAATCGTCATAAAGCCATTAATCCAAGCTTTAACTTCCTAAAACTCAAGTTTAAATATTTTTGATAATTATGGAGTTTTGTGATTGCTAATAGTCGTATCATTTAAACTTTTCCACGCAAATCGTCGCATCACAACATTCGACGATTTGCGCCACTCCATTAGTGTTCATTACATCCCACGCAAATAGTCTTAACTTCTAAGTTACGACTTTATGCGTAAACAATAGTAGTTAGGTACGACTTTTTGTTGCAGTTTTTTTACAATCATGGGTCGTAACTCGCACTTACGACTATTATGCGTTGCTTTAGTGAGAAGGTATATCCTTTTATATATAGTCGTATTTATAACATACGACTTTATGCAATGGACGTGATCAATCGCAAAAGGTTGTAACTTTCTTATACGACGTTTTTATAACGAGCACAAAGTCGTAACTTCAGGATTTTTGGCATAATTTTGAAATTATGATATTTATTTTAATAAACAGATTTGTTTCGTGTTAATTAAACCGCTGCGGACAGATTTAACTACTGCTTAAAACTTTGGACATATTTCAACTTGAAAAAATACATGAAAAATTCTTATAATCGCTCTCCTGAAAAGTCGTCGATTTAGCGATACGACCTTATGCGTAGGAGGTGTCGAGTTGTTTCTCTTCCCGCGCGTATGGTAAAAGCACATCAAAGGAGTAGGCGAAAAAGCAAAAATCTTACATACATCACGTCTTTTTTTATATATAAGAGGGGGCAAACGAGCAGACGGGTCACCTGATGGAAAGTAATCACCATCGCCCAGGGACACCTGCAAGACTTGGGGAATCACAGGTGCGTCGCTGGCCCTTTCAAGAAAAGGAAGGCTCGGTTTTTAAAGATACCTAAATTAAACCGCTCAGGGAATGTTGCAGTGTTTATTCCTTACGGGGTAGGCAGAGCCTAAGGTACACTTTACCTAATAAGACCTGAAGGCCACGTTTAACATAAGTGTGAGCGTATAGGCGGAAGGGGGCTTAAAATAGTGATGAGGTGCTAGCCAATCGCCGTAACATGATTCCTATTTTCGTCCATTCCCTCGATGGCCTTTTACCATCTGCGCGGGAAGAGAAGCAACATACATTCTATGTTTTTTCTTTACTCCCAGACCAGCATGGAAAAAAAAGCTATGAACTTATTCAGAACTTTGTCAATGGATATTTAATTGAAATAATAAACAATGAAACATCCAGCCGTGGATGCTGGATCCGCTCGGTTGAAACGATTGATTGGACTGTGTGAACGATTACGTGCATCACGATAGTACTTTATACTGCTGACGATTTGCATTGGTCCGTGCATCTGTTTTAAATTAGTTTTTTTTATAAACAAGTGAAGCAATAACAGTATGCTTAGTGTAGGTTTTCGGTCACAAAACACGTCTCGAACGCGTTTCCGTTAAAATGTCAATTACTATGAGAACAGTTTGTTGCCGTTTCTGCCAATTTTTCCATAGTAATTGAGACGTTTACGTGAACGCGTTCGAGACGTTTTTATATGCGAAAACTTGCACTAGAGGCTCAGATTTCAAAGATTCGCTGGATACAGAACATATCAACGGGAAATCCCGCGAACACCTTCAAAATTCAAAATTCAAAAACTTTATTTTGCGAATAGACTGCCAATACTTAAATTCTACTTAACTTATAATACTTTATGAAAGGGATGTATAAGGTCCCCAAGTAGGTACCTACCATAAATTACATTAGTCTATAGTAGAGATGTTTAAATGTCTCTACTGGTCAAAGAATAACTTACATACACAATATAATGAAAAGAAAGAAAAAATAACTAATAAACTTCAACGAGCGGTCTATGCAACATCCTACTAAATATTATATATACGAAAGTTTGTAAGTATGGATGGTGTTAGCTACTCTTTCACGCTAGGACGGGTGAACAGATCTTGATGAAATTTCGAACATAGTAACTACTTTTTAATATAAGATATAAAAGTTTAAAACTACTAATTAGTCAGTGATTAGAAAGAGTGATTCGTTATGACATGTGGAGTACATAAAAACTCTATATTAAGAAAATCTGTTTTTCTAGATAGAGATAGACACAAATCATTGTTAGCTACATTTTCAAGTTATTTAAAAGCCACGAATATTCCATATTGCGGTCTATATTCTGTTAGTAATAATAAGCAAACGAACAAGTGGATGATAAATGATGTCATGATAAGTATTCACCACAGCACATGAATATGACAAGCACTGGAGCGCTACAGATGCGATTCCAGACTAGAGCACTAAGATAAAATGTCTCATGCCTCAGTAATTTCACATACTGTCCTATTTCCCTTACAATTACAATAGCGCAGACACTGCTGATTGAGAACATAATATTGTCACCTTCTTTTCTTCCTTGTCAGTATCACTCTTGACAGAGTGGTCGTGGTCACTTCAGGTATTGGTGGCAAGCTTCACAACACGCCGCCACTCTTCTCTGATGGCCGCCTTCCTCGAGCATTCATGAAGTGATGACGCGCCATTTATTGCCGCTTTTATCTGGTCAGTCCACTTCATAGGCGATCTTCCTCGTGCCCTGGTACCCTCCACTTTTTCTTGGACCATAAGTCGCTCATGTTATAACCGAGTAAAAATATCACTGGTGTTACTACACAAAGCGAAATCCGCTTCACTCCTAACTCTGAATTAATATTAGCAAGTTAGTTTAATAGTTCTTAATAAAGAATAACGTAAAATAGTCCGGGGCGCAGTAAAACCAATAAGCAAGTGACCCTAACAATGCAAAAGTTATTTTACTAAGTGCACTGAACGTCTTTATTGATACTAAAATACAATGCGGTGTCATTGTCTGGTTAGGGTTGTGATAGTCTGAACAAAGCGATGGCAAGCTACTTGTACAAGGTGATAATGTACTTTAATCAAAAAGGTCTTTACACTTTTGTATTAATTTAAATTGTGATCGAATCTTAAATCTAAATTTTTACCTATTTTGTAGTCCAATTTACTTATAATTTTGTATAAGAATAATATTTTGTAGAGTTCTTATGGAAGAACAGCCAGTCAAGAGTTATCAGATTAGATTTGATTATTGTATCAATAAATAAATATTCTATTCTATTCTATTCAATAAAAATTACGTCGTAAACTGCACATTGTCAAGTTAGAAGTCAAGTCAACAAAAAGGAATGTTTTAATAATTGTTTTGATTAAGATTTATTTTTAATACAATTTAACTCAAGAAAGAATTACTGAAATGCTACGTACTTATGTAGTTTTTTTTAATTTATGTGAGGTTCAAATATTATTTTTAAACCCCTACAATTCAACTATTTCTAAACCACTAAAGTGGTTATAGTTGTCGTTTTACCTTTCGTAGCTGTCAAAGCAATGGACCGATTTGGATTTGGTTTTTCCATTCGAAAGCCAGTTTCCTTGCAGTGGTTCTTAGCTATGTTTGGTAAGAATCGGCTCAGTAGTTTGAAGAGTATCAATCAGCTCTTTTCCAAAATGATGTAAAGCATTTTTTGCATAACATTGGATTTTTTTTTTACTAATGCGTTTAGCGTTTTTAATTTTTTATCTTAATTTCACTTCGAAATTTCAAAGCAAAAATGTGCTTGTGATCAATGATCATCAAATTTGGCGGTTCCTTTTTGACATGCTGGACATGCCAAGTGCTGGAACGACCTACCTCCACCTATCCTCAAGTGTCAGTCTATCAGCGGTTTTAGGACTATTTGTAAAAAATGGATTCTCGACCAGCAAAAAACAGCATGTTGCTGGACAAATCTACGACAGGTCAAAATGTTATAGTTGGTTGCTCCGAACATCTCTCTCACTCTATATTATGTGTAAGTCGTTATTTGAAGTTTTATAACAATTTTATATTTCCTTGTTTAATATTATTTTAAGTTAGTTTAGGTAGTGTTTCGTTTTTGTCAGCCACACTACCATTTCCTAGATCTTAGGTGAGGACTGAAAACCAGCAGTTCTGCTGAGTCCTTTCCTTTCACAAATTGTTTTTTTCATTTTTATTCTGTTTTTCTTGTATTGTTTGTTTTGGAGTGTGAATAAATATTTTTTTATTTTATTTTATTATTATAACATAGCAAAGCATATCTTGCACTTAACAAATACTTAGGCAGTAGCTTAAACTCATTCCCTCACAGCATGGGGTCAAATGGACACGCATTAACTAAAATAAGTTTCTACTTGTAAAATAAGGTTTTATCTTAAGGTTAAATATGCAAATCTGACCTCGCATCCACTAGCATATGAGAAATCTTGACTGGAGTAATAAAAATATTATGTTGCTAGCAGCGGGCAAGTAGTTAATTTATGTGCGATATAATATATTTTTAGCGGTGACTTCAAGCATAGGCAGACCAAGGAGACAGCAGGATGGCCTAAGCGGGGTATATGCCTATTCAGTGAGAGACACAATACAGGGAATGGATACTTAATAAAGTTGAGGTAGTGAAATAACTTGTAAGTAATAAGCCTTTGAACAATCGAGTATAAATTTAATATGGATAGAAAGATGTAGAGGTCAAAAGGAAAGCCTAGCATTGAGAGCATTGGTATTTTTTATTAGTCAAGGGTTAACATTTATTTAAGTAACGATAGATATTTTTGAATAATGTCGTTTTTTCATAACTATAAAAATCATGCCTGCCTGAAAAAATATCAATGGTTAACTAATTTTTATAGGTAACCGTTACTGCCTAGGTTGCACCACCCTTTGCACCGCACACGAGTGTTTTCCAAAAAAAAGTCCACATGATTTTTTTTTCCAGAATTTAACTATTTTGGTTTTTTCTTACTCAGAATCGTTTACCCTATCGAGCCTTATATAAGAAAAAATGTGTCCCAAAATGTCCATTCCAGTTCGTCACTTTTTTAAGTATAGGTATGTATGGAACGTGACGAACAGGAAAATAAATTCCATAGTTACATCTGGGACACCCTTTTTCATGTATGAGATTCGATAGGGTAAATGATTCAAAATAATTAGAAAAAATATTTAGATTCAGAAAAAATGTTCGTGTGGGTTTTTTTTAGAAAACGCTCACACACGTGTAAGCTACCTGACCTCCACGCAATCCTTTTTTATTTTTAGCTGGCCACACTATTAACGAACCAATTCTCGCCAACCGTACTACCTTGATTGATCTTTTATTGATAAGAAACGCTCTTATTCCGATTGTAATTGATCGATACGGCGATACGGCCGGCGTTAACGTTATTTCTTTACTACCTTTTTTAACTGAATACTTGAAAATTCGCTCCAAATCCGCATTAAAAAGATTTGGCGTGTAATTAAAATGTTTTTGTAACAGGTCTCGTTTCGATTTTATTATTTACTAGCTGTTGCCCGCGAAGTCCCGTTCGAACTGCACCATTTTATGTGAGGACTACAATCTATCTTTGAGTCAAATTTTGTCCAGATCTGTTCAGCCATTCTGGTGGGAGAGTAGCAAACATTCATACATAAACTTTCGCATTCGTAATATTAGTAGAATGTCTATAGTGTAGCTAAAAAAAAAGTTTTGCAACCGACTTACGTCTACAACGAAAACGCCCGCGCAGGCCTCATTCCGAACATGTAGAAATTAGGAGTTCGTATTGTGCTGTTCCGCTCATACTCATAGCCTTCAATACGAGAGTGAAAAGGACGGTATGATACCAACGAAAAAAGGCGTGCGGCTTGATGCGCAGTGCAGGCGCGCTGCAAAGGTGAACTGTGAGACTGAAGCTGTTGTCCGTTTCCAAATCATTACCTAGTCGTTTGAGTATTTTTGTAAGTCACGTATGACGAGAGCTGTCTTCCAAGCTAGTCTGACAGCAAAGAAAAAATAGAATGTACCAGTTGCTTCTCTTCCCGCGCAGATGGTAAAAGCTAATCAAGGGAATGAGTAAATCTTAGCAATCATGTCATAGGCGATGCGGCTAGCAACCCGCATCACTATTTTGATTCCCACAATCATTCTAAACGTGGTCTTAGGTCTTGTTACTTGCTCTGTCTACCCCGTAAGGGATAATCTCCGCTTGAGAACTACGATGCTACAGAGACACACACATAGACACCAACGTCAAACTTATAAATAATAACCCTCTTTTTGTATTGGGGGTTAAAAACAACCGTAACCGGTTTTTTTACAAAACGCCCTAAGTGATACTTAAAGTGGTAGGTAACTTACTTAATTATTGTTTATGGGTATTACAAAACAAAATGACCAAGCAGTTTCGTTAATACAGTCATGTTTTAACATATCTGTGGCGTGTCGAACCGTAGAGATGTTTTAACTGATTATTTTAAAAGCAGCTGCCACCGTTAAGTAAACGTATATGTTAACGTAGACCTTATTTCGAGGTGCTGCGAGCTATTTTTAAGTAATACTAATTTATATTTTTTTAATGACAAAGGTATGATGGTACGAACATAATCTGTATCACTTTTTATGATATTGATACTTTTTTTGAGGGCCTAGTGTAGAACTCGTATGTTCTGATCACTACGCTGCCGCCATTCATCTTCCTGGCGCTGCTATGTTACCAGCTTGGAGATTAAGACAAATGATGAAATTTCTGGCTCTTGAGATACCTATTCGACCTCAAGGTGACGCAGCGCAACATGGAGTGAGCCATGCTTGGCATAACGTGGCAGGACCGAGACCGGAACGAGCTCATTAGACAGCGCAAGAAAGTCGTCAACGTAGAGCACAGAGTCCCCAAGCTAAAATGGGCGTGTGCCGACGACACTACGAACGGTG
The DNA here is from genome assembly GCA_949127965.1 of Pandemis corylana. Taxonomy (NCBI): domain Eukaryota; kingdom Metazoa; phylum Arthropoda; class Insecta; order Lepidoptera; family Tortricidae; genus Pandemis; species Pandemis corylana. Next base: position 2,629,267 of record OX421868.1, on the reverse strand, counting down.
GAGCATTGTCGTTCTGGACTGGAGACCCCGGCTAGGTAGAAGAAGTGTTGGCATATCGCCCGATGGTCCGAAGAGGTAAGGGAGACATCAGGACCAGTCTGGAAGAGGGATACGGGCAACCGTTCAGGATGGAGACGGACTGAAGAGGCGTAAGTCCATCGGTGTGTGTTTACACGCTAAAGAAGAAGAGGAGGAGGATTTCCTTGTTTAGATAAAGAACAGATAAAATATTTATTTTTACGAGCTGATTGAAGACAGAGGAAACTAAACAAAATAGACTCCGTGAGCTCCTTGAACGACGTTTAGGTTTGTCTTGTTGTTTTACCCACCCTTGAAGGTTTTTTATTTGAATTGTCGTTGAAATAGCTCACAGGCTGAACTTAAGATTTTGTTTTGAAAGAAAAAATTGTACAATCTTCTGTTTGCTGATGTTTTTGACATCAATAAATTTATTATTTCAACAATAACAATAATCATAACCAACGATATTGACATATTTTTCATAGGTTTCGTGTCAAATGTACGTTTAAATCGTCGGTTCTGGTTAAAGTTACCGTGTACAACTCACAGTAAACTTACATTGCAGTTTAAAAAAAGCACAATGTGAAAAATCTCACGCCTTTTCAAAGCACACCATAAACACGCACTCGAAAAAAAAACAAAAACATTCTCTAACTCAAACTAGAAATTCAATTGCAACCAGCAAAACAAAAGCGAAGCGGCCGCCATATTTGGAATGACAAAGCCACAATAAAATATGTAGAACACGGTAAATTTATCGGAAACCGCGGTCGGGGTACAAACGGGACATGAATTTGATTGGGATCCAGCGATTGTAGGACATTATATTGGTCGATGAACTTGAACTTTGGCACAGGCGTCCTCTCAGAACGAGAGAGCTTGGGCTATAGTTCCCACGCGGGCCAAGTAAGGATTGGGAACTTCACAAACACCATTGAATTGCTTCGCAGATGTGTGCAGGTTTCCTCGCGATGTTTTCCTTCACCGAAAAGCTCATGAGAAATTTCAAATGTATAGCGCATAAATTCCGAAAAACTCAGAGGCGCGAGCCCGGGCTCAAACCACTAGGCTACCACGGCTTAAACCAATAATGCTACATTTTTGAAACCTGTACAAAAATTTTACGAATTCAGTCACTGAAGGTTTCTAAAAGTAGGTATTTTAAATGAGTATTGACGTTTTCCGTCTAATCCTTTTGGAAAGATCACGAAAGGGAATTCTTATTACTTACTTACATACATACATAAATCACGCCTTTATCCCTTACGAGGTAGACAGGACCTAAGGTACCTAATATGACCTGAAGGCCACGCTTAGCATAATTGTGGGCATATAGGTAGAAAGGGGAATAAAAATAGAGATGGGTTGCTAGTCGCATCGCCTATAAAATGATTCCTAAGATTTTTGCCCATTCCTTCGATGGACTTTTACCATCTGTGCGGGAATAGAAACAACTGGTACATTCTATGTTTATTCTTTGCTCCCAGACCAGCATGGAAGATTCTTATTTGAAGTTATTAATTTAATTTGGAACCCAAACACAAAACAATTAAAAGAATAACCAATCGTCCACGTAAAAAAACCCTAAAATTAATTGAGCATTCAACTAACTAATAAACAATGGACAACAAAAGGTAACAAAATACTATAGCAACAAAAACATGCAACTCATAGAAAATCAACTATAAAAGGCGCTTCGTTACGTTCATGTTGGTTCGATGTGAGCAAATATCACACATGGAATATTCTGGAAATGTAGGGCTATTCTCACCTTTTACCATAACTTTAAAATCAATGGTAGCAACTTTTTTCACCTATACGCATAGGTACACTACACCAATCCGCCAGTCTGCCTTTGTGCATGTATCTCAGTGTTTGTCAATTGTATTTCTCTTGTTTATTTTGCACAATAAAGAGTTTACATACATACATACATACATACACTACAATCATGCTAAACGTGGCCTTTAGGTCTTGTTACTTGAGGCTCTGTCTACCCGGACATTGATATAGACGTGATTTGTGTATGTATGTAACTATTTGGAGATTTCTAATTACATTTTGTTTAAACTGTGTAGCTAATTGGCCTTATGTAACGCGTGGGAGCTCGGTATCACACTCACCATCTCTTTCTACCCTCAACCTTTACCGTTTGACAGAAAGCAGCGATGAATGCGTTTGTGACACCAAATACGTTAGACAATATGGCCTCAGGGTAGATTACCAGGATTTCCCAAACCTGTATTGCACCGCGAACAGAGAACCCCATCCCGGGGTGGTCGTGCGGCGTCGCGGTGACACCGAGTGCTCCCGTAACGCCTCACATACGACTGAATAGGGAATCCGTGTGGTTTTTAGTGGGTATACCTGCCGTCGCGCTAGAGCCCCACATACCCCCGGTAAACCCGTACCGAGCGGATGCATAAGGCGATTTTCCACACCGTAAAAAAATGGGTAGATTACCAGGTCACACAGGTGTGAGGTTCTGTCCGGAACACTACCATCATTATCCTAACTCGCTGATACTTTTTAGTTTCAAACATTTGATGACCTTGTGCGATATTACATTTGAAATTTACCATGACCTTTTCTGTGAAGGATAACATCGTGAGGCAACGTGGACATATCTGCGAAGCAATCCAATGGTGTGAGTGAAGTTCCCAATCCCCACTGGGCCCGCGGGGGAACTATAGCCCGAGCTCTCTCGTTCTGAGAGAAGGCCTGTGCCCAGCAGTGAGACGTATGTAGGCTGATCGAGATGAAGACCGTTTGGCCTAGGGGTTGTGGTTAGTGGCCCTAAGTACGAAACTAGAGGTCTCGAGTTCAATTCCTGGTAGGGGCAGACACTTGGAATAGTGGTACCCGAGCCATGTACATGTGTGTATTTATCTGCATAAGTATATTTATCCGTTGCCAAGTAATAGAAGAAAGTTTACTAGGTCAGGGACTAGGTCAATTGGTGAAAATTGTCCCATGATATTTATCTTGTGTACTAATATTATAAAGATACTTTGTGAGTTTGTGAGGTTGTATCTATGGATAGACTTAACCGATTTCGAAAATACTTTTACCAATAGAAAGCTACATTATTTGTGAATGTCATAGGCTATAAATAAATCTGCGTGAACAAGGTCGCGGGCAACAGCTAGTTTATTTATAAAAGTTATGATAACAGTTTCAGAATAGCCCATTGGTAGTGAGCGATGAAAATAATTAATTTCCAACAAATCCATTACTGTTGAGTGCTCTACCGTGAAACTGTTGGGTTAGCAATAACCGTAGCTACCGGCTATTCCGTACCGCGAATGTTTGAAATATAGTACCATCAATTTTTCACACATAATAATATATATATGTTCCTATGTACATTATGAGTGTTACTATGGTTTCGATTTCAAAGGACAGAAATTCTGTTTTAGCATTTTTGAATTGTTCCCTCTCAGTTCTCGTAAAAGCTACATTACAATTAAAGTTTTCGGCTTTTATGACGTTTGTAAAAATTTTCTGGCTATCTGATTTTCCACACTACACCACACACAGCTCCGATAACAGTTGGGCTCGTAAGGTTCTAGAGCGGTGACCGAGTACCAGAACCGGTAGGCTCCCCGCAAGAAAGGACGATCTAGCAACGACCGCGGCCGGGTAGCAATAAATGGATTGCCGTGGAGCTTCTTGTGGAAGGCTTATGTCCAGTGGACGTCTCCCGGCTGATGATAATGATGATAGTGGCGTGCAATGAGGGGGCTCTAGAGTAAGCAGTCATAGGCAGAGGGAGGGTGGTGCAGCACAATCTGTATGCGCTGCCCTTTTTTGTAACGAAGAGGAAATCTTTATGGATGCTCTAGGCACGGGGATACCTAGAGGTTGTTGCACTATCTACCTTTGCCAGCCCCACTACACGCCCTAGATGATGAAGTACAAAACTCCTTGCTAGCTCACCCTACCCTGCTCAAGGTATTCGCAATGGCTCTCAGCAGCCGACTGTACATTCAACACAAGTCTCAGGAATCCGTGTGGAGTTCCGCGCGCCCGGGGCTCTCTCAAAGAGCGATCGCGATAACGCGGGCACGAGACGTGGTTCCGTCGGTGGTGTGCAAAAGGTAACCAGCTTTTAATTAAAACAGAAATCTTAGGATTTTGAGTAAAACTTTTTATACTGGTATTTTTGTTGTTCTATCTGATATGAATTTTACTAACGAAAAAGTTTTTTGAGTACTGGGGGATTACCATGACGTCTTAATGCGATTCAATTACAACTTTATTCAGGTTTTAGCTGTTTTTAGTATGGATCTGACAGCGAGTGAACCTAAACTGGATCGGAATTCAATCGCATTAAGACGTCATGGTAAGGCCCTTGGACGGAATTGGACCACGCACTTCAAAGCTAACACCAAGCGTCCTAGCGCGTAAGCATATAGCCTTGAAGCATCGGTTCAAATCCCGTCCAGTACTAGAAAAACTTTTCGTTTGTAATAAAAAATAATTTTCGCTGAGCAAAATATAAAAACAGAAAATGAAATGTGGTATGTAAACAATTGGGTCTCTGGAATAACACACAGCTACAAAAGTAGCTTATCCTGATATTCTCACGGTTGACATTGGCTATAGGCTGTTACAAAATGCATTAAACATATTTCACCCTTAAAAAGTCTATGTCTTATACACAGCACATAATAAAACAAACCCATTAGCGCTGTCCAGTAACACGGTAATTTATCAATAAATAGAATTATTAAATGGTTCAATAACCCGTACGAAGTTAGAACGAATCTTCAGCAAATAAATAAATAAATGTACTGTTTCATCTTGCATAACGTCGTCTCTTCCTGCTGACCGCCCTCATATAGCCTAATAGCCATCGGCTAAATCTTCACATGGTGTTTCACAGCAGCCGTCAATAGAGCTTAGCTTTAATCACAAATGTAGTATTTACTTGCATGGCGTTATCAGTGCACTTGCGGTCTCGGCCCGCCTGAGAGGTTCTTTGAGCACTCGTAACCAACGGATGGATATTTAGCCGGAACCGAACTTATGTTACTAGATTGGGAGCAGACTACGTGTCTAGACTTGTAGATATTATTGGGCACTGAGTATAGACGAAGGAGATGTAAGAAAATAATGGAGAAGTTCTTGACCTGGATTTTATCAAAACGTGCCCAATTTGGTCACAGAACGTCCGTCTAGGGCTTCCCCTACGCACTTCACACTCGCCATATAAATATGTTTAGTTAATCTTCTTTCATCCATCCTCTAACCAAATCAACTAAGCATGCTTTTTTCTATCTTAGTCATCATAATAATAATAATAAAAATCTTCTTTCACGCTAGCACGTTCCCACGTCTGGATTGTTGTATCTCAAATTATGTATTACTAGCTGTTGCCATAGGAACTAGGCAATTTTCCGGGATAAAAAGTAGTTGTTTTAATCTAAGGTAGCAGCTATATTCGTTCCAAATTTGATCCACATCCGTCATGTCGTTTCAGCGTGAAGAAGGAACAAACATACACGGTCACATCCTCGCAAACTTTCGCATTTGTAATATTAGTAAAAAGAACACAGTCACCTTTTTATTTGTTTTGCCATCAGAGGCATTTTACAGAAACAGTTTTAAAATTGTTACAGTAGCATTTTTAGGACCTACACCTACATCTTTAAATAAATCCTGTCGGTACTAAACAGAAAAATAAAACAACCTTAAGGTACTTATTTTCCTTACTGCGCGCAAAATACAGAGAACTGAGCAAACTCCATGAAGCTTATGTAATTGACTGCGAAACTAATATTGCAGAAACGGCTGCCGATTGGTCGTAAACTTTTGAGCGGTTTTATAAAGGAAGTATTGAGATATTTGAAAAAGATTTTCGAAAAATGGTTCGTATTTTTGAGTGTTAAACAAACAATTCTTGTATCGAAATTTACACAAGAGTTTTGAAGAAAATGTTCAATAGGTACCTAGGTCATTTAGTCAATGCTTTTTCTTAACGGCTAATTCCTACACAATCTCACATTGTATGCAATCAGCATCTCATTCATCGGAATGTTAAAGAATCATACTTGATATTTCACAAAATTTTATAACAATTACGATAATGATTATTATTTTTAAAGTTTATATGAACTTGGGAAGACTTGTTTGTACACAAAAGCATTAAAATGGATTGAAACTGACTATAGGTCCTACTTTTATTAACGTCACTTTTTTTACTTTTGGGATCTGGATATGGTTGATAGTGAAATAAAATGAACTTAAAGTGTACCAATTTTATTCTCATTCATCCGTTCTATAATAATATTAAGTTTTATAAGGTATGTAAAAAAGACTGTCATTTAAAATTGTGATGTTACCGGCTGTGTTTTTGTTCTTAACTAAGCATTAAAATCAATTAGTATTTGAAATTAGTAATAGCTATGCGACCTTTCAATTCGGAAATAATTGAAAAACTTCATTTATTTATTATCAGCTCGGTACATATTCTAAGCAAAAGAGGTAATTTTGAATAGGTTTCCTGACGTCTGTATGGGTCCATTGGGCTTTAGAGGATTTGAGCATGAGCAATTTCAAGCTTAAAAGTAATTCACTAGCTAATGGTTCACATAATCAACGACACAACAACTCCTACAACAAACAACATAGAAGTTCTCAATCCTATCGCATTGCTTTGGAAGTATCCAAACCGCTTCCCTTGGTGAATCAAGTCCAACACAGAGTCCATTGTCTCCTCATTGTTGGGAAGGATCTGTTCTGGTGGAAGAAGGAAACCGTAGGTAAATCGGTCTCTTAACTCGTAGCAGTATACTAGAGGAACGTCAAGATGCTCCTTCACCCATTCGTCTGTACCGCCCGTTGCTTCATCTGTAATCGTAATGATCTTTTTTATAATTAATTGAAATTGGTGTAGCTTTTTGGAGATGCATAAAATCAATGAAAAACCCAAAAAGGCCGTAGAGAGATCAACGTTTGAAGTATCTCAGCGAGATTGCATCAAAAATGAGAAGATCATCGGAAGAACTAAGGTACGGACGCAGCTCAGCAAACTGAACGGCCTACGTGGCATTGGGCATGGCACATTGCTTTGTAACTGATGACTGTTGGGCGCGTAAGGTTCTGGAGTGGCGACCGCTTATAATATTAGAAGGTGCAGCATTCATAGGCCTCTTGGTTGGTTTAAGGACGATATGGTGCCGATAGTACAGGTGCTAGTGAAGATTTTTGGAGAAGGCGTACGTTTTCAGCCAATGGTATCGTATCGTAATCATTCATTATTTTTCAACTACACGCTCTTCACACCCGAATGCACATGGCCGTAGATTGAGGACTAAGGGTTTAATTATCAGCCCGTGGAAGTCAACTGCTGGAAACAGACCTCCTGCGGCTTATCGCATCCAGTCACTACTACCTTTCTCAAATCGTCACTACACCTAGCTAGAGCGTATACACTACGGTTGCTAAGTCGCAGTCTCTAACTCAATAACTCACTTACGCCAATGGTTATCGGTTCTGCGACAGATATGTAAATGTCTACTTACACAAAACTTCAACAATGTTTCCAGTCACGTATTCTGTTCCATATCGAACAGACAACGCTCCCATGGCGCGACGACCGATGTTCATCTGCAATGTCAAAACGAACAAACTACAACTTCTGGAACCTGTACAAGATATTATTTTCTACTAAATTTCTGAGCTTCTATTTTCTTCACGTTAACGATCGATTATTTCTTTGGGATGAAGACGAAATCCCTAAAAATGTCCATTAAATCAATACTGTAGAACGGGGTGAGAGAGAGTTGTGGTGGGAGAACTCGGGGAGAAGGGATAGAACTAATATTTTATTTTTTCACTTGCTTCTTAAAATTTCTGGCTCAGCTTGCTCTAAAAGTAGTTTAATTATATTTTTACACATTTATCACCTTTTTTGGTAATTTGTTATCGTTGTTTTTTTAATTTGTTTCTATCCCTTCTGACCCCACTACGGGGTGAGCAGAGATTTGCCTATATTTCGTGTTTATTGTTTAAACTACGAAACTAAACGAAAAAAATTCATTATTAAACTAAAATTCATACCACCGAAACATGTTTATCTATAAATATCAACTTGTCACGTATGAAAATGCGTTTTTATCGAGATTTGAACTTCAATTTGGTCCCTACTCACTCCAATTTGCGGTACACGGATTTCTTACTCTTTGTATTGTAATTGCATCAAAAATTAGCAGTTACAGTAGTACAATTTGACACTAACATGCAGTGGCGGATTTACCAGAAGGCTGAGTAGACTGATGCCTAGGGCGGCAGATTTTGGGGGCGGCAAATTTGGGGAACGAGCTTTTTTTTACCTCATAGAAATAAAATAAAAAATCTTAGACGTCTGCAAATTTTGCAAGGGCGGCAAAAACACTATTCAGCCTACCTATACCTTGAAAATTTGTAAATCCGCCACTGCTAACATGGTCATGTAATTACATACCGCGTCATGATAATTAGCCAAAGGTTCTGACGTGTTTCCAAAAGGCAGAAGCAGCATCTGTCCGTATGAGTGGAAAGTCAGGAACATCTCCATCTTATCTCCGATCTCTCTCATGTATCTCGACATACTCCTGGTCTCAGGCTCTGAGAAGGGCCCAGGGCCAGCGTAGACGTCAGATGCTGGGTTAGTACTAGCCCCGTGAGCTGAAAAGTGTGTGCGAATACATTCTTGTCCCCTTATTTGCAAATGCAGTTCAAGCTTTCTTTTCCACTATATAATAAAATGCGGGTAGTAGGACCTCGTGCGAGGTCTATCGGAGGGCTACCACCTTCTTACTCGCTAATCCTGCCGACAAGCTTGAGCTGCTGCGTTCTCTATTGGAGTGTAAGACAGCTGGTGAAAATACTGGTATTACGATCTTAGCTCTCTAGGCTAGCAACGCATCTGCCATTCTCTTGGTGAATATCCATGGGTGGTGATACTCACTTAGCATCAGGTGACCTACATGTTAGTTTGCCTTGCTTGTCGTTTAAAAAAATGACCACTGGCAGACAGTTTCACAGATTTGTTACTATTTTGACGTGAAAGATGTTAAAATTGCGAAATTTACTTAGCCAGTTACTATTCCAGTTTCTGTTCAAGTCCACACCAATGGCATTGGTGAATGGACGTCGGTTTTTACGCCACATCCTGAACTGAAACAGAAGTAACATCTGATTAAAAAACTACTTACCATCTTATCTATACCAAATCTAAATAATTTATCATCATCATCATATCAACTATAGGACGTCCACTGTCGGACAGGCCTTCCCCTATATACCTCCAGTTGCCGAGCACAGTATAGGATGTTAAAGACCCAAGAAGACGCTGCTGCTCATCTTCTGGTATTATATTTCAGCCGGTTTCTACGGCACCCACCGGGAAGGAAGGGGGGACAACAATCTTACGCCGGCGCCCCACGGCCAAAATCATTTATACAGGAAATTAAATACACATATACATATTTATTTAGCTATTTATTATATTTATGTTGGTATTGTTGTTTTTATTATCCCTGCGTCTATCCTGTCTATTTGTTTCCGTCACCTACTTAAACTGTCTCCAAATTATTTAGCTTTTTGGTTGTCAGGAAGAGATCGCTATTAAGCGATAAGACCGCCTATTGTCTACTTTGTTCTTTGTTTCTGTATTGTTTTGTGCTGATTTGTGGTGTTCAATAAAGAGTATTTGTTTTGTATTGTATTGTTGTACACAATAAGTAGAAACGCTTACCGAATCATGCGACCACACGTAACCATCAGGGTTAGTTACAGGGAATAAATGCCACTCAAAATCCCTAGCAGCAGCCACTGTGTCAGGGTCTTCACTTGTCAATAGTTCGGAAATGATATAACAAACAGTCGCCGGTGATATCCATTCTCTAGCATGAATTCCACCTTCAATGAAAATGTTTTTTTGACCCTCACCATGGGATATCTTTACACCAACTATTTCTCTGCCTTCAAAAGATTCGCCACCAATAACTTTGGTAGCTACTCCAGGGTACGTCTCCACTAAATCGTCAATCCAGGCATAAATATCGTCCAATGTATAATAAGAATCCCATGTCATGCTTCGAATGTTGTTTCTTGAGTAATGATTGACAGTCTGCTTATCAATAAACCTGGAAAAAATGGATCCCCTTAATTAATTTCGAATCTTAATTCTGTCATTCGTATTCATAGTGAGGATTTGGTTCTTTGTTCGCTTCTTCACAGTCTTGAGCTGTTTAATAAACTGACAGTTCGAAAAGTACGTTGAAGTGGCAATGGGCAGGCCACATCGTTCGTAGGACAGAACAACCGTTGGGGGTGAAAAGTTCTCGAGTGGCGACCACAAACCAGAAGACGCAGTGTTAGCAGGCCTTCCACTAGGTGGACTGACGACAGCATGAAAGCTGCGGGAAACTGGTGGACGCAGGTGGCGAGTTGCCGTTTATTGTAGTTTGTTAATGGTGACGTCATCAGGTTGATGATGATGATAATGATTAACAATCTAACGAATATAAATATTTACTTACTCCTGTACATTGTTCATGCTGATTTCAGCATTGATGTTATTTGCAATAAATAAATTTTGGAGCTCAAGTTTATTTTCAGGACTGGTCATAACTTGGACGTATTCTTCTGAAAGCACAGGTTCGCTCCAAAAATCATATCTCAGATCAGTGTCCTGAAGATCTCTGAGTATTTTCACTTGTTCAGCATTTTCTACGTGAATTTTGTATAAGGTGTAGTTGTCAAAACGAAATTTTTCACTTAAAACATGTTTCACTAAGTAAATTATAAATAAAATATAAAGTGCCTTCATCTTTAAAATATTGCCACAAAACTAATACACTACAAGGTACCACACTAACTGATGATTTTCATCAGTTTGACATACTTAGTCTAGACTGTCCACGAGGGTTTTAACTCAAATTAAGATGATAAGTTGATAACAAATCTATTGATATCAATATTTTATCTCCTGATAGTAAACGATAAGTCGCATTTACGAAATAAATTAGGAGCATATGCGTAATTGTGGATCGCCTAAATGATATTTAAACTCAATAAAACAGTTGTAATTGTGATATACATTTTCTCAATAATCAACCCCTTCTTCCTCCTAGCGAGATGTCGTGAGATTTGTCAGAACCGTCTCTTCTCCCCAATCTCAAGCGAAATTTTTACAAATGCGCATTTTTGATGCCAAAATGTTACTTTGCGTAATTTGTTTACATAATCAAGATGAACGTCATAATAATAAGATTTAGTTATATACGGGAAAATCTACCTCAGTTTTTTTCGCAATCTTACATTTTTTTTGCGGAGAAATAGCAGGATAGATTTGAAGAGACATTATACAAGAGAGTTTGAATGAGATTCATCACGACCCCTACCCCCGTAAATGTCTCACATAATAAATCAATGTCCCCTAAGTATTTATTTAGCCTACCCGCCTATTCATTGGTATAGGCCTTGTCGTTATAAGCCATAATAAAGAATTTATTAGTTATCCATAGAGAATAATGTAGCAAAACAAGATTACTTGTCTTATTATCTTAGTGTCATTAGTACCAATGCCAAAAATTAAAGCAAAGTACAGTCCGTGAGCACCTAGAATGGGTCTTCGGGTTTCAAGTATCAAACCCATAAGAGTGAGTGAGACAACAAGATAAACCCGAATGACATTCTAAGAACTCACGGAGTGTAAATGAAGTTGAAGTTTGGGGTGCGAGTCGGGTTACCTCCACGTGTGGTCAAGAGCTGCGGTTCCTTTTTGGATCCGTCCGGGGGGAAGAGCAGTGCTTGATCCGGTGCACCCTGGGCATCGGCTAATGATTTCCTGGCAGTTTCTGAGGATATCATTGACCGTTGGCTAAGAGCCCGACAGGGGGGGAGGGGGGTCTTTGACCATTACCGTACAACGTTGCCGACATTTTGTCACAAGATCTTTTAATCATATTTTTGTTACTTTGACATTGGCGAAGTTGTCGTCGCTATAACGACTTGAAACGCCACAAATAAGAAGAAGAAGAAGAAGAAGAAGTTGTAGTTACGACAAGAAAATAACTTACTTCGTAAACCTGGGAATGATGTTAAGAAGCATGAGCATAAAAGATAACAAGGTTGAATTGAATTGAAGAACGTGTAATCATAATTCATAATATAAAGAAATACAAAGTTTTAGATGTAAATGTACGTTTCATGATTTTCCCAAAGAAGATAAAATGTTTAAATTTACGTAAATTTCTAAACGAGACTGAAAATTAGAACACAGAAAAATCCGAAAAGTAAAGCTATGGCCGGGAATGTACGTACATTATTACGATAAGAATTGTAATCAGCAGATAAAAATTGACACGATATAATTTACAATTGAAGATTAATTATACCTTTAGTTAAACTAGTATAAAAGGTATAATACAAAACCTAACAACAAAGAAAAAGAAGCTTTAACAGAAGAAGATGAATTGAAATAGCCTAAAGCACGTCCTTCTCTTATTAAAGCTAGAACAGAATCCATAACTTCTTCGTTGTTGGGTAAGATTTGATCAGCGGGTAAGAGATGCCCGTATTGCCCTCTATCACGAAGCTCGTAGCAGTATGTAAGAGGAATGCGAAGTTTCTCCTTCACCCAATCGACGCTTGTGCCAGTAGCTTCATCTAAAAAAAGCATTCAAATGCATAATATGAGACCATTAGTGAGGTCTGTAGCATGTAATATTTATGCGTTATGTTGTATCTTCTGTATGGCTGAGGCATAACCAAGTATTAGGTATGAAATAGTTAAGAAAATATTGATTGTGAAATTATTATACGCATAATTAACTACTTAGTATTCTTAAGTATATTATTGTATTTCTTCTTCCTTTTATATATCTACGTGTATCGAATGTGTGTAAATAAATGTTTATCTTACTCTCTCTCATCATAAACTAATTACTTGTAGCTGAATTAGAAGCGAGGACATTCTTAAAGCTTTTCGTTATACTTGATTGCAAATTTTTTTGATTCTCAAAAACGGGAATTGATTTAAAACTTACATATAGCTTCAGCTATATTTCCAGTGACGTAAGGAGTTCCGTGTCGAACTGCTAGCGATCCCATGGCTCGTCTGCCTATTTTGACCTGATAAAAAAACAAATTAGAATATTTTGATTACCAAGAGGAGACATGAATATAATTAATTTTTTTTAATACAAACACTAACAGAAGGCAAAAAAGAAAAGGAAGGCCTAGAATAAATGAAATTAAGAGTAGGTATGCGCTATGTCCATAATCAAGCAGTAGGTAATAGAACACCCAATAAGAAGAACGGTATAAAGAGAATTGGAAAAACAAGTGTTTTTCTCAAATGTTGATGATAATGGTGAGGAAATAAATAAAAATTACGGTGTCATAATAGTTGTCCAAGGGATCAGTAGTGTTTCCATACGGCACCATCAGCAGTTGTCCAGAGGAGTGGAAACTGAGATACATTTCCATCGTATCAGCTACGCTTTCAATGTAGGAGGCCAACGTTCTTGCTTCTATTTCAGAGAATGGCCCGATACCGGCGTAGGTGTTAGAACTAGGATCTGTACTTGAGCTCTTTACTGTAACCATAATGAATAAGAGAAATATTTTGAGATTAAAACTGTATTGCTACAAGGTGATGAAGTCGTTAATATTTTCAAGTCACACTGATGACTATTACTTTGGATATCAAAATAAATTTATATTGTACTATTTTCAATCAAAACATTTTCTACTCACGGAGCCAGTTACTGTTCCAATTTCTATTCAAGTCTATACCAAATTCAGTTCCGACGGGCTTGCGATTCTTTCGCCAAAGTCTGAACTGAAATAGAAAAATGTTTATAAAGTTTTCAAAATACTCTTCTATGTATTAACAAAATAAACAAATTTGTAAGAGTGATATCATTAAAACGAGTAAGATTCTTACGTCTGTATGCGTCCAAACGTATCCATCAGGGTTTGTGCAGGGAAATATATACCAATCAAAGTCTCTCGCAGCAGCTTGCGTTTCTGGATCTTCACTATACAACAATTCACTAATGATATAATTGACAGTGGCATAGGAAATCCATTCTCTGGCATGAATTCCACCTTCGATGAAGATGCTTCTTCGGCCACTGCCGTGCGATATTTTAACTCCTTTGATTTCACGGCCTTCATAAGACATGCCACCATAGATTAAAGTAACAACGTCGCTGTTGCTAGCAGCTAGGTCATCAAGCCAGGAATAAATATCTTCAAAAGTATAATATGCATCCCAAGTCATGGATCTTACATTTCTTTGAACATATTTTCCAATTTTTTCTTGATCAATGACTCTGAAAACAAAATGTACGTTCAAGTTTTGCTCATTACTTGCAACATTTTCTTTGACTACATTAATAATCGTCTATACTTACGCCTGTAAATTTTCAATGGTAACTTCCGCTTTAATTTTGTTTGATTTTAAGATTTCGTCAAAAGTTTTTCTGTACCCCGGTGACGTAACAACACTTACTAAACCGTCGACACTGACTGGTTCATCAAAGAAATCCAGTTCTTTATTGTGTATCATATTATGAAGCGTTGTTAGTTCTTCGAAGTTGCTTGGTGTGATTCTATATAACGCATAGTTAGTAAAATTAAACTTTTCACCGCTTGTGTAGTAGAATACTAATACCAAGACTGTTATTATTTTCATCGTCATTGTAAATCACTCTGAAAAAATATGTTTTATTTAATAGATTTTAACGATTAATGGTTTTAATCAATTCATAAAAAGGCACTTACTGTTTACAATTCAGCGATGAAATAAACTGGTATCCTCAAAGTAGCGACAATGAAATAAATGCCATAAAACTATTATCCATTGTAAAACGTATCTTTATGGTAATGGTTTTATCATGTGTTATTGCTCTATTATTATCCAGTCACGTAGTTATATCTTAAAATACATAATTTTGTGTTACTCTCAGTGCAGTTTTGTAAATAAAAACGCTTTCGTTGCTTCATAATCGTAGAATAGCTTCGAAAAACAAATAATTACGATAAAATGTGATTGCGAAGAAGCGGTTAGTGCAATTTTTGTTAAAAATAATACGTTACTTTTTTAAGTTTTCCCTACACGTACCTACTACAACAAGAATTTGCCCTTAAACTATACCACAGGTTGGTAACTAAGCAAATTAACTTGCTATTGAGAGTAATATAAAGCAAAATGTTCAATGCTTCTACCCTTTCTAAAAACAATGGCGTTAATAATTCTTGTGTTTCCATTTCAATGTTATTCTTGACTCTTTGTATTTAAGTAGGCATAGTGATTTAAATTTACTTAGGGGTAGCTGCTTGTTGCTTACAAAATGCCTCAAGGATTCTATTTACTAGCACTTGTACCAATCAAATAAGTGCGTGTAAATAGCAAGTACTAATCATTAGTCACTGATTTGTATAAATTTGAATGCAAGCTTTTTTTGCTGACTGTATTTGCATTGTCTTCCGTCTTACATAATGTACCAAATTTTAAGGCAATCGGAAAAACTGTTGAAGAGCTCCCTCCTGCGGAGATGGTCCTGGCCAGGCCACCAAAATTCTACTACCAAGTTATTATATTGTCATCTAATAATCATGTCATCTAAATGTATGCAAACATTCAGCTGAATCGTTCGAAGATATCTGTAATTGAGTTGCAAGATTCCACCCGGACACATTACACATACATTGCGAGTTCAATAAAAAGCTTTCAGACAACATTGACTCAAAATAATTTATTGTAATAGCTTTAAAGTGCATTAATGAACTTGGCTTCCCTGATGATAGCCATGACTGAGTCGAAGGTTTCTTCGCAGGACGGCAAGACTTGGGCCACGGGGAGGAGGAATCCCCAACCGATGTTGTCTCTGAGATGGTAAGTAAAGGCTACTGGAGGACGGAAACGGTATTTTGCCCAATCAGCTAAGACGCCGGTAGCTCCATCTACAATATTGAAAGAGATTTACAGTTTGACAACAAATATAATGCGCATCGGCAGTATTCGTTTGCGCAGAGAAGCGCAGACCAGTTTCCGATGGTAGCCGAACGTGTAAATAATCTATATTGAACTTTATTTGCAAGCGCAACTGGCAGAGTATTGCTTGCTTTGCATTCTTAGCTCTGTCCCGCTTACACGATTTTGCCATTGTTGGTACGAAATCGATCGACCAATAACAGCGCCAGAGTTTCCCGCGCTACTAAAATTGGTCTACTGCGCAGGTACATAGTGGAGCATTATTTTTGTTGTCAAACTGTAATAAGTTATAATTATTTTAATGATTATTTTATGTGACACAATGTGGAAGCTTTAGATGGAAGGGTTTTTGTGTGAAAACATACATGGTCCTGCAAATAGGATTCATGAAGGCATTTGGTTTTTGAAGCTTATTGTTTCCTGCTCAATTACTGGGTTTTACTTTTCAGTTCCTGATCTCAAAAGTGTTCTTACCGTGGACGGCAGCTGAAGTTCCGACTTGATAATTGGTGTTGTATTTCACAGACAGTGAACCAACTGCTCTTCTGCCAACTATGATCTGAAAAATTACATTATTTTTACAAACAACTGTTTCAGAGTAGATTATTTTCTAGCTATCATAAAGCGGTGGTCATAAAAATAGGAAAACGAAAACCCTACAGTCAGTTTTATTTGTTAATTAGGTGTAGTTTCTTTAACTAAAACATACCATATCATCGTAATTGTAGATTGGTTGAGTGCTGTGCGCGAAAGGGATCAGCAGCCTTTGTCCAAAACCTCTGAAGGACAATACACCAGCTAAATTGTGTCCTATGGTTTCTATGTAGTTCGAGAGGGCTCGAGTTTCTGGTTCAGAAAAAGGTCCAATACCTATGAAGTTTGCGTCTGCTGGGTTGTGGCTGGCTCCATTTACTAAAATAGACAACGTTAGTGTAAAAAGACGATTAGAATCGTACAATTGAAAATAAACTTCTTTTGAGATTGGTTCTAAAAATATTTCAGATGAGGAAGTCACTCAGACGTGGTATTGTTAGCTAATCAAATAAATACACAATACCTTAGTCGGCGCACACAAAAAAAAATCTAAAAGAGCTTTCGACGCGTTTAGTGCTGGCCACAGGTGACCTTAGGGCTGGCGCTTACCTCTCTCAGAGGTTAGGAATAGCAGTTTAGAGAGGTAATGCAGCCAGCGTCTTGGGGTCGATGCCTGTGGCGGAATATTTTGACGACAATTTACTTTATAGTTTTATAATTAGTAGTAGTTTTTGTATTAGTCTGTTTATAAATAATTATCTTTATTTGTTTTAATAAATTAAATGTAATTCACAAATTAAAAATAAAATATACAATTGTGATCTTTTCACATGTCGCTTTTGTTTACCTCCCCATTGAGAATTCCAGTTCCTTGTAAGGTCAACTCCAATTTGATTGTTCCTCGTAGGACGGCGATTCTTAGTCCACAATCTGACCTGAAAGTTAATTTAGAGCTGATTTAGGCTTTTATCAGGTACTAAATAATTTTTAGTACCTCGATTTTCCAGCCAGATTATGGTGATCATGGCCACGAATAAACTGTTTACTGTCAGGTAGTAGATCGATAACGGACATGACTGATATTAGGTATGTAGGCGAAAGATATTTTAACATGATCAAGTTCCGAGAATAATAATAATTTCATAGAGCGCAAAAGTAAAGGTATGTATCGATAACTATTATATATAACAATTTAATCGGTGTACTATTCTTATATCGCTATTCAGCTAGAACTAGGTCCCTACATTATTTTTAAGATACGCTACTGTCCACATTTATGGATAAAGAGGAAAATATCATTTAATTTGTGTCACTACATTATTACGAACTTTGTGATTCCATAAAAAGTGGACTAAAGAACAAAATCCTGCTTACATTATTATCAGAAAACTCAAATCCATCAGGGTTCACGCTCGGGAACACGTGCCATTCAAAGTCTTGGGACGCTGCCAATGCCTCGGGGTCCTCACCCCGTACAAACTGATCAACTATGTAGCATACAACTGTCGGTGACAGCCAGTCAGCGCCGATCTGCCCACCTTCGAGGAAGAAGGCTGGGCGGCCGGAGTTGCGAGCGATTCTCACGCCTGTGATGTTTCTCCCTGGAAAGGTATGACAAACGTAAAAAAAACCATAGTCAAAATGAAATGAATGGGATATCTTGTTGGTTTCACATTAAACAGTTTTTCATTTTCAAAGTTAAGTTAATCCACACATTGTTTGTTTTTAAAGAGTACTTATGAAATCGTGCTCGTTACAAAAACTGAAGTTGCTACCCTCATATGAACAAAACTTTTAATTTTTATAAGCTACTGCTAGGCTGCTTAGTTAAAGCATTGAACTGAACATGATAGTCAGTCAGTTCATAGAAAACTGACAAATTTTAGGCACGTCTGAGACATTTTAAGTACCTATTTTATGGTAAGACCGAAGATGACGATTGGAATAAATATTGCCGAGTCTAAGTTAAATTCAGATTTTGCTTTGAAACCTCATTATTACCTTCAAAAGAACTACCAGCGCTGACCAAAGTCACAAAATCACTGTAAGTTTCAGCCAAATAAGCAAACCAGTTAGTGATATCTTCGAAAGTGTTGAATGCAGTGAAGTGCATTTCCGCACGTGTGCTTCTCTTCCTTCTACTGTATACTTGAGCATCAAAGGCCCTGTAATGAGAAAAGGCATAAAGGCTATGTTTTTATTGGATCCCGTATATACTTCGGTTGTTTTAGCATCAGAAAAAATTGGAGCAATATTGACGTGTCTTTTTATTGAAAAACAGTTTCAAAAGGCCAAGATACTAGGCTGGAACACGCCTGCTTAGCAAATGCCCATTCACACTTGATTTGAAGACGATCATATGTTCGCGTTTAGGGAAGACCAGACACTGGCAGGGAAGATCAACATCAAATTGTTATGAAAACGTGAGCACTGCAAGTTAAAAAACATCAGTAAGGATCTGTTACACAGCTTTCTTTTGAGTTTCTGATGTCTCGAGTATTAGATATTTATGATATGAATTAAAAAGAAGATAAAGAGAGCCAAATATGTCATATTTTTATGAAGAACATCATATTTCTATTTGACTCTGGTCCTGACTCTTAATCTAACGGACATTCGGTTTTATAACACAATAGTAAAGTAATGTAACGATGTGCTCTGGCATTGTTGCCATCAAATTCATCAGCCTAGAAGGCTAGGATAGAATACCTCTTGTGCCAGTAATTCCACCGGCTGTCTTACTCTCCACGCCGAAACACAGCAGGCCGAGCACTGTTGCTTGACAGCAGGATTACCAAGTAAGACGGTGGTAGCAATTCAGACGAACCCTGCACGAGGTCCTACCACCCGTTAGACAACAAAGCTTCCCGTAAGGGATCCCAGTCGTGTTCAACTCAAATATTTTAAGTACTTACTCTTGAATGTTTCCAAGCAGCAAATCGCTGTATATGCTTCGTTTTTGTAAAATGTGCTCCAGATCATTTTTCCTTTCTGGAGGAGCCACCACACTCACATATTCTCCGGGTCTCGTTGGGGAGTTCCAGAAATCCAATTCTTCATCATTATGTTCCAGATCCTTTAGGAACTGCACGTGATATTCATTTTCTGGCACTATTTTGTACAATGCAAAGTCATCATAACGCACTTTATCTGTAAACACAGAGGCACAAAGAGCAGAAAACAAAAGTAATTTGAGCATAATTCTTCCCGTTATATCGCTAAATGAACTGAATTTTAATTGGGAATTTTATCGCGTTAATCCAAATTTACTTAGTAATCTTTAACGCTGAGGTATTGTGATACTTGTTGTCTTGTAACAAGTTTCAAGATTCAATGCATTATTTTTGTCGACTGTTTTATCTATGGCGCTTGTATCTAATCGACTTGTACTTGTAATCTTTAATCTATTTAGATTAGCATGCCTAGATTTCACAGGACGCGAGTACAAAATCTTACAATTTTTCACATAATTTAAATACTGAAATATACAGGATGTGATTTCATTTGGGCAGTATGGTTCTTCCATGATGGTCTGGGAGCAAAGAAAAAACATAGAATGTACCAGTTGCTCCTCTACCCGCGCAGATGGTAAAAGCCCATCGAGGGAATGGGTGAAAATAATAGAAATCATGTTATAGGCGATGAGGCTAGCAACCCATCACTATTTTGATGCTATTTTACACCTATACGCCCACAATCTTGCTAAATGTGGCCTGTAGGTACCTGCTACATTAGGCTCTGTCTACCTCGTAAGGGATAAATACGTGATTTGTGTGTGTATGTAGTATGGAGCAAAGACTTGAAAAATTTACCAATCATCGTGGCACAAACAACGGGGCATTATGTGCATTTCACTTTATTTGATTGGCTGGTCCTACGCGTCTGACTGAAAATTGAAGCGTTATGTTATGACCATTAAAAGCTTACTCTAATATATCTTTTTAACAATATTTGCTGATAAGGTTATTAAGATGAATATTTCAGTCTTTTGGACCCACGATCATTACTATTTTTCGATCATTACTATTTTTTTCCATGCTGGTCTGGGAGTAAAGAAAAAACATAGAATTACCCAGTTGCTTCTCTTTCCGCGCAGATGGTAAAAGCCCATCGAGGGATTGGGCGAAAGTCTTAGGAATCATGTTATAGGCGATGCGGCTAGCAACCTATCACTATTTTGATTTCCCTTTCCACCTATACGCCCTTAATAAACGTGGCCTTAAGGTTTTGTTATCTTAGGCCCTGTCTACCCCGTAAGGTATAAAGACGTGATATATGTATGTATGTATCATTGCTATTGATAGCTACTGGAAATGGACTGTCAAAAGAGTAAATGGAGAATGATGGAAACACTTTTTAAACGTAATTTAAAGGCAAAATTATATAACGGTAATTCAAACAATTGGGTAGCACAAGGCAGACTGACTGGAGGTATATACATACATTGATACGTATCAAAAGGTAAAACAGGCCGCAAACCAGCCATTAGCCAACAACTATGAAGGAAGAACCAAATATCAACAAGTTTGAACAGACTAAACTATATTACGCTATGTTTTACGTTTTTGTAAAAATATTACTATTCCATCAACTCTCTTCACAGTATTCGCTTGAGGCTAGTAACGAAAATACTTTCAAAAACACTGAATATCACCGTCAGCGCCAAGCAGGCGTTCAGCGTCTATGGAAATGCACCCTTACTCTGTCACACTTTGTAGGTAAGTAGTGTTATAAGACACAGAATCAAACGTTGTCATGCTTTTGTTTTAACTGAAATCCTGAGTAAACCCCTATTTTCGTCCTGTAATAAATCCGTTAATGAGCAGAGGCAATTATAATAAAGCCGGTCACGTCACAACGCAGCCACAATGACAATTTGTTGTGTGCAGAAGAGCGCGAATTCGGAAGATTGATCGCTCCACATGCGGTAGTTTTAAAACAGTATGGATACAGCCAGTGGCGTAGCTAGGTAACCAAGGGCCCTAGTGCAAATAAAAAAATGGGGCCCCACACTATCTAAACTGGTTAGGTTAGGTTTTATCATGCAAAAATATTACTTCTGGTAAGGATTCGTGGGCCCCCTGAGCTTGAGGGTCCCGGGACAGTGCACCGCCTAGCCCCTAGGTAGCTACGCCACTGGATACAGCGTTACTTAGGCTAAGGGTGCGCTTCCGTGAAAGCGTCGAATCCGTCTAATCACAATCAGGTCATTTGAAATCTACGTCTCGTCCCGCTGTCGTTATAATGTGATGTGGATTTAATGGTTATGCGACTATGGACGACCTCCATAGTCCTTCGTGTCAGAAAAAGCGCATCCTGAAAGCTTTGTTTTATAGTTTGAGTACGGAGAGGATTACATGTACATTCTACTACGTTAACAAATTAGTATACAGAGTCAAATATTCAGATAAGAAAATTATTATACTAAAAGACTAGTTTAATAAACTTTTTTTCCGTATTCTAACCACTTAGAGAAAAGTAGTATTTATCCGCACGATATTATAATTATTAAATACTATCTGGTTGTCCGCAACTTCGTCTTCATGGAATTCGCTTATCGCTATCCCGCAGGAATTACACAATTTTTCGGGATAAAAAGTAGCCTATGTGTTATTCCAGACTATAATCTATCTATATTCCAAATTTCATCCAGATCTGTCCAGCCGTTGTGGCGTGAAAGAGTAACAAACATCCATCCATCCATACTTACAAACTTTCGCGTTTGTAATATTAGTAAGATTTAAAATAACACTAAATCTAACAATTGATCAGTCATCAGACGCCTCTTGAGTCACCCCCTCATGATTCCTACCTTTCTAACTGTTCCAAGCATTTACTGTGTCTGCAGTAATTAGCCCCGCATCGGTGGCTAAGCGAGCTCTTTACTGTTCATTTTTAACTGTTGACGTTTTGACAGGTGAGCTCCAGCACGGAAATTAACAGCCGTCGAACTTAAAGGTTAAACTTTCAGTTACAGGGTCGTGACTTAAACGATTTTATGGTAAAATATCTATGTGAAATGCTTCCTTGAACGATTACCTAAGGCCTTAGCTATACAGTCCGTGAGCTTTAAGAATGCCATACGGCTTTGTCTCACTCACTCTTATGGGTTTGATACTTGAATCGGCCAAGTGAGTGAGACAGCAGACAAGCCCGAATGGCATTCTAAGAGTTGGACTGTAGCTTAGTTTTGGAGCAGTTGGAAATAATTAGGTACAAACAATGCGTCCATACTGGTCTGGGAGCAAAGAAATAACATAGAATGTACCGGTTGCTTCTCTGCCCGCGCAGATGGTAAAAGGCCATCGAGGGGATTAGGCGAAAATCTTAGGACTCATGTTATAGGCGATGCGGCTAGCAACCCATCACTATTATGATTCCCCGTTCCACCTATATGCCCACAATTATGCTAACCGTGGCCGCTAGGTCTTGTAATCATAGGCTCTGTCTACCCCGTAAGGGATATTGACGTGACATGACTGTGTATGTATGTAACGACAATGGGTTAGTTATTAATGAACAGGTTAACTTGGTGTCACCTTTGTTGTGTGTCAAATTTAGTGAATAATAGTTATTTTAATTGAGTAACCTTAACCCTTTGTATGCTGTAGTCGGTTAAATATTTGAAGGTATTTAAATAAATAAAATGCATTTTGATTTACCAATACACAAAAAAAATACATTATCAAAGCATGTTACTTGTTGGTTAGTAAAGGATAGCGGAGTACGAGGTAAGTTTTTAGTTTATTGAGTTAGCCCGCAACTTATATTGGTATCATCGAGATATCAATCTTTGTTGTGAAATTGAATGTCAAACGAACTCTTCCCTCGCAGTTGCAGTTGAGATGGCACTGAATAAGTTTTTGAAGTTGGAACCACACTTTAAGGCTATAGCGAGAATTTGGTGTGTATTGTTTTAAATCGCCATTTTTTTTAACTCTAATGTTAAGAGAAAACAAAGTAGTAATTCACTTTTTGAGAATATACGGAATTACAGTTATTGATTCTTCGCACTGGGACAAACAAGCAAAACACATGTGAAGTAAGTTTAATGGTGTGTGCAAATTTTCTAATCCAGACTGTTCCTGCGTGGGAACTATAGCCCAAGCCCTGAGCAGTAAAACGTATTTAGGCTGGGAATGATAAGTATGGTGATGAATGTTGTAATAATATGCTAACATGCGGCTAGAAAAGTTTTTCTAGCCGCTAGTTTTAGTTAAAAGGGAAGTTCGATTTGTTGACTTGTAAATACCTAGCCAGCTATAAGTATATAAGTTTTTAAGCCACACGCCTGACGACCGCGACAGTGGTCGCTAATTGTGATAAATGGGCGAGCACTCGTCGCCGCGTCGTTTGTCTTACGCGACGGACGTTTACTTTCCACCAGCAGATTGTACAGACGGATTGATCCGCGATTTCAGTGGGTTGCTGCGATTTTGATCACAGATTTTCGGAAAACTTTTTAGACTTGGAAACAAACGACCTAACTTCTGTCAGATTTTATGAAGTTTTTTCTAACCCAATGGAGAATCCAACGGTAATAAATACATCAAATACATACTACTAACTTGGGGTGCGAGTCGGGTTACCTCCACGTGTGAACAAGAGCTGCGGTTCGTTTTCGGATCCGTCCGGGGGGAAGAGCAGTGCTTGGTCCGGTGCACCCTGGGCAACGGCTAATGATTTCCTGGCAGTATCTGAGGGATATCATTGATCGTTGGCTAAGAGCCCGACAGGGGGGGTAGGGGGGTCTTTGACCGTGTTACCGTACAACGTTGCCGACATTTTGTCACAAGATTTTATAATTAAATTTTTTTACCGACATTGGCGAAGTTGTCGTCGCTATAACGACTTGTAACGCCACAATCAAGAAGAAGAAGAAGTACTACTAACTTAAGTGACTCGGTGTTTTCAAAATTGTGCAGCAAATATTAAAAATAATCATAATATTAATAAGGAAATCCAGAGTTATTAATAAGAAAAATGCGCTAAATTGCTAATTGAATCGAAAACGGAATAATTAAATTCAAGCAGTAAAACAAAAACGTTAACTAGTAACAGTGTAAGTGCTGCAAAATGGTGTCAAAATATTGCATTGCGTTTGCCTAAGTAATGTCTCAAAATAAATTCCAAAATTAAAGGTAACGTCTTTATACAATTCAGCATATTTTATCCTTCTGCTACGCGGTTACAAAGAAAGCTTAAGCTCCATTAGTTGCTCTAAGGTCTCTTTTTAAATCAAACTTAGGTACGAGTATACAGAATGCTCACACTTTTCGACAATCAAACTGTATTGGTGTTCTCAAAAAAAATTACTTCTGTATAAGCTTAATAACGAAACTGTTAGAAATATTATCTAATCACGCTAATATTCGGTTAACTTTGTTAATTAACTAGCTTCTGCCCGCGACTTTGATTGCGTAGAATTATACATAAAAACCTTTCTCTTGAATCACTCTATCTATTTAAAAAAACCGCATCAAAATCCTTTGTGTAGTTTTGAAGATATAAGCATACATAGGGACATAGGGACAGAGAAAGCGACTTTGTTTTATACTATGTAGTGATTAGGTAAACACAAATCAAATCTGTGTCCGACAACAACCAAATTATCCCAAACATTGGTACAACACGCTAGAACGGTTCCATTAATTAGCTTTCAGACATTTGATGACGTTACCTTGCCATTATTAATTATGGTGTCCATACCCGCATGTCAGTTTAATTGTTCTGCCCTAGCGCACAAAAATGGCAATGAGCGCACAAAAATGGTGATGACTTTGCACCGTGTCCGCAACTTTCGTTAAATTCACGCAAAATGTGGCAACCGCAGGAATCGGGAGAGCTAAACATGATAAATATAAAAGTAGACGCATGGTAACACTAATTGACAGCGTTTATAAATCAGGATAACATTTGCAGGAGGATTATTTATCAAATCAGACCAGCGTACACTTTTTATTTTAACGAAGGACTTTCCAATTATTGTTTAGTTTTAGCGTCAGTTGCATCACTTTTGATTTAGATAATGGCTGCATCAGTTAGTGTCGCTGTTTTTAATCATAATCAAAGGTTTAACTGATACCTGTGAAATGAATTAAGTACCTATCATTATTAATTACTAGCTGTTGCCCGCGACTTCGTCTGCGCAGAATTCGCTTATCGCTATCCCGCGGGAACTATGCAATTTTCTGGGACAAAAACTATGCTATGTCCTTCCTCGGGACTCAAACTATCTATATACCAAATTTCAACCAAATGTGTCGAACGGTTTAAGCGTGAAAAGGTAACAGACAGACAGACAGAGTTACTTTCACATTTATAATATTAGTAGGGATTTTATCAAATCGTTGAATTGGTTTATGTATGTAAGTATGTATGTATGTAAACTCTATTGTGCAAAATAAACAAGACAACTACAATTGAAAAACACGGAGATACATGCACAAAGGCGGACTTATACCTTTAAGGGATCTCTTTCAGTCAACCTTTGAGTAGATGAAAGGAGTATTATATTAGGGATGGACGAGTGAGTGAGTGGTTTATAAGTTTGGTTTGCCAATATTCTTGAAAACGGTAAAAAATTACTTCACATTTTTGACAATCGTACATTTTATACATCGCCAATTCATTATTACCGTGGAAGCATTTTAAACCTATATGGATTAAATTTTATTTTGATCAGCATAGATTAACATCTTTAAGATGCTTAGTTCCTTCTACCTTACTGGGGACGTCACGAAACCGTTTATAAATTACTTTTTAACTACTTATCTAATGATTTCTTCTCTTAGCCATTTTAATAAGTTTTATATTTAGTAAAAATCGGACGAAAATCTTAGGAATCATGTTATAGGCGATGCGGCTATCAACCCATCACTATTTTTATACCTCTTTCCACCCTATTTGCCCACAATCATGCTATGTCAACCCCGTAAGGGATATAGACGTGATTTGTGTGTATGTGTGTGTATGTATATATATTTAGTAAGGTTGTAAACCGTTGTTAGTAGCAATCTACTTACTTAACAGTTTCGCAAAATAATCTTAAATTAAATTAGAATACAATTGCAATGCAAGGAAGAGAACATCTATTTTATTAGTACATTCGACACAATCAATCATGAATTATTTTGTAAACCTATCCACATAACAAAAAAAGGAATTCAACAAATTGGATAATCCTAACAGATGCAAAGATTTTGGATAACTTTTGAATTATTGTGTTGGATCATCTCTCTCAATAACACGATCTGTACAAAGTAACAAATTGGACTAAACCAGAGACAAGTATCGAAATCCCAATTACAGCCAGAGTTTGGCGCCAAGCCAACTGCCGATGCTTAAAACAATAGGAGACTGTCCCGATTCCGTATCCAACCTGTCGACTTCAGTTCGTACATCCTCCTCACACTTTGAAGTTAGAGTGCAATGGGAGTCAAGATTTGGTTGATGACTTTGCGTTTGGTAGCTTTTGATATGTAGTGGGGACGTAGGACATGAATAAATGTGTCCATTTGATCGATTGCTTTCGAGAGAGCATTCGAAGGCTTGGCTACTTCGGTTGATCTACGGCGGACGTTTGTAGGTGAGAGAGTTAAGGGCGGGAATATCGAATATTGGCAGGAGAATTTTTGACGAGATCGTTAAGGTAGGCAAATTGGTATGCAACGTTTTACCTTCTTTCTGTGTCAAGAATATTTCTGGTGCGTGAATATGTCGGCGAGCGAAGATGTAGCTAGAATGAAGCAAAATGACGCGTATGAAAATGTATGAAGATGTTGAATGGGGGTTTTAGAGTTTTGTAGTTTTTTCTAGGAACCGAAGCTATATTGTTCAAAACTCTCGCTGTTATAAATAACACTGACCATCTCTTTCTTGCGCAAGTTTCACATAATTATAACGATTGCTGGACATAAAAGTTTTGCAATAATCCTCGAGACTACTTAGGTAATCAAGAATTCTTTCACTAGTAGAATGTTGCGTTATTAGCAAAACGTGCAAAGTTTTACGAAGCCGCGGGCAACCGCTACCTATATTATTATGATGAAATCATACACATACATAATTATTTTACATATAACCACGTCTTCATCCCTTACCGGCTAGACAGAGCCTATGGTAAAAAGACCAAAGGCCACGTTTAATGTAAGTAATTGTGGGCATTCTACCATGCTGGTCTGGAAGTAAAGAAAAAACATAGAATTTACCAGTTGCTTCTCTTCCCGCGTAGATGGTAAAGCCAATCGAGGGAATGGGCAAAAGTCTTAGGAATCATGTTTAGGCGATGCGGCTAGCAACCCATCACTATTTTGATTTCCCTTTCCATCTATACGCCCTTAATCATGCTAAACCTGTTCTAAAGGTTTTGTTACCTTAGGCTGTGTCCACCCCGTATGGGATAAAGACGTGATATATGTATGTATGAATGTATTGTAAACGTATAGGTGTAACGTGATTCCTAAGAATTTCGCCCGTTCCCACGATGGGCTATTACCATCTGCGCGGCAAGAGAAGCTATAACAACGAAATCATTATTTTAACTTTAATTGGCAATTGAAAGTCACTAGTCAGTCACCGTGAAACTATCAATCTAACTTGCCATTAACAACCTAATTTTAACCTAAAAATCTAGAATCGCATCTTTCATTAGAACACGCATTAGTGACTGCAGGCGAGCGCAGACGACGTCCTCTGATTTATCGGGCCACCTCCTGCCCTTAACGACACGATGTGATGTACGGGCATGAGGTGTGCGGGAAAGCATGTGGCGGGAGCGGAAGCGAGAGCGAGAGCGGAAGCGTATAATACTGCTTATGAAGACAAAGTATAGTAATTATTTCGGAATTCAGACAAGCAATGCAGGTTGAAGATAACTATATATACGATTTTCATGTGCGTGTGGGGTGGGAAAGAAGCGGGAGTTTTTTGATAGGACACACGAGTGTGACCAAACGGAAAATTTAAACTGACACGACTGATGACTTAATTAAAAGATAGATATAGTTAGGCAAGGAGCAAAACATTTAAGCCGAACATTGAGAATAATTTCAGTCAGAAAAGCCGAATATGTTTTAAATCAATAGGGTCAGCTTATAGCACTGGCCGCAGCAAGCCGAATACAAAACATGTTCTTATGTCATGTGTATGTGAGAGCATGTCGATCTATATAATTATTACCATTGGAAACCCCCCACGCATTAATCGAGTAACACGTTAGAATAAAGCTGAGATACTCTTCAACTGCTGGTCATATTTTTACCAAACATAGCTAAGAACCACCGCAAGAAAACTAGCTTTCGAATGGAAGAACCGCATTGTTATCAGTCCATCCGCTAAAGCCACGATGCCACACACACACAAACACGCACACAAAGAGAGAGAGAGAGAGAGAGAGAGAGAGCGAGAGGCAGACATCGACAAACTCATAACACCCGTCTTTTTGCATCGGAATTGTTGATCGTAGGTGTCGGTGGTTAAAAAAACACTTTGACTTTGATCCATTTTATTCAACAAGGACGCTACATCCTTCTCTGGTGCTTTACCCCCTTATTCATAAACGCTCTGTAGGCTTCTGCTAACTTAGCAATGGTTTGTCCTTATCTGTGAAAGGTAAATTGCAAAGTGACAGATAAGGACAAACGATTGCTAAGTTAGCAAAAGCCTACAGAGCGTTTATGAATAAGGGGGTTAGACTTGAGCGTTTAGTCGTTAAGACTTAAATATCGCTGTCTCTTGTACCTCAGGACACAAGTAAAAACGGCAACGGCCGAACAAAGAGAATTATTCGAAGATGAAGTCAACCATGTTATTGTGGCAGCACGTGATTAATGCCACGTGTAATTTACACTTGCGTTTTTGTACGTTTGTCTGTTGTACTCTTGTTTTGATTGTATTAGGGACAGTAAATTGTGGGATGACGTGGTGGGGAGGAGTTGCAGGGGTCGCGTCGGTTTGATTGAACTCAACATCAAGTGTTGGTGTGATCAGTTTACGTCTCTCTCTCTGTGTGTGTGTGTGTTTGTGTGTGTGTATGTGGAGGGTTGGGGGGGGGGGGGGGGGGGGGGTTATAGGTATCGGTGTGTGTGTAGCAAGGCGTAAGTTTATTTAACTTATGATAGGTTCTTTAGAGTTAACGTTCAACATCAAAAGTAAATATTTCTGCGTGATAATGGCGTGATAAATTAATATATGTGTGTGTGTGTGTGCGTGTGAGTGCCAGGTCTAGATTTATTTTACTTGTGACTACAACATAATAGATAAGAGACAGCTTTCGATTGACCTCCAAAGAAGAAGCCATAACTTCTATATCTTCTTAAAAAAGCCAGTGCACAAAAATACATTTCACGTTTTGTACCAACTAAAGGCGCGACCACACCGCTGCGTATACGCAGTGACGTGTCGCATGCGTCACGTTCACCGTTTCTTCATACATTTTGTTGCGTAAACGCACCGTCAACGTCCTTCACGCACTGGTGTGGCCGGACCTTAATTCTGCCATTAGCAGCTTGTAGTTATCCGGTAACACATTGTATTTATGAATTCAGCCACAAACGCGGTTGCATTTGCATCACAAAATCTGAAATGGATTAAGTACTTTTTAATTATAAGCGATGCGGCTAGCAACTTATCACTATTTTGATTCCCCTTTCTACCAATACGTCCACAATTATGCTACACGTGGCCATATTAGCTCTTGGTACCTTAGGCTCTGTCTACGTGTATGTATTTTTTAATTCATAAGGATAAATACGTAGGTACTCACAATTGAATTGACAAAAAAATAATCAGTAGGATTGTGAAATACACAATCAAATATATACAAAATACCGTACGCAATGCCTACGTATGCCTTTCTACCATAAAATAAATCAGAGGCGCACAACCTTAAAACCAACTTTTAAATAATCCTTTTTTATTTATTTACAAGTTCTTTTTATGCGAACAAAAAACCCCCCAGGTGTTAGTAAGGTACTTCGTATAACACTGGCACTAGTCTAACCACAAACTCAAAATGGTTTATAAATTTATAATCGCAGTCCGACAAAGTTAGGTATTCCGGTGGCCGAAACAGGAACTAACATAAACTCGGAGCAACTGCTGAATAATTTGGCGACAATAGCGCCATTTTTGCCGGAAATTTTGATTTTGTAATGCCCATCGGAACATTTGGAACAAAATGGCCGCCTCTATTAGAGTTGGATCCCAAAGGATGTTTTGTTCTAGATTTTTGACAGTAACCAAGAAGTTTCATGTTTTTACACGACGGGAACATAATTCAATAAACTATGCTCTATCTAAAACTAAAACTACATACTTACATGAACCACGTCTTTATCCCTTACGGGGTAGACGGGGCCTAAAGTAACAAGACCTAAAAGGCCACGTTTAGCGTGATTGTAAACGTATAGGTGGTGGGTTGCTAGCATCGCCTATAACATGATTCCTAAGATTTTTACCCATTCCGTTAGGCTTTTACCATCTGCGCGGGAAGAAAAGCAACTGGTACATTCTTTGCTTTTCCTTTGCTCACAGACCGGCATGGAAGTAAAACTAGATTTAGAATTTTGTTCGATGACGACCTTTAAAAGAAAATTATTAGGCTATTTGAAACTACCTACATTTGAAAAAATATTGCCTATTAAAACTGCCAAAGACCTCTAATTCTCGCAACAGAAGGAACCAAGGAATACAATCACAAGCAAAATCTAGACTCATAAAATGTTGAGTTTCTTGCCTATAAAAGTGGATATTAAAGTTACCTACCTAAAAAGAAAGCCATGTCTTTTAAAGTTTTATAACTGACGTAAAAATAAAACTACTTACACCTTACAAGACTACTTATGTAGGCTACCGGTGGAACTTTGCACCGCTATTTTATGACTTCATAAAAGATTTCATGTTTTATTATAAGGTACCATGCAAGTTATATTATAGTAAAGCTTAATTATGCTAAAATAATAATTGATTTATTTAATCATCATTAAAATTTACCGTATTCGAATTTTATACGCAATACTTTTATACTTCCGTTTCCAACATCATCAGCAATATAAAAACTAATAAATAACTATTAATATTAATAATCTAATCATGTTACTGGCATTAATAGAATACAAAATACCTCATGAGCCGGTAATTTCATCGGCTGTCTTAGTCTTCTCAGCTTCTCTTCTCGCGCAGATGGTAAAAGCCCATCGAGGGAATGAACGAAAATAGGAATCATGTTATAGGCGATGCGGCTAGCGACCCATCACTATTTTGAGGTGATTCTTTAGATTTTTTTTGTTTACAAAGACATTAAAATGGACTGGAACAGAGAATAGTTGTGGTTGTTTGTTCTGCATAAACAAAACACAATCCCCAACACGTATCACAGGAACCCCTGCAATTAGAGTGACATCTGGCGGCCGTCCAAGCTGCGATCTGATTGGTGCAATTGAGTATTCGTTGGTTTCCACAAATTGGAGCTTGGTCTGGTCTGGTGCCTTTAAAATAAAGCTAAAAAGTTCCATTTTATTATCTTTTGTAAAGCAAAAACTGGCATTAATAGAAGAACGGGGCGGGGCTTCTTGACACAATATATTCCTGTGCTAACTAGGAGATCCCATACCATACTATAATTATTGAAAATCTGAAAAGAGCACATTTTTCTTTTAATTTTCATTCTTTATTTAAAGTTGCATTTGGTACGTAAAATTACTTTCAGCTAAGTTTCTTGCGGCGCATTCTTCTTGGCAATGATAGTCTTTCCGAATGCATTGGTAGTTTCAAAAAAGACATGTAAAAGAGCCCTAGGCGGCCAGTTTGCAACAATAAATTTTGAATTTTTGGTACCTATGCATCAAGATCTCGTGGAAAATTAGACAAAAAAAAACATTCCCTAATTATGTCACAACGGGAACCTTTTAGGTCCAAGTATGTGGGTTAGCCGTTTTGATGAGTCACTAAGTCAGTTTGCCACAAACATTTTTCCCATTAAGTTACTAGCGGTTGTCCGCGACTTCGACTGCGCAAAATTCACTAACCTCTTTCCTGCAGGAACTATGCGATTTAAAAACTTTCCTATGTCCTTTACCGGGACTGAAACATCTCTATACCAAATTTCATTAAAATTGGTTTAGTGGCTTAAGCATAAAAGCATAACAGACAGGCTGAGTTACTTTCGCATTAAAAAAAATAATATAGGAAGGGATAAGCTTGCAACTATTTACAAATAAAGAGTTTAATTTTCTATCCCGGAAGCCTTATTTAATTAAATGAATAAACATGCATACATACCGTTACGCCTCTTTCCTACAGGGGTAGGCAGAGACTACTTTGTTCCACTTGCTACGATCCTGACATACTTCTTTCGCTTCATCCACATTCATTAATCTCTTCATACATGCTCGTCGGTTTCGGGTACTCCTGACCTGACCTTTTTCCAAAACGTCTCCTATTTGGTCTCGAAACGTCCGTCTAGGCCTTCCCCTCCCAACGTTACCATTCACACTCCCCATATGCATTAAATGAATAAAGAAAAGTATATTTGAGGTCAATATGACACTAAGTAATGGAGGATCGTTTGTCGGCTCTCTTCTTCTTCAGGCTGTAGAAAGGGATAAAAATAGAAGTCGATACAAAACGGCAATTGGAGACCAGCCAGAAAACTTTGCGGCGTCACACGAACCAAACAAGTTGAGCTTAGTAAATCACCCACCGATACATTTTAGTCGTTTTAAAAAAAATACATAATTAAGGGCTTAATCACAATAAAAAATAATTGATTCCTTTGTGTTATGACCGTTTCACCTTTATGCCATTGCAATAAGGGTGAAAAGGTCGTAACACAAAGGAATCAATTAACGCACGTCGATAAAATTCAACGTTCTAATGAGGTTTGATTTTTGCTTTAAGAATTCTCTGAACATTGCATAAAGACATTACATCATTGTGTGTGATGATAGTTTTACTGAACTAGCTATATCAAAGCGTATATTTCTTACTACAAACCAAATATTTCCAACTGAATAGCGAACATAGACAATCGCTATGAAATCAACCCTTGAAAACGTCTGCGAAACTCGAAAATCTGGGTTAAAATCATAAATTAAACACCCCATTGTGAACCATCCAAGT
This sequence comes from Pandemis corylana, assembly GCA_949127965.1. NCBI lineage: Eukaryota > Metazoa > Arthropoda > Insecta > Lepidoptera > Tortricidae > Pandemis > Pandemis corylana. Next base: position 2,595,591 of record OX421868.1, on the reverse strand, counting down.
AGTGGAGGACGCTTAAGAGCATCCGGGCACAGTATATTATTTAAGCTAAAGCAGTAAGGAACCTACGAACAAATCGGTTGAAACGAAACACGCACACAGGCGCGCGCTTTACACGGCCCCTAAGCGGACCTGAGCCTGAGCGGAGTGGACGAGGTCCCCTTAGGGGCCGTGTAAAGCGCGCGCCTGAGTGCGTGTTTCGTTTCAACCGATTTGTTCGTAGTTTCCTTACTGCTTTAGCTTATATACTGTGGCCCGGGCCTTGGCAAGAATACTGCTGTGTCTTTAAAATTGCAGCTTAATTTGTATTCTGTAATCATTAAGCTAACGAGACAGCGCTGGTTAAATTCAAAATTCGTTAAGGTTAAAACACAAAGTTTAAAATGTATTGGGTCAAAATGTATCATCTCATCGCAACTCCAGCCTGCATTACGTCCTACTGCTGGGCACATGCCTCCTATCAGGGCTTGGACTACAGTTTGAATTGCTTCGCAGATGTGTGCAGGTTTCCTAACGATGTTTTCCTTCACCGAAAAGCTCATGGTAAATTTCAAAAAATAAAATGTGTAATGGTTCAAAATTTATAATTCAGATCTCCGTGAAACTATTAGCAATGTGAACTTTTTTGGTCGCGAAATATGCATTGGTTTAGGTTTCGTCAGGTTTATTTTATAATATCGATATTATGGCATTAAAAAAAACTATCGATAGAGTAACTACCGATTTTGTGGCAACACTACTCGTAAACAAATATATAAATGGTATTATGGTTGCAGCCAATTACGTCGAGGCTAACATATGCAATTGAACTGTACATGTTCGTGCTGTAAACAATTCCATACAAACATGCATTATTTTTCTAATAAACACACGTCGAGCCAAACACTTAAAATCAAATAAACGGAATAATTGACAGCTTTTTACGTTCGCTGATAACACACTGCATATCTTAGCCACTGGCAATTTAAGATTCGCAGAAGCATTTTATAGCAACGTAATTGCAGAATGTAATCTTCATCTTGTTTAACCCGCAATAAAGTTCTCACTCCCAACCTAATGTAAGAAACCTTACCTAACCGCCAAAAGAATGATAAGTAATTAAGACAAGTAACAATCCAATAAACAGGAATAAGCAATTAATTCACATACAAAAGAAAAGGCAACGCCCTAGAAACTGGACAATTACGAAGCTGCTGAACTAAATACTACCGTAGTCGAACCAGCAGAACGCTCTGATTCAGTTGTTGATGTCCGAAACGATACTCATGCCATTAACGATAGACATTATTGTCCAGTTAAACTTGGTCTGTCAGTAGCTGCAGGTTTGTTACGAGTTGAAGGTTCGTTTAGAAATGAGCCGGTTCAGGTTATAACGGGTGATGTTACCAAAATAAATGGCACTAGATCACGTCATATGACGATTTGTCGTGACGCCTAAACGATTACACGGATCATTACTCATATTACCACCTTTGATAACATCATTTTCGCTTCCATTACGAAATTTATCGAGTACCACATACAGATGTTATTTCATTTTTGTTGAAATTATGAATCGCTGATTTAATATCCTTTAACACGCAAAAACAAGTGGATTCGATATGGAATTCGTGATATTAGATGATTTGTGTTCAATAAATTTCACCGTGTAATTGGTTTAGTAGAAAATAAATTATAAAAACTAAATTTCTAAATAAAATCGTATTAGAATTTTACACGCGATACACTTCCGTTCACAACATCATAAGCAATAAAAAAACTAATAAATAACTATCTATATTAGGATCATGTTATAGGCAATGCGGCTAGCCCCATCACTAAATATTTTGTCAATTCCCTCTTCCATCTATATACGCCCACAATCATGCTAAACGTGGCCTTTAACCAGCCACCTTATTCATAAAGACTCTTCTATGCTTAGCAATCGTTTGTCCTTATCTGTCACTTTGACATTTACCTTTCACAGATAAGGACAAACGATTGCTAAGTTAGCAGGAGCCTATAGAGCCTTTATAAGGGGGTATGTCTTGTTACCTTACCTCTGTATATACTATGTGTAATACCTATAACAAAGAATGTGATATCTTAGTACATAGTGACCTGTTAATTTATTACAATCGCAATAATTTTAAGATAGCTTAAAAGATAATATAATTTCCATACGTTGTAATCCATATTGATTGCTTTTGGAGCCAAGAGAGCTCCATTTATTCCGTGCTTATCACAGTACCGTGATCAATAGCGTTACTAGATAAATAGGTATAAATTGTAAAAAAAACGCAACCCTGTGTTACCTACTTAAATTTGAGTTAGAGCTGACTGAAAAAAAAAGAATTCAAAGTAGACTTTATTCAAATGCACAACAAATTGACACTTAAAAAAACGATCATGGTCCTTTTAACGACACGATGTCGCTGGCTATCGCTGGTTGGTCTATATTCGCTTAGAGCTTGCGTCGGTGAAAAAATGGCTAGCATGCCTTCCATGGTTTCTTTGCAAGTTGGCAGTATCTGTTCCGGAGGCAAGGCGAATGCATACGTGCCAGTATCACGGAGTTCAAATGTTGCCACATATCTGAAAAAAAAGCTTTACAGATACAGATGATTATAGCTCGGACTAGTCTAGCACGAGAGCGCACTAAAGTCGCGTCACGCGCGAGATAGATTGCCCGTCTTTTTCTAACTGTTCGTTTTAGAAAGAAACGGATAGTCCATCTCGCGCGCGACGCGACTCTCGCGCGCTCTCGTGCTAGCGGGGCTGCTTGTAGGATAGAAATAGAACGGACCTTCCTAACCGCTTTGGGCTTGTGGGGGAACTATAAGGGTCTGTTTCACAACACTTTGTATAGTTTGTTATTTTAAGTGTCCGTTATCTATGATGTGTCTCTGTCTGTTTCATAGTAAGAAATAGAGAGGGAATCGTAGATAAATGACACTTAAAATAACAGGAACTTTACAGAGAGTTGTGAGATAGGCCCTAAGTCTTCTTATATAGAGATTGCGTTCATAGGACGTATGTATACCTACTTAGGCTGAAGATGAGGTTCATTTTAACCTTTTTTTCTATTCCTTGGATATTTAACCTTGAACAGTGAATACCAATAATTTTACTAACCTTGTTTTAAACGCTTTCTTCACCCAATCCGTGCTAGCCCCCGATGCCAAATACCCTGTAACATAAATATTTGTACAACGCACACAAACGCATTAACATTTGAAATTTATCATGAGCTTTTCAGTGAAGGAAAACATCGTGAGGTAACCTGCACACATTTGACAAGACATTCAATGGTGTGTGTGAAGTTCCTAATCCGCACTGGGCCCGCGTGGGAACTAGCCCTAGCTCTCTCATTGTGCGAGGAGTCCTGTGCCCAGCAGTGGGACGCATATAGGCCGGAGATGATGACAACGCACACAAATAGACAAAAAAAAAATCATGGATACCTATGTACACTCGGGAGCAAAGAAACGGGTCACTTCCCGTAGAATTGTGTATGTAAGAAGTAACCCAGTTTATTTGCCTCTGAGTATATCAATACATAGTATAAAACAAAGTCGCTTTTCGTTGTCAGTCTGTCCTTATGTATGCTTAGAATCTTCAAAACCACGCAACGGATTTTGATGCTTTTTTTTAAATAGATAGAGTAATTCAAGAGGAAGGTTTTATTATACATTATAAACATTCCTCTTGAATCACATCACTTTATAATTTATAATTCTACGCAGACGAAGTCGCGGGCAGAAGCTAGTAATAAAAAATAATAAAATACTGAAGTGTTTCTTTCAAAGACAAAGTCAATAATTTAAAACGTAGAAATCCTGAAGTTTATTTGGACAGGTAAAATTTGTCGTGTGTTCCACCTTTTTAATAGACTTCAAAAAAGGCGGTTCCTAATTCGATTGTATTTTAATTGAAATGTTTGTTAAAATAAAAACAAAAAATCGGAAAACGTACGAACCTACGCACTTGTGCGCATTGCCTACAGTGTATGAAGTTCCATAATTCTTGCGTATTTTATTTGACACGTGTGATCCCAATTTGTACTGTAATATAAATTATAAATTTGAAGCACCTAAAATTACAAAATAAAAATGAAACATTATTCACATTTTTTAACTTTGCACTATTCTTTATGAAATCACCTTTATAAATAGGTAGAAAGTAGATATAAATAGGTAGATTTCCACGCTTAATTCTTCTATGAACAAGGCAAGTAAAACAATAACGCAAATAAACTTACCATTTCATTGTAATTATCGAATATTGCCGTCGTGAACGAGTAAGGGATTATAATAAACTGGCCGTAGGCATGAAAAGCAAGGTAGTACATAAGGTTTTTGCTATTTTCCCTCGTAAACTGAGCCATGGCCCTCGCTTCTGGTTCGGAGAAAGGGCCCTGGCCACAGTATGTTTCGTCGTATTTGTTGCTCTTGCTTACACCTGTCGCTGGAACGGATACGAATAAATATTAGACAGAGAGAGAGAGAGAGAGGGAGAGAGGGAGAGAGAGAGAGAGAGAGAGAGGAGAGATATTTCACAAATTTGACACATAAAGAAGAAAAGGAACAGTAGCACGTGGAAAAAGAAATTAAGCGGGCAATAACACTACATAACAATATTAAAATTAGATAAAAGTATTCAAATAAATACTTACTTCCAAAAGCAATGCCGAAGTTTCTGTTCAAATCGATGCCATGATTTTCGCGGCGATTTTTCCGCCACAAACGATCCTATGAACATTATCAGAATTAAACAAAAATCACTTAACTACATTATCGATACAAATAAAAAATTCGGACAGATTCACCAATACCCAGCTCAAACTTTATTATGTAAACAAGAAATACTTAATGACGGAATTCGTGAAATTTCTTGTCTCCGAGCTTGCATTGCTCGGTTTCGCTGTTATATGTCCCATACCGGGGCTAATTCATGCACCCCTCACATCCCACTATGGTCAAGAGGCAACGCATGTGGCTATTAGAAATGCCCACCATGAGCCCCACAATATTCCTTATTGCCTTGAACAGGCCTAAATCACCTTTGGGTCCCGTGGAATGGCTATCGATGCAGATGCAGACGAAACCACTACTAAAATACCAAAGAGAAGACGGTGGGACGACGTGGATGCGTCACTTAATTGGAAGGGTTAGAATGGAAAAAGTATTAAGAAAGAAAGAAAGAAAGAAAGAAGACATTTATTCCTTTTTGCAAGACACACAAATACAAGATAATATACACAATTATATAGAAAATAAATAAGAAAAAGAACATAGACATGAAAAGTAGATCATGAGCGTTGTGTGTGTCTTCGCAACAGTGAAACGGTCGCTGGCTCAGCATTACACCTGCAGCACTGATTTTCAGCCAGAACCGTCTATGACTCACGAAACGATACACAGATAAAATATACTACATAATCCATAAACTTTTACGTAAACAATGCAATACATAGATAGAACCCGACTTATGTGTAACTAAAGAAATACATAAATTAATTAAATAGTTTACAATAAACAAAAAATAAAAAAGGAGGGAAAACTAAATTGTTCAAAAGCAGGTTGGCATATCAAAGTACAGAGTGCTGGAGGACTATTGTAAGGATTTTTGGAGCGTCAATAAGTATTACTTACATGCGTATGTGTATACTCGTACCCATCTGGGTTTATGATTGGGACAAAGTACCACTCGAAAGCCATGACAACGTTGTACAACTCTTTATTCCTGGAAAGTGGGGCATGCACCATTTCGTTCAGCATGTACGTCACGAACGCAGGAGCGACCCATTCCCTGGCGTGGATGCCACCTTCAATTATGACCTTGGCGCTATGGTAAAACAAAAAAGTAACACTTAATACACGCTTTTGCTTTATTTACCTGTCAGGCTGCAATCAGATCTTGCGAATAAAATGGGACCCACTTCTGTTAAATATGCACAAGTCCAGTACGACAATCTGGTAATGAAATTCAAGTGACCGGACAGGAGCGTCTCCGCGCGAGACAACTCTTCAACAGTTGGTCCAATTGATTTGAAATTTGGTATGCATAATTTTATTATGTAGAGTGGATGACACGGCGAGTACCTACAGTCAATACAACAAATATAGCAATAAACTTGTAAGTATAGAAGTGTTTTTTCAACTTAACTTTTCTTAAATAGAATAATGACAGTGGCGTAACTATAGGGTGGCAGGGGTGGCAAAATGCCACGGACCCCTAGTTCTACGGGGACCCGAATTGGCTTGGTTTAGAACACGGAAGGGACGCTGATGCACTTCTTTATATTGTGGAAGGAGCCCCATCTGACGAATTTGCCGCGGACCCCGACTTTATAGTTACGCCACTGAATAATGAAGTTAGGGTCCATTCACTTGGGTTCGTCTTTACCATTTTTAATAGCCAGCCGTGTAACATTCAAAGCGATCATAGTATAATAACTTTTAGTAGTACTCGTTACGATGCTTAACATACATACATAAATCACGTCTTTATCCCTTACGGGGTAGACAGAGCCTAAGATGACAAAGACCGTTACGATGCTTGGAACGTAATTATTCGCTTTATCGAATCAGAAAGAGGGTTTAAAGAGTTAAGTGACGACGCCCAAAGGAAAATGTTTTGATAGCCTTATACACAGAATGTTTATCTTACCTTGACGTACTACCCGGTAGCTTAAGTCTCACTGCAAGTATATCCCTGTTCTCATTACTCTTTCCAATAGTGATCAACTGCAATTCCCTTGGGAAACTTTTAACCAAATCGTCAAGCCAGCTATAGATGTCGTCTAGGCGGTAATAGCTATTCCAATCAAATGAGCGAAGTTTACGCCGTATGTACGTTTTAATTGTTTGCTTATTAAAGGCACTGGAAAATAAACTAAGAATCAAAACTGCACAGAAAACTGTAGCTTCTTTCAATCCATTAGTGGCAAACTAGTGGACTGTATTTAAAATGGAAACAAGTTATGATAGTGAACTGATTTTTAATGAGAATAGGAGAACATGAAATGAGCGACCGTGGCAGCAGCACCTTATGTCGTGGTTCGTAGAGAACTGAATCCAATATAAAAAATGAGATGCTGCTGTCACAAGGTTTACACAACTGCCAGCTATAAAAAGGTATGAATGGGGTTATACAAATCTTGGCAGAACAAAAAGAGTTCCCACCATCAACACCACCACACCTTCACACCATCTTTCCCAAAATATCGCGTGCATAGGTTATCCTATGTGATTATGATATTATAGTAACTTTACCGTTTATATCAAGATCGAAGAAGAAGACTGCATCAATGAGGCCTCCCGTGACCGAGTCTACTACTAAGATTGAACTTCAAAATTCTTATCTTGCCGTTCTCGCTACCCTTTTAAACACTAAGTGCGAGAGAGATGGTGCAACACGTTATCCGAATTTCTAATTTTAGGAGTGTATTGTCCAAAATTTCGTTCAGTGAGGTAGTATTGCCAAACAACATAGCAATGATTGCCGACCCGTTGTCAGTAGTTGAGGCCGACTATTTTAGGATTAGGTTAGGTTATAATCTGAGTATTGGTTTTTTTCAAACATGCATAGGTGCAATATTATGATTCACCAAATTCTTTGTCTCCCTATGATAACGCCTAATGTAATTAGAGATTTTAAATAGTTGCGCGCGGCGTTCTTGACAGCACATTGCGAACTAAATGGCAAAATACATTAATTATTAGAAATCGGAAATAAGAATGAGGTCAACGGTCAACTAACTCGTACAATAATGATAAAAAGCATCTCATCTCACCTTTGTACATCGTCTATAAGAGTGGTCAACGGTATGCCACGGATTAGTGCGGAATCCAAAAACTCGGGTAAATCACCGGGTGCGATAGTAAAATCGACTGGCTTATTCAATAAACCAGCTCTCCTCCAATAAACAACATCGTAAAGCCTGCTCAAGTTAGTGAAAAACTCTATCTCTTTCTCAGTCGTTGGTATCCCCCTAAACAATGTATAATTCTCGTATGTCTTCGCATCACAACACGCGTGATAAATGAAAATGACAAAAGCAATTTTGATACACATTTTGCGGTCATAGTAACTGTTAATTTTTAAGGTTGAGGATTTGAAAAGTAGAATTGTTTTGTTGAATAAACGAGCTGTTGCTCATTTTGGTGAAAGTCTTCCGTCAAAATCTATCTGTCAAGAGGAAAATGACATCGACATTGAAGGGACAAGAAGGGATATATAGTCTTGGCGTAGTCTTTGGATGATTTTTTAAAGCGATCTTGTTTGTAAATATGCAAGTGATAAAAAAAGTGGCCTTTAAAATAAAATTCGCAACAGACTTATTTCAACCGTACATATATAAATTACGTATTTATCCATTACCGGGTAGACAAAGCGTAAGCTCAAAAGACCCGATACAAACCATACCATATTCTCATTTTTTTGTCTACGTTATTTGATACAGTAAAAACAAAAACATGCAATAAAATGTCTCCTTTCCTTCAGTCCAATTTTATTCCAGGCAGATCACAAACAGCAAAGCATAAAACACGATAATGGACAGATCGAGCTCACTTCTCCCGGCAGCGCCAGGGTCGTCGTCGCCTCTAAGTTTTACAAACGTAGGAGTCCGGGGCTTGAAGAGTTTAAGCATCCCATCCATGGTTTCCAGACACGTCGGTAAGATCTGGTCAGGAGGTAGCGCAAAGCCGAATGCACCATCGTCTGGGAGCTCGAGTGTTGCTACGTAACTGAGAAAGAAAATAGAAAGCGATTAGTGTGGCGTTGGGGATGGTTAAGTTTGTGGGATTTATGTATGTTTTATGTGGTAGTGGGGGGGGGGGGGGGGGGAGGATTGCATCAAAAAACACATGGTAGATACCAGACATAAGCTCCAAAGTAGCCATAGTAGCACCACTGTAACCTATACCTACCATGGTTGTTTAATGGAGGTGTTCCTGACCCTCACATAGTCATACCTACGACCACGGCTCCATCTTGTAAAATTTTGTGTCTATGCATTTATGAATTTCCTTCTGAATTATTTTCTTGTTCCGTCCTTATACGCAGTCAGGTTATAGTTTTTTGAAACTTTGATTTCTCAAGACCTTTCTTTTGATACCAAACACTTGATGATTATCTCGGTTTATAATATTAAAAAATGTATAGTTAGACTTACTTCCATGCTGGTTTGGGAGCAAAGGAAAAACATGGAATGTACCAGTTGCTTCTCGTCCCGTGCAGATGGTAAAAGCCCATCGAGGGAATGAGCGAAAATCATGGGAATCATGCTATAGGCGATGCGGCTAGCAACCCATCACTATTTTGATTCCCCTTTCCACCTATACGCCTACAATCATGCTAAACATGGTCTTGTTACATCAGGCTCTGTCTACCCCGTAAGGGATATAGACGTGATTTGTGTGTGTGTGTGTGTGTGTGTGCGTGTGCGTGTGCGTATGCGTGTGCGTGCGCGTGTGCGTCTGTGTGTGCGTGTGCGTGTGCGTGTGCGTGTGTGTGTGTGTTTGTGTGTAGTTAGACTTTACATTAAGTGAAACTCACGGTATTCCAAAAGCTTTTTTGACCCAGCACGTGCTCGCTCCTGAAGCCTTGTAACCTGTAACACATTATTCTGCTATGGGTGGCTTTACGTCTCTTTCCAGAACGAATAATAAGAAAAAGATGGACAATCTCTCTCGCGCATGATGCGACTCTTGTGCGCTCGTGTGCTAGACGCAGCTGCGGTGAGTCATTCAAGGAGGCGTCTAGGCGCTGCTTTGAGTGAGTCGGACCGGCGGTTGTCTTGGCCCATAACTCGTTCAGCATACAGAAATCATGAACAGCCCAGTCCCGGTGCAAAACAAGGTGTAAGTATGAAATTCTCAAGGAGAAAAGTTGGGCATTTTTTTATAAACTGGACATAAACCATCATTCTTACCAACAGTATCAAATGCAGTTCCTACTTTATATCTGGTGCCGTGACGTTTCTTAATTTTCTTAGCAGTCGCATCACCCATCGATTTCTGAAATTTTTTGAACATTATGAAGGCGTTTTTAGAAAATAAAGTAGGTATTTAGGTACCTAAGCACCTTTACTCAAGTTTCAGCCTATGATGTCTCAGATCTCAGTTGATTATCAACTAAAAATTAACCAATTTCCAATCTAAAGGCACCTTCTTAGCTTTCTACGTTTTCCAGTCGAGTTGAGAATTACTGGTTTGAACTGGATTTCACGTATTTTTTTAATATTATAAAGGCGAAAGTTAGTAAGTGTGTGTGTGTGTGTAGGTATGTTTGTTACTTCTTCACGCGCAAACGGCTAGGCGGATTTGGTTAACATTTGGAATGGAGATAGCTGGTACTCTAGATTAACACATACGCTACTTTTATCCCGGAAAATTGTATAGTTCCCGCGGGATAGTGATAAACCATTATTACAGAATATAACTATCAATATCAGTTCTTGAACCTAATTCTACTCAGATGAAGTCGCGGGCAGAAGCTAGTTAGTAATAAAACTGTTGACTGTCTTACCATTTCATAAAAATTTTCGACATGTTTCGTGGAGTAGGCATAAGGAATGATGAACAGCTGGCCAAAGGAATGAAAAGATATGAAGTATTCCAGGTTTGTGTTCATTCCTTGTATGAACTGGCCCATTGCCATGCTTTCTGGCTCGGAGAATGCGTGAGGACCACAGTAAGTCTCACCTGAAGTTTTATCTCTCGTAACTCCAACAGCTAGAAGTTAAAAAGAACTTTTATTAATTAACTAGATTCTGCCCGCGACTTCGTCTACGTATAATTATACATAAAAACCTTCCTCTTGAATCATTCTATCTATTAAAAAAACCGCATCAAAATCCGTTGTGTAGTTTTGAAGATATAAGCATACATAGGGACATAGGGACAGAGAAAGCGACTTTTGTTTTATACTATGTAGTGATAGTGATGACACTCCATACCTACTATTAAAGTACAACTTTCCTTCTGGCTTTCGCCTTGTTGCGGTTTTTCGGTGATATGAACTAGTTTATCTAACAGGCAACGAGTTGCGAGTTGAGACTCTAGTCACCGGTATAAATAAGAAATAGAACTGACAACCGTTGAGGGAGAAAAGTTCTCGAGCGGCGACCACGAACAGGATGACACAGACGCAGGCCTCCCACTAGGTGGACGGACATCGTGAAAGTCGCGTGAAACCGATGGATGCAGGTGGCGGGTTGTCGTTCATTATGGTGTGCTAAGGGGGAGGCTTTTATTCAACAGTGGACGTTTTCAGGCTGATGATGATGGTGATGATGAAACAAGAAATTGTTTCGCAATTAGAAACGATTTATCAAACACGAAAACTACAAAAACGCCAAAAACTTCCCAAAGTTGCAAGGAAACATTTTAGTGCAAAAAATTAGTTAGTACAATACAATACAAATACTCTTTATTGAACACCATAAACGAGGAAGGATAGAGGAAGAAGCAGGAACAGCAAGGAGGAGATTTTGCGCAGACCGGAGAGAAGTCAGGAAATTAAAACGCTCTTGGAGATAACGGGGAGTTGTAGGATTAAAAAGAATACTGCACAAAAGAGAAAAAATATGAGAATATCATTAGTATTACATTTTATTAACTTACTTCCAAAAGCAGCTCCAAAATTCCTGTTCAAATCGACGCCATGACCATTGCGACGATTTTTTCTCCACAAACGATCCTGCAAAATTGAAATACATACATACACAAATCACATCTTTGTCCCTTACGGGGTAGACAGAGCCTTTTTTTTTGCGGCGGGAAAATGCGTTACGCATACGACCGCATCGTGGGACCAGAATGGAAGTATTTATATATATTGGCATTAGTTTCTAATAGTACGTAATACCCCGGGGGTGGTGAAATAAAGACTGTCTCAGATCGAACTTGTCACACGAGCCAAAGGTGAGGACGATAAACATGCGAACTGAAGCTTTCTTTATCACCGTCCGAGGTGTGTACACAAATTTACGTCTTCCTCTGACCAGGACATATAGAAATTTCCACTCCCGAAACGGGCGGTAAATTGCTACGTAAACTTCTTTAGTGCAGTCGTGTTCAAAGATATAGCTTCTACTTACTTCAGTCATTGTGTATTCATAGCCATCTGGATTAAGCACTGGTATGAAATACCACTCATACGTTAGAGCAATACGTCTCAGTTCCATGTTTTTGGATTTCGGTGCGTTTACGATCTCGTTTATGAAGTATGTGACGAAAGCTGGTGATATCCATTCTCTTGCATGTATACCGCCTTCAATTACCACTTTTGATCTTAAAATAACAATCATTGCTTAAGATTATAGTGCCTCTGTCTACGAATAATAATAAGTCAAGAAGCGTAATTCCTTAACAGTTGCCGCTTCGATTGTCATTCCACTTACGCACACAAACTAACAGCAATGCAAACGTGACACCTGTCACTCACAAAAATACAAAGATAATGTCACGATAACGGCTCAAACGTCCCAGCCGAACTAATTCGCCGCGCGGTACATATTTTAAGCCCCGCCCCCTGCGGTTCACTTCGCGTGGAATGATTTTTCGGGCTTAGTTACGCTTCTTGAGTTATTATTATTCATAGGCCTCTGTCTTATAAAATACAGTCATATTAATCTCGTCTTTTTCCCTCCTGGGTAGATAGAGTTTGAGGTAACAAGATTTGAAGGTCTGAAGGGGAATCAAAATAGTAAGATTTTCGTCCGTCCCCTCGACAGGATTTGATGATATGCGCGGGAATAGAAACACTTGGTACATCCTCTGTTTTTATTTAACCCCAGTGTTACAAGACTACGGGTAAGACTAAAGTTTAAATGACTCGGAACTATAAAAGACTTGAGCACTGTAATGTTTTTAAAGGGCTTGAGTTCAACACGGCGTATATTATTTAGGACGACCCTTTATATTTTAGTAAAGGAAAGAATAGGAGCGTCATGAAGAGAAAGTAGTAATTTGCCAATGTCAAGCAAGAGCAAGAGCTGTATCTATTTAATTAGTTATGCGAAGATTCAAAAAATAAATGGATAACTTTACGTTGCTACTCCACGATATAGTGAGGTCAAATCATGCAAAACAGTCACGTTCCCATCAAATACTATTCATGCCGTCAATGTTTAAGAAAACACAAAACAACCGAATCGACAATCAAAACCACCAGACCAGCGTGGTAGCAATATGGAAGAAAACAATTAATAATTACCTCAATTCGGATCCTTTCAAAGTAATTTTGACTCCAATAATTGACCTCCTTTCAATACTCTTGCCGATGCTAAACAACTCGATTTCATCCCGATGCCGCCGTTGCAAGTCCTTCAGCCAATCATACATGTCTGACACGCCGAAAAAGTTACGCCAGTCAAACGAATCCATGTTACGTCTTATGTAAGTTTTCACTGTCTGATTGTCAAACGCTCTAAAAGAAGTTATTAAATACTTTGAAAAACTGCTTCACCAGCATGCCTTTACCTTTATCAAATACAGCAGGGCAGGAGAGTTACTGTGTGAGACCGCTTCTGGTAGAGTAACCGGCGGCTCCAACCACGGGGGAGAACTATTTCTGTCTGACCTACTGTGTGCCTATGCAGCTATTGTCAATTATTTAAACCACCTGTATATTTCTGAGAAGCCTTGAAATGGCCGTTCTGTAGAACTGTATAGGTTAGGTTGAGATTAGTTTCATAACAATCCTGAACAACATACATCCTTAACATATGGGTTTTGCAGACAAGTATAAAGTAGGACAAACAGAAATAAGTCCCCTCGTGTTCCTACTAATGGGACAAATCAGTAGGAACACACAAAAACGGGGTCACAGCTCTACAAGCATAAAGACTGGAGTTTACCTTTGAACGTCCTCCATTACCATTGTCAAAATAATGCTTCTGCTGCTAGCATCTTTTAAAAAACCTTCACTGTCAATTGGGTTTATTGTAAACAACACAGGCATATTGACAAGCCCTGGCTCTTTCCAGAAATTGATGTCGTAGATGTCGCTGATATTCTTGAAGAACTCCAAATGGTCATTATTGGTAGGTAAGGCACGCAACAGAGGGTATTTGTCATACCTTTTACTAACACAGACTTCGATAGAAAGAATAATTACAAAAATGTTTATGTGCATGATTATACGACGATTTTAAATAACATTGATCTGAATAGTAAATTGTAAAATTCAATATGAAATTGTTTAATTGTGTCAGCATTACAAAGGCAAACCATGGCCTACTGAAGTTGATAAAGTTTGAAAAATTAAATGAGTGTTTTGAAATACCTGTTGAGCAGAGGCGAAACGTCAATTTTCGAATTTAAGCAACGGTCTTTTCAAATGTCACTCAGCCAAAATTCATAGGAAACAAAATTTTATTTCTTTGATTCAAATATCCATAATTCTGTTATATTCGTCATTTAACAGTGCCTGTCATTTCTATAATATCTGCGGTAAACATATTTCAAATCCTTTTACGAGTATCAGCTCCCCTACTCCAAATTCTGAAATCCGAACTTCGTATAGTGACATCGCTCATACTTTGCATTTTAAAGCAGAGTGAATGGGACAGTACGAAACGAATTTCGAATTTTGCAGTTATAAGTAGACCTCCTGTTTAGTTCGACGCTATAAACCTTCTAAATGCAGTTGACCGGTTTTGACATTAATAAAAACAAAATCTATACCATGCCCATGATAACGAGTTAGTATTACAAACCCCGGAAAGCACACGATTGGTCAGCGATATGAGTCACAAATACACGTCTGATAGGTTAACATGACGGCCGAAGTTGGGTTAAGACCCGCCATACCCCTGGCACTAGCCCTACCACCATAGTGCTGTAAGCTATGGTTATTAGGTAGGTTAGCTTAGTAAAATAGCTCCTTATGTCCAAAGGGCAAACCACCCAGGAATAGGAGCACCGCTTAGCGGGGTCCGTCGATTTTTTTTCAATTTCTCAAATCCCAGCACTACTATTGGTGGTATGGTTCAGCCTCACTCTACACCCAGGGGTAGTGTCAGGGGTATGGTGGGTCTGAAGGAAAATCGCCTCTTGTTTATCTGTTTACGAGCTTTAGATAAATACAGACGTAGTGGAACACTTTAGCGCCATGTCACTGTCAGTAATTAGAAACACAACTGTCCTAGTTTTTGGTAAACTGCGACAAAGTATTGTTTAACTACTCGTAAACTTATTGTTAGATTAGTTTTCATGGTCCCACTTAAGTCCCACTTTTGTAAAAATCCCCACTTAGGTGTTACGGTGGGTGTATTCAAATGAGGTACTTACCCATGGTCCACCTAATTAGTCCACGAAAAAAATGCTGCCATGATTTTAAATCACTCAATAACATTTTAATACAATAATTGGTAGGTTAGGTTAGTTATGTATCTTCAGTTGCCCGGAAGGGCAAAATTCCTAGAAAAAGGAACTTCGTTGAAAACCAGGTGGACTACGGATAAAGACCGTTCAAATGCACGAAATACAAACCGGATAGAAATAGGAACCCTGAAAAAACGGGGTTCCGCCGATCTTATATAGGAGTATAGTTCGTCAATTTTACTATCAGTGGGACTTGACAGTGGGACCACGACAACAAAACCATCAAATTTGTGTTTACAGAAAATAAAACCGTCTGTTTAATTTCTACCAAAACATTTTATTAAACTGAAACAAAACAAACATTACAAGAATAACGAAAAATTGGCTAGGATAGCCCCTCGTAGCCGAGCCATATAGGGACCTCAGGTATCTTGGCTTAGCTGTCATCAGCTCCTTCAGGATGGTCAATCCCTCTTGACATGCTGACATGATCTGATCAGAAGGCAACGCGTGGCCGTAGGTGCCGTTGTCTCTCAGCATCAACGTGTAAACATAACTATAAGCAATCAATTCAATTGTTGAGCATCAGTTTAACCCCTGACACAATATGAGGGGTGTTGCAAGCTTGTCGATGTCTTTGTGGCATCTATTCCCAGTTCAGTTGACTGAACTAAATTTTTTTTTAGTTAGATAAAACGTTTATTTGGTACTGGCAACACATACAATCAAGACTACATAAAATATAAACATGTCAAGCCAAAACTTAAAATTAGAGCATTATCTTTGTTTGTGTGCGCTACAGTAGCACAAAAGGGCCATGGCTCAGTGGTCAACATTGCTCGTAGGAGCAAAACACTGGTATTCTGCCACAACCCACGGAACAAACAAATCAACACTTAGCAGTGACTTAAAAATATTTTTCGATAAATATCAAACTCAAATATGTCTCATGAAGTCTATCTCTTTTAAGATTCAAATCAATAAATATTAAAAGAAAAAAACTTACGGAATCTTGTATTTTTTCTTCACCCAACTTGTACTAGTTCCGGAAACTCGAGTACCTAAAAAAAAAGGTATAGGATTGTTTTTTTTTAATGTATGTAAGAGTCAAACAAACAAACGATTTATTTTAAAGTTATAGACGACATTCGTTGAGAGATGTATTACCAGAGATGGGCATTTCGTAATCGACTCCTGATTACACGGTAACTTGATTTTACTTTGTAATCCACTACTGGGTGCCAGATTACTTGTAATGTAATCAAGCGACACGGTGGATTACGATTACATATTAAGGAATCAGTAATCATCTATACAAATAATAATTATAATCACTAATAATTAGGAATCAATGTCGATTCCAAATTACTGTAATTGTTGACTTGATTATTTATCAACGGATTCAACACCAAAATTTTATGTGAAAGTGAAATGTTACAATGACGCGTCAAGATGTAAACCGAAAACAATTTTATTTTGAGTGACATTAACAAAATTATAGAATAAGTTTTTCCAATGAAGTAATCTAGTGTGGAACTGGAGTTAAGTAATTCAGATTACTCAAGTACTTGATTACTGAGGAACCAAGATTACAGCAGTGGTTTACAATACTGATTCCAAAGGAATGGATTACAAAATGTAATCATAGTACAGTATTACAGTAATCTTGATTATCCAAGTAATCGATTACTGAAAAATCACGATTACTGTAATGTAATCGTGTAATTAATTCCAAAAGTAATTGATTACGCCCAACTCTGATATCTACTAATGGTGGGAAATAGCTCGAATCCTAAAAAGTTCAAACAACTGTTGTTGTTCACATAAAATTTCGTACAAAAATTCTGCGCGGACAAAGTCAATGCAATAGGCTAATAAAATCACAAAACATACCATCAACAAAATTTCATACGACTCGAAGTAATCAGATGATTCGAATGAAATCATTCCGAAGTAATAATTTTACTCAAAGCCCATACAAGTAATAGCATTAATTTAATTCCGACTCACCCGTCGTGTCGTATATCGAGCCTGTTCTGTATTTGATACCCTTCGCGGTGTATATTTTGTAAATCGCTTGCCTGGCATAATTCTCCTGTAAACGGAAACATCCTTTGAGCCTCATCATCAAAGTATGATATTTTTCATGAACATGAGATAAAAATCTATTTGAGAAACGTTTTTATTGGCATCAATCAAATTCTACGTCAAATGAAACAGGTCTATTCCATATAAAAACGTAAAACGAACTTTAAACAGATTCGTCGTATTTTTTAAAAACGTCCAGAAATATAAAAAAATATAATAATAAAACAGTAGAAAGGTCGTGTTTGTACATTAAATAAATTCATCAAAAATAGAATGCTAAGGATTAGGGAAGAGTAATAGAACACAAAAAAGTAGATTTCATATTTTTTTTCTGACTGTATGTAAGTGTTCATTTACCTATCTATGTCTGTGTTCGCTAATCTCCAAAACTTTTGAACAGAATTAAATGAAATTTTGCGTGGTGGTACCTTATATCCCTGGTCAGTATTTTAGATACTTTTAATTCCGGAAAATTAAAGTTCCCGTGGGATAGTTAAAAAACTAATGCAGCTTGGTACACAAAATTCGCGTGGTGATACCTTATATGCCGCGGTTACATTAAACATACATACATAATTAGTTGAAATTTGGTATACAGTTAGTTTTAGTCCCATCAGGGACGGACATAGGATAGTTTTTATCCCAGAAAACAGCATAGTTCCCGCGGGATAGCGATAAGCGAATTCTGGACGGACGGAGTCGCGGGCAACAGCTAGTATCCAATAAATAAAGTGTGTAACCATTTCATTGAAGTTCTCAATATGTTGAATTCTATCTTCGTACGGAACTATTATGCTCTGTCCGTATGAGTGAAGAGCAAAATAATACTTCAGCCCTTTCTTGTGGTATTCAATGAAATTGGCCAAGGCTTTGGTTTCTGGTTCCGAAAAAGGCATTTGTCCGCAGTAATAATCGCTGAGCGGATCCTTGCTGGTATCAAATTCTGAAATAAATATTGCAAAGTTTGAAAGCAGTTTCCCACAGGGGTAGGCAGATACTACTTTGTTCCACTTGCTACGATCCTGACATAGGTACTTCTTTCGCTTCATCCACATTCATCAATCTCTTCATACATGCTCGCCGGTTTCGGGTACTCCTGACCTGACTTTTTTCCCTTACAGATATCAGATATGCCATAAGTTACGCAAATACATCATGTCCGAACCCCTACCAAGCGTCGAGATTACTTCTACACCCATCCGTTCCATTTTGAAAATACGAAGACATTTCGAAAGACTGCGGCACCAGTTGAATCGGTTCGGATTTCCCGTCTCTAAACTTCAGCGGTGTCACAGTATTTGGGAAAAAGTTGGCACGCTTTGGTTTGAGTACAAATGTGATATTAGGCTAATCTATGAAATATCTGATATGACGGATGGCATCTGTGTTCTAGCTTGAATAAAAAAAATCTAGTAGTGCATGAGACTGTATCTATTTCGTAGCTACTAACAAAGTCAGGACTCAGTCATAAGTGACTTGGACGTTTTGGATGCGATATAGCGGCTGTGGTCATGAGTAGACCGTTTAGCCGAGCGAGTTTTTCAAACTACCCGCACTTGACCGCAAAACTATTATTACTTAATTAACATTAATGATTTAGTATGTGTTTAAGTCCCAAGTGTAAAAGTAGCTATTAATAAAATTTGCGCATATTTTTAACATTATTAAAATTGAGATTATATTTTTGAGAAAATACAAAGCATTTTAACTTACTCCCAAAACTATTGTCGAAGTTTCGGTTTAAATCGACGCCGAAAGCGGTGCCAAGGTTTCTTCTGCTCTTTCTCCATAAGCGATCCTATAAAAAACTCGCTTAAAATTTGCATAGGAAAAAAATCAAGTGGTGTAACTGTTACACGTTACAGTACCCAAAAAAATGTATCGCCCGTGGTCCTGCTAATTTGTCCTACTCGGGAAAATGCTGTTATTATTTTGAATCATTCAATAATATTTTAATACAAAAATAGGTAGGTTAGGTTAGTTAGGCATCTTCAGTTGCCCGAAGGGCCAAATACCCAGAAAGACGAGTTCAGCCCGTAGGAGAAACTGTTGTAGTAAGACCACGGGCAACAGAGGACCAAAAACGCTAAGAGTGGCCGCAGCTCGCGAGCCTATAAAGGGTTCTTGGTTCGGTGACTGTTACGTCTCGCAGTCTCTATTCGGCTTTTGGAATAAGTATTATACATTATTATAATGCCATGGTTATAACTAATTTTATGTGTTGTCGAGAAGATTATATATTTTTTAAATACAAAATCGTTACTCGTGAACGCCACAGCCATCCAGTAGTGATAGCCAATGTTATCTCACACGCCACGGTCATCAATACAATACAAGACCAACATTATAATCAAAACCAATATTTACAATGGAAATAAAATCCATGTTTCCCTACTAGACGGTACAGAGCACGTCACTTAATTCGCACTGTGGCGGTCAAGAGGTTAACCATAATAACTTACCTTAGGCTATGTCTACTTCGTTAAGGATAAAGACGTTATTTCTGTGTGTATGTATCCTTCCCATGGTCCAATTGGTATGACGCTCCTGATTGGATCAGTTAGAACTGACCGAGTGAGACGGAGTGTGGCAGCTGTCATGCCCATCCACTCCCACACACGGTCAGTTCAAAGCGCCCGGTAAGCGATCAAATTGTTTGTCAAACTTTACGTGTTTGTCAAACAATTTGATCGTGTACGGCTGTGTTTGAGGCGTTTGTCAAACAATCTACGTGTTTGATGCGTTTGATGAAAATCTGGATTGATGTCGAGTTTGTCAAGCAAGTTTGACCGTTTGCGCGGGGCGCTCTAACAAATTTGTTTGATATTTGGTTTGATCGTTTACGCTTATGTTTGATGAAAACGTGAAGTTTGACAAGCAAGTTTGTCAAACAAGTTTGATCATTTTCGGGACGCTTAACGGACAATAGGAAGGATGTTGTATGGCCAGCATTAGTGCAGTAGTAGACGGATGATATTCAGTCGTACTTACCGTCTTATGGGTATATTCATATCCGTCGGGATTGACAACAGGAACAAGCAGCCAATGATAATTGAACGCCAAATGTTTGATGGCAGGATTCTTGGAAGAATCAGAATTGATTAACTCATAATAGAAATACGCCACAAACGCCACGCTCATCCATTCGTGACCATGAATACCGCCTTCCAGAATGGCTTTGGTTTTAGAATGGCGCTTGTTAACAGAGTACACATAAATATCCTTGTTCTCGACAGATTTGCCTATGATTTCGCGACTGACGAATTTGCTGTTGTGGTGCGCCAAATCGGCCATCCAGTTGTTTATATCGTCCAATGTATGGTACTCGTTTAAATTGAAAGTGTCGACACGCAGGGCATGGTAGTATCCAATTCTCTGTTTGTCGAATGAGCTGAAAATAAGTTGTCGCTAAAGATTATTTTTTACAAGCGAGCGAGGCGAGTTTGGGCGAGGGGCAGCACCAACAGTATCCTAAAAATCTTGGGTAGGCTAGACTGTCCATTCATGACCCACTGCCGTGCAATTTCGAACGGTCACGTGCAGTAGTGATTTGTGTCTTTTATACTTACTAACATTAGCAATAAGCAATTATGTAACTAACAAATTGTGGGCCCCAGTTACCCGAAAAAAGAAATTTCATTATAATTATTATTTATTTATTTGGTATGTACCGTAAACCGGGTTGACTTTCATTTACGTGGCGACTTTAAAAAGCAGTAATAATGACGAAATCATTATTTTTTTATTTGCGTTTACTGCTTCCCAACGATGTCTTCATCGACCGCCTTCGCGTCTATATACCAAGCATTCACAGCATATGGACAATATAGATTTTATAGCAATTTTGAAACGATCAAAGTAGCCCCAAAATGATCAAAGTCACCCCGGTTAACGGTATGTATGTATGTATGTAAACTCTTTATTGTGCAAAATAAACATAAAATAAATACAAATGCCAAACACTGAGACACATGGACAAAGGCGGACTTATCCCTTTAAGGGATCTCTTCCAATCAACTTTTGAGTGGATGAGAGAAGTATTACCTATATAGATAGCTTTTTAACCCCGACCCAAAGAGAGTGTCATAAGTTTGTAATAAATAAATAATTTCTTAGAACCTAGTCCCAAATAAAGCAAAGCTCGTACTTTTCATACAAATATCTGGCCCAACCGGGGATCGAACCCGGGACCTCAAGCTTCATGGTCAGATTGTCTAGCCACTAGGCTATCTGGTCGTCAAATAGTTACAATTACAGCTCACAGCTGAGTAGGTACTTGGCTTTACACTTACTCCTGGATATCCTCTGTTTGCACTTCAAAATTCAATTTATAATGAGTTGCCCTCTCCTTGAAAATCTCGTAATCCACTGGGTTGATAAGTAGATGAACTTCTGAATTGACCTAACGAAAGAGAAGCAATGTTAACAGTCAGAAACTATCTAAAGTGAAAAAGAAACAACACCACCGTAGAACTCTGTCGCAATTGACAGGCCGCCGTCACTCATGCGAGTGATATCACCTTATTCGGCGGACATATCCCTTACTGTATAACTTCTACCCGACGGCTGCGAAGCCCAAAGGGAAGACAATGTGTTTACTGTTGGCAACCCAACAGAGTACATTTTTATGTTAAATATTATTTTATTATGGCAACACCGTTGCCCCTTCTTCTGCCTTCAAGATCTGATCTTGCTCCCAGACCAGCATGGTAAAAATATTGATACTATATACGATATTACCTTATGTGGCTTCCTCCAGAACACTATATCTATATATCTTTGGGATTCGAGATTGTTCAGAAATTTCATATCCTCGCTGTTCAGCGGCACTATCTTGACGAGAACAAAATTCTTGTATTTCCTACACTGGCATATTTTGAAGTTGGTAATTAAAATGAAAAAGATTGCGAGCGCTTTTGCATTCATATTTAATGTTTTTGACGAAACAGCTAATAATTTATAAGCGACTCCATTTCTGAGAAAAAAATGTGACAGAATAATTTGAAGCTACCACGTATGTCAACTCACGACGTCTATAATTATAAGTAAAAAAAAATAACCACTCACACCACAGACAAGAGACAGATTACTAAAGTAACTAATAAAAAGAGGACCTTCATATCCGTCCGAGGGGAAGTGCAGTGCTTGTTCCGGTGCACCCTGGGCACCGGTTAATGATTTCCTGGCGGTCTCCGAGGGATATCATTATCCGTTGGCTAAGAGCCCAACGGGGGGGAGGGGGGTCTTTGACCATTACCGTACAACGTTGCCGACATTTAATTTTTGTCACAAGATTTTTGAATTATATTTTTACCGCACTGACATTGGCCCAAGCCTTACGGCCGCCATTAAGGAGAGAGAAGAGAAGACCTTCATCTGGCGTATCTGGCACTTGGTGAAACCCATGGTAAACTTGTGAAAGAAAGGAGCTAGGGAAATTAGTTTGATAGTTTAAAGGTGCGACTACACCGCTGCGTGTACGCAGTGATTTGTCCCATGCGTCACGTTCTCTCACCGTTTCTACATACATTTAGTTGCGTAAACGCACCGTCAACGTCTTTTTCGCAAAAATGTCCGTTAAAGTCGTCATTGTTAACTACATATCAGAACAGGAAGTTAATTGTTGCCGGTCAGTCCATATTAAAAAAAAACATTACTGTTGCGCTAAACTCGACAGTAATGTTGCATACAAATTCCATTACTGTCTAGTTATTAACTTTTTAAAAATGCAGATCACCATTATAAAATAAAGGCACAAGACTTAAAACACCAAATTAAAAAAAAAACTAGTATGACAACGTGTTTATCTGTGTCTGAAATAGTTTCAGGTGCTCTGGGTAGAAAAATACTCTCTTCAAATGCCATTGATAGAAAAAGGCGGCAAAGCAAAACAATTTTCACTATTTTGTTTTCATTTATTTTTGTTGTTGTTTTATTTTCGATTTTTGAGAAAAGCACTTTACTTGCCTCGGCCAGAATAGCATTGCTGGCTTCGTATTATTAAACGGACTCGCAGGCTCCGTTCAAACCAATACTCAGCCAGCAATTGCCTACTTCCTGACCTAGACAGTAATTTACTATTACGCACGGTGTGGCCGGAGCTTACTAGTTCATGCGAACAAAGACGCGAGTAAAAGCTTGTGAAAAGAAAATTGAGAACAGAGTTTCGCTAAAATACCCAACGTCATATGAATGTCTCGATCCTTTTTATGGATTTCATAAAATTACCATTAATGAATAATAGAATACCGTCTGTCCATCCTCATAAGCTTTTTATGTGTATGCTAAATCCGTCCCTTACTGATTTATAGGGTGCCCGTAAATCCCCCACTATTAGGGACTCGGTGACCACACGGCTATTGTATGGGACAAGTCCCATTGTCCATTCAGGGTATGTTTTATGCTACGGCAAAAGGGAAATTGGTACGAGAAGTTTTTCAACCTTATGATTTGGGACAAAATTATGAAAAGAATATGAACGAGAAAACGCACGCGCTTACCTCCAAGTTTATTGCTGACTAGCTTCAGTCCACTACTTTGTCCGAACAGAAATAACAACTTCCATGTCTAAATCCAAGTTATGAGCCAATGAATCCACTTATAGACCAACCGCTAAAATGAGCCCTCGCCCTCGCGGTGCAGGGGCGCGGGGTGCGACGACACAAGGGACCGTGACAGGTGCGGGGAGACGGGCGCACTACCCGCCCCCACCTCTCTCGGTCCCCTAGGCGTTTTGGCGTGAAGAAGCCACGAACATTAAGCTAAATTTTAAAATAAATTTTGCACTAATTCAGAAACAAAAATTCACAGGTGCGAGCCCGGGTGTGAACACACAATCCTCTGCTTGAGAGGCTTTTGGCTAAACCACTAGCAACGACTTTTTCATATGAATATTGTTATTATTATTACCTTCTGCGAAGAATACTTTTATCACGCTCCCGCGGAAACTATACAACTTTCTGAAATGAAAACTATCCTATTATTTATTCTAGACTTCTAATATGGTGTAGGTAAAAACTTCTCCGCAATCGGTTCAGTGGTTACAGCGTGAAAGCGAAACAAACGAACTCACTTTTGCATTTATAATATTAGCAGTAACGAATGGATGCCGTACAGAAAAGAGACAGAAAGAGAGACGTATTTATTTACACGCCTTCGATACACGTAGAGAAAAAAAGAAACAGTATTTTACATTAGATCTCCCATGCTGGTCTGGGAGTAAAGAAAAAACATAGAATTTACCAGTTGCTTCTCTTCCCGCGCAGATGGTAAAAGCCCATCAAGGGAATGGGCGAAAGTCTTAGGAATAATGTTATAGGCGATGCCGCTAGCAACCCATCACTATTCTGATTTCCCTTTCCACCTATACGCCCTTAATCATAATTATATAAAAATTGTAGCAACATGGTGTCAAATGGTCCCCACTCAGCATATTGTTGCGGCTAGCCGCAATGCTGTTTTTACAGTGGCTTTGTTTTGTTCATATAAAAACTCTACCAACCCTTTATTGAATTGAAAAGTTCTTAAATAAAATAATAGCTGAGATAGAAATTAGTACAGTATCTAAAAGTCACTGTTCCCTTTTGGACGGTGCAGTTTCAATTAGACATGCACTCTAAAGTTTGGCCGTGGGATTCAGGCAGCCTATTTTAGTGATGCCCAAAACATCGATTTAAATCTGGAAATCGTCATGGACATCGACAGTACTACCGACATTATTTTCAGAATTAAAAAAAAATTAAATAGATGCTTTTCAAAGTTTTGTCGATAGTTGCAGAGCCCGTCAAAATATCCCTCTTGAAATTATAATGTAAAGTGTTAGTACCTTCTGAGGATAATTTTGAACACAATGTCTGTATACACAAAAGGTTTGTAACACACAAACGGACACGACGAAACTACAAGGTTTCCGTTTTGCCGTTTGAATAGGGAACTTCAAAATTCGAATATACCATCAGCTAAATTATATCACATCATAAAATATAATCTCAATGAGATGTGACGTCAACTTGAAAATTCGACTTTAGCGGCATTTTTATTTGATAGGAAATTAGATGGAAAATGATAGACCACACATTTGGCCGACCGCATTGCTTTTATTTATATCGACATTTTAAATATTCATCCATCGAGCTACATCACTAAAAATTTCGTGTCACCTATGACGTTCTAAAAACTAAAAAACTTTATTATTCAAAATGGCCGCTCCCTTGAAACCGTATTACAAATGATCATCACGAAACAATAAAATAAAAATAAAAGCTCACAATATGACTATATTCCGCGGTGGCCTAAGATGATTTTCGGGATATTTAATGGGCCAGAAAAGGGCCCCGGGAATTTATCGTGCTATAATAAATCCCGGGAATTGGGATACAAGACCGGGCACTTAGCTAGAATTGGTGTTGCGTCAACTCTTGCGTGTGAGTTGACATTCGAATAGAAAATGTGAAGACATTACTTACATGTTATATCTTAGGAATCATGTTACAGGCGATGCGGTTAGCAACCCATCGCTATTTTGATCCCCTTTTCACCTATACGCCCACAACCATGCTAAAGGTGGCCTTTAGGTCTTGTTACCTTAGGTCCTGTCTACCTTGTAAGGGATAAAGCCGTGATTTATGTATGTATGTATTTCTAAACGACACTACTGAAAATTAGAACACAGAAAAATCCGAAAAGTAAAGCTAAGGCCGGGAATCGAACCCGGATCCTCGTCATTCCGTGACGCGTGCCCCCTACACCACCCATAGCAGGTGGGTAAGCCTTCGATTTTTTCTGTCTGTCACTAGCTGTCCATTTAAGAATGAACATGTCAGCTCCTCACGTGACCTTGTTACTATGCTAATTTTTGTCGCCAAGCGTCATCTGTTCGAATGATAGTGTGGGGATAGGTAGGATAATTCATCGGGCTAGGATAGTTCAGCCAATCCGGAACCCGCATTCAACGGTGCCGTTGCCATCCCGGGGCGGCCAGTGGACGTTGCGGTGGTCACCGTAGTGCGCCCGTAACGCCCGCAGTTCAAGGCCTGGAGGGATCGTGTGTGTTTTTAGACAGTAGGCCTCTCCCCTCCTTCCATAGGGAAGGCAGCAGCGAGTTGGAGAGCCCGTCATACCTCCGTTCGTGCTGCCCCGAGCGCGGAGATGCATAAGGCGCATTTTCCACACGTTAAAAAAAAAAGGATAGTTAAGCCAGCAAAGAAGTTTGTATCAAAAATGACCATGAAACTTCTTTTTCTTCTTTTTCTTATTTATGGCGGTATCAAGTCGTTATAGCGACGATAACTTCGCCAATGTCAAAGTAACAAAAATATAATTAAAAAATCTTGTGACAAAATGTCGGCAACGTTGTACGGTAATGGTCAATAACCCTCCCCCCCCTGTCGGGCTCTTAGCCAACGGTCAATGATATCCCCCAGAAACTGCCGAATCATTAGCCGATGCTCAGGGTGCACCGGGCCAAGCTCTGCTCTTCCCCCCGGACGGATCCGAAAACTAACCGCAGCTCTTGACCACACGCGGAGGTAACCCGACTCGCACCCCCACGTGAAACTTAAGAGAATAATTAGCTATCGCGCTACAATCGTTTGACTAGTGTGCTCTCAGCCTTAGCAGGTACAGTCAGCGTCATGTAGTTTGAAGGATCCAAGTCGGCCAAATAATTCGGTACACCATAGAAATACACACACATACATACACATACACAAATCACGTCTTTATCCCTTACGGGGTAGACAGAACCTAAGGTAAAAGGTACCTACAGGCCACATTTAGCAAGATTGTGGGCGTAACTATTGGTGGAAAATGGAATCAAAATAGTGATGGGGTGCTAGCCTCATCGCCTATAACATGATTCCTATGATTTTCGCCCACTCCCTCGATGGGCTTTTACCATCTGCGTGGGTAGAGAAGCAACTGGTACATTCTATGTTTTTTCTTTGCTCCCAGACCAGCATGGAAGCTTTTATTTCTTTTTATAGTTAGGTATATTTAGTTAGTTTTAAGCATTGTATATTTAGTTAACTTGTAGATCTTGTAAATATATTTTGTTTTTTTATTAACTATTTTTTTTTAATATGAATAGGAAGGCAAACGAGCAAGTGGGTCACCTGATGGTAAGTGATCACCACTGCCCATAGACACCCGCAACCCCGGAGGGATTGCAGATGCGTTGCCAACCTAGAGAACTAAGATGAAATGCCTCTTGTGCCCGTAATTTCCCCGGCTGATGATCGTTATTTAACCTATTTTTAAATTTAAATTAGTTCACGTCACCATAAAAGTTGTCGTCGCTTATTCTAGCTCATACTTAATTAATAGACCAAAAAACATCAAGCCCGCTCGCTAGACTAACTTTTCATATTATTCAAAAGTTCTTAGCCATTGAAGTTGGCGCCATTTTCATTAGTTTTAAAGTTTTAATTAGGGGGATTTGGTAGCGTCTTTTGAGATCACAAGAAACGCGAAGCAGAAAAGTAGTGTTTAAGTATCTTACTGACTGCTTTCTGCACCCCCTTCCGATTGTACCGCATCTGTTGGCGACGTGCTCAGTAAGGCAATCTTTTCAATTTAAAGTTTATATATTTTCTGTGAAATTGTCGGTTAGGTGGTGTGACGTAGCTTTGATGCTTGAACCAACGACCTTAAGCGCCCGGTAAACGATCAAATTGTTTGTCAAACTTTACGTGTTTGTCAAACAATTTGATCGTGTACGGCTGTGTTTGAGGCGTTTGTCAAACCATCTACGTGTTTGATGCGTTTGATGAAAATCTGGATTGATGTCGAGTTTGACAAACAGGTTTGTCAAGCAAGTTTGACCGTTTACGCGGGGCGCTGTAACAAATTTGTTTGATATTTGGTTTGATCGTTTACGCTTATGTTTGATGAAAACGTGAAGTTTGACAAGCAAGTTTGTCAAACAAATTTGATCGTTTATGGGGCGCTTTAGACCCACCAGTGGTCTTTGGCTAACCGAGCGCGGCACATACGTACCTTTCCCTTTTTTTTAATTCATACGTGGTGTCGGGTTTGACAAATTAAAATGCTTTTTGACGACCGGATAGCCTAGTGGTTAGAGACCCTGACTATGAAGCTAGAGGTACTGGGTTCGAATCCCGGTAGGGGCAGACAGTTGTATGATGAATACGAATGCTTGTGCCCGAGTCGTGGATGTTGTATGTATTTAAGTATGTATTTATCTACATTATATAAGTATATTTATCCGTTGCCTGGTACCCATAGTACAAGCTTTGCTTAGTTTGGGGCTGGGTCAATTGGTGTAATTTGTCCAAAGATATTTATTATTTATTTTATTTATTATTTTTCGCGAGTTCTACGCCGTTTTTTAACGGAACATCCACAACAGTCCTACCTTTGAGATAGATTTAGTTACTTGGCCGTTGGTTCCGAAAATCGGTTGCGGTGTATTAGTCTATAGTAGAGATGTATTAAATAAGTAACCAAATGACCTGTTGTATGTAGTAGTGTACAGAACTGGTATAATATAATAATAATAATAATATCTTGGGATAATTGACACCAATAAAATTTACCTAGCCCCAAACTAAGCAAAGCTTGTAATTTGGGCACAAGACAACGGATAAACATACTTATATTATAGATGAACATTATACTTAAATACATATAAAACATCCAAGACTCGAGAACAAACATTCGTATTTTTCGTACAAACATCTGCCTCGACCGGGGAACGAACACGAGACCTCAAGCTTCATAGTCAGGTTCTCTAACTATTAGGCTATCCGGTCGTCATCATGGGACTGTCATTTTTTTTTAATTCGTCAATATGGAACTGTCATTTTTTTTTTATTTGGAACGTCAATTTGTCTATTCGCACACATTACTCACACATACAACAGTAGGCTTATTACCTAACTCGCTCGCAATCGCCATCGTGCTCATTTTGACAGTTCTTGTATGAATGTGACAGCTAGCTGATTCTGATGCCAATTGTCAGCCCATACATGAACTGTCAAAATGAACACGATGGCGATTGCGAGCGAGTTAGGTAATAAGCCTACAGGTCATTAGCTTAAGTTTTTTACCTATAGCATGGAAGCAAGCCCAGACGTAAAAGTTTTAAAAAGTGCTAACACACAAATTTGTAGCAATAATGTTGGCAACATTCCGCTCAGTATCGCTAAATTTGTAGTTCCGTGCCTTCTTCAAACTTTACTTGTAACGTTTAACATCGCGCAGCGTACCTAATAAACAAAGCGTACAAGTTACAGTAAGTTCACTTAACGGAATTTTACTACAATCAGTTTTAATAATAAATTAAAACAAGCTTTTTTGGCAAGGTCATTTTTTCCACTTGCTGGACCAGTAGACCGACGACATCGTCACATTTGCGTGAAACCGGTGGTTGCAGGTGGCGAGTTGTCATTCATTGCGGTGTTCTAAGGTGACGATGAGGTAATTAATTTTGACCAAAATTGCATCTCGTCAAGACGAATCAAACAAGCCCAAACTCGATTGGGTTGCCTCGTTCCATTATAGAATTCCTGGGGCCGCCATCCAGTTTCATCATCGCTTTGTCACGGAATATACATGTCATGTCATATGACTCACATGCATGTAAAATTTCAGCTCAATCGGAAAACTATTTATAAAAAATTTCAAGGCAATCCGACTCCTAAAAGCAAGTTTTTGACTCAAAAAAAATGATGAACAGGTCCAGTTAAACATAAACTTTTAAAAATAACTTCCATGCTGCTCTGGGAGCAAAGAAAAAACATAGAATGTACCAGTTGCTTCTTTTCCCGCGCAGATGGTAACAGCCTGTCGAGGGAATGGGCGAAAATCATAGGAATCATGTTATAGGCGATGCGGCTGGAAACCCATCACTATTTTGATTAAATTTTTCACCTATACGCTTAAAATCTTGCTAAACGTGACCTGTAGAACTTGTTGGCTTAAGTTCTGTCTACGCCGTAAGAGATATAGACGTGATATGGGTTTGTGTAAGACTAATAGATTATTGTATTGTTACCTAATTTACATAAGTATGCAAGATTTCAGCTCAAGCGGTTGCAGATATCTGCTTCGAAATTGTGTTGCAAGATTCCACTCGGATGAACATAAATTGCAAGTTAAATAATATCTTGTAAAAAAATATAGAGCTCGCTGCTGATAAAACAGTTATGTAACCGAAGCGTGTTGCAGTTCCCAACTTCGCTATTATGTTTATATTTGTAACGTTACTCAATATACTTTAGTAAGTAGCGTTCTTCCTATATCGACTTCTCATAGTAGGTAACTATGTGGTAGCTTAGTGTCTTACTCTGTTGAAGTCTGTCAGTCTCACATTGTAGGTACTTAATTTCGCAAAATCGTTTCTTATTCCCAAAATTTCACAAATGGAACATAATCTAACAGTTTGGGCTTTGATGAGTCAGTCAATTATTTAAATCTGTGTGATTCCAAACAAATGCCGGAATTTAAATTATCTTTGACTAGCTTGCTAGCGCAGAATTAAATATGGCCTATGTTCATCAGAGTGCGAGAGTGAAACAATTTTTCAAATCGGTTCAGTAGTTTCGGAACTTATTTAATACAAATAAACAAACAATCAAATCCATTATACGTACATACATCCATGATACATTTACCGTAGGTCCTGATATATTTACCGTAGGTCCTGATACATTTACCGTAGGTCCTGATATATTTACCGTAGGTCCTGATACATTTACCGTAAGTCCTGATATATTTACCGTAGAGCCTGATAAATTTACCGTAGGTCCTGATACATTTACCGTCGGTCCTGATACATTTACCATAGGTCCTGATATATTTACCTACCGTAGGTCCTAATACATTTACTGTCGTTCATGATACATTTACCGTAGGTTCTAATACATTTACCGTAGGTCCTGATACATTTACTGTCGGTCATTATACATTTACCGTAGGTCCTGATACATTTACAGTTGGTCCTGATATATTTACCGTAGGTCCTCATATATTTACCGCAGGTCATGATACATTTACAGTAGGTCCTGATACATTTACCCTAGGTCCTGATACATTTACCGTAGGTCCTGATACATTTACAGTTGGTCCTGATACATATACCGTAGGTCCTCCTATATTTACCGTAGGTCCTGATACATTTACCGTAGGTCCTGATACATTTACCGTAGGTCCTGATACATTTACCGTAGGTCCTGATACATTTACCGTAGGTCCTGATACATTTACCGTAGGTCCTGATACATTTACCGTAGGTCCTGATACATTTACAGTAGGTCATGATACAATTACAGTTGGTCCTGATACATTTACCGTAAGTCTTTTTCAATCAGAGATACGTGATCCAAACTTTAAAAGACTCGAGTATACTCAGACATTTTAATAAGACAGTCATTCTTTTCAACAAAACGGATGACGGCATAAAAATCTGTCCAAAGATGGCGGATAGCTTTTTAATTTCTTGAAATAGCCTGTTAAATGACTAAAGTTCGGTATCCCTCTAATCCCGCAAGTGCCTCCGGCTCCACAGTGAGTATTATTTATATCAAATATGAAGTTTTGGGCATTCTAAGGTCCAAGAAGCCGTCAGTAGACAACGAGACAGGAGATTAAGAAGTTAAATAAAAGTGTACCTTCGAAAGACACTTTGGAAAGGGCTTAAGGCTTCAAGTTGCTATGGAATTTCGACTTTAATTATTCGTGTGAAAGCTCATATTGTATGTGCTGCTGGAATCGATGTTGGTCGTTTTGCAATTACGTTTTTACTTAAATAATAGAAAAAGTTTTTCACGTCAGTGTTGGTCGATTGTATTTTTAAGATCGTTGGCGATTTTTACGTCTTCAGTCTTTTGCGATATATTTTTGTTAAAACTTTAACCAAGTTAAAAAACTGCCAAGTGCGGGTCGGACTCACGCATCGAGGGTTTCGCACAAATTCTATTACCGCCTAAGCAAAACGGAGGCAGTGCGAGATCATTTTATACTGGTTATTACATAGGTAGATAGACATAAAAATATTGTTTTTAGTATTTGTTGTTATAGCGGCAACAGTAATACGTCACCTGTGAAAATTTAATTTGTAGCTAACACGGTTTATGTGCATGAGATACAGCCTGATGACCGACAGACAGACAGACGGCGAAGTCTTAGTAATAGGGTCCCGTTTTTATCCTTTGGATACGGAACCCTAAAAATAAGCTTTGCTTCTGTTGATCAGAACACTTAGAGCCTGTTTAACCACTCTATTAAATTCCAGTTATCTTAAGTGTCAGTTATATTATGGTATCTCTGTCTGATTCGTAGTAATAAATAGAGACGGAATCATAGATAACGGACACTTTAGATAGCTAAAACATAACAGAGAGAGGTAAAACATGCCCTCAAAGTAACAAGACTTAAACGCCACGTTTAGCATAATTGCGAGCGTGTAGGTGGAAAAGGGAATCGAAATAGTAATGGGTTGCTAGCCGCATTGCCTATAACATGATTCCTGAGATTTTCGCCGAAAATTACATCTCCTTGGGTTACCTAGTAATTAATAGAAGGCTAATTCCACGCTGGTCTGGGAGCAAAGTAAAAACAGAATGTACCAGTTGCTTCTCGTCCCGCGCAGATGGTAAAAGCCATCGAAGGAATGGGCGAAATTCTTAGGAATCACGTTATGGGCGATGCGGCTAGCAACATATCACTATTTTGATTCCACTTTCCACCTATACGCCCGCAGTCCTGCTAAACGTGGCCTTAAGGTTTTGTTACCTTAGGTTCTGTCTGCCCGCCGTAAGGGATATAGACGTGATATATGTATGTAAGTATGTAAAATCCTACTAATATTATAAATGTGAAAGTTTGTGAATATGTTTGAATGTTTGTTACTCTTTCACGCCAGAACGGCTGAAGAGATCTGGATGAAATTTGGAACATCGATAGATTATAGTCTGGAATAACACATAGGCTACTTTTTATCCCGGAAAATTGCGTAATTCCTGCGGGATAGCGATAAACGAATTCTATGCAGACGAAGTTGCGGGCAACAGCTAGTAATATACATAATTAATGTAATAACATAGCATTAATAACCTTATCAGTTATGTCAAAATGGGTCCAACTAATTAGTAAGTTCATTACCAGCCATTCGAACGCTTATAAGGCATATAATGATTTAGATTGTCATATTATTATATATCGTCGTCCATTTTAAATAAAACGAAATAGGCCTTGTTACCTTAGGCTCTGTCTACCCCGTAAACAATATAGACGTGATTAGTGTATGTGTGTACGTGTAATTATCAATTTATTACAAAACAAACCTAAAAATAAAAGCCAAATAGAAACTCCTAACAAACAGCAACTAACCGTAGTACCCAATTAATAACACTCATTTAAGCGCTAAGGGCGTGTGCACACGGTAATCAACTAAAACAAAGGCATATATCACTCAGATGATGGAAGCCGATACGTCAGTGGAGACACGCCCTAATAAAAAGTGCGATGTTTACTGTCATAGTTCGGGTCTTACCTTACTCTACTTAGATTAAAATACGTAATTTTATTTATCACTAGCTTCTGCCCGCGACTTCGTCTGCGTAGAATTATACGTAAAAACCTTCCTCTTGAATCACTCTATCTATTAAAAACCCGCATCAAAATCCGTTTTTTAGTTTTGAAGATATAAGCATACATAGGGACACAGGGACATAGGGACAGACAAAGCGACTTTGTTTTATACTAAGTAGTGATTCACTTCCATGATGGTCTGGGAGCAAACAAAACGTATAATGTACGAGCTGCTTATCTACCTTCGCATATGGTAAAAGCCCAAATGGTCGAAAACCTATGAAACATAAATAATAGGTGATGCGGCTGGCAACTCATCACTATTTTCCACCTACACGCCCAAAATCATGCTTAACGTGGCCTTTACGTCTTGTTACCTTAGGATCTATCTACGCTGTAAGGAATAAATACGTGAATGATGTTTGTATTTAATTCAAGGCGTTTCCATAAGACAACTCTTAACTTTCTGTGGAGACGATAAAACTAGTTCCACGAAACAAAATGAAAATGATACAATATTGACAACTCGAAATCCAAACAGTGGTTAGCCGACGATATTTCCTGTCATCCATGTCAATTCACGGATGTGTTGTCTCTTTTTTTCTCTAAACGAGGTGTGGTATTGTAAACGTGGCGAGATTTTTGCTATTTTAGTAAACGACAAAATCAAGAGGAAGTTTGATTTGCTTAATCAAAGTTACTTTGGTTATTTTTAAGTAGGTATTTTTCAAAGCATCTTCAATCAAGAAAAATGTGCGCAAAAACTTCTATTACAGTTCATCATTTTTCTGTTTGTATTTTTTTTATGTGTAGGTACCTATGGAACGTGACGTACAGGAAAAAAAAACACAGTAAACTCAGGGACTCGTGTTTTCTTGTACGAGAATTGATAGTGAAAAATCCAATATAGTAAAATTCTGTAAAAATTATTATGTAGAATTTTTTTTTCGAAAACGCTCAACAATGTATTGTGTCGATCTCGCGGCAGTTTTTTCGGGAGTATCTATTTGGCTTTTATTTTTAGGGTAATTGAGTGACACTCATTCCTAGGTAGAGTTTAGAACTACCCTAATGTAAATAACGACGCTGCTTAGTCATTCTAATGCAATTTTCGTCGACAATTACAAAAACTGTCAGCCTGTACAATAATCTACTATTATTGGCTTGACTTTATACTACATCATTAGGCAATAATTAATCATTATTTAACTGGAGGCAACCCGCATTACTATTAAAAATATACGTGTACATAACGTGTTTACCCAATATTCGAAAGTTACCTGAAATGAATTCTCAAAATATTCTCGCTATTCCGTGAGGTAACGTGAAAACAGGCGAGTTTGTGCGACACATAAATTATTCATGCAAATGCTTTTCTTTAAAACACATAAGCTCGCTCGCGTTTCAAAACTCCTTATCATATGTACATTTTCGAAAATCAGACGTTAGTACGCTACAAAAAGAAAGAGAGAAAGAAAAAGTACATTTATGTCAATCACAAAATGTAGTTAAAAAAACAAAAACATATAAAAAGCTACCAGAAAAATAAATTGTCTTCCGTTGGGGCCATCGGCTGATGCGTACATTAAAAGATAAATATATAAAAATATCTAAATATAGAACGTACCAATTGCTAACGGAGAGTGGTGAAACATGCCCTCAAAGTAACAAGACTTAAACGCCACGTTTAGCATAATTGCGAGCGTGTAGGTGGAAAAGGGAATCGAAATAGTAATGGGTTGCTAGTCGCATCGCCTATAACACGATTCCTGAGATTTTCGCCAAAAATGACATCTCCTTGGGTTACCTGGTAATAAATAGAACGCTAATTCCATGTTGCTCTGGGAGCAAAGGAAAAACATAGAATGTACCAGTAGTTGCTTCTCGTTCCGCGCAGATGATTAAAACCCATCGAAGGAATGGGCGAAATTCTTAGAAATCTTGTTATAGGCGATGCCGCTAGCAACCCATCACCATTTTGATTTCCCTTTCCACCTATTCGCCCACAATCTTGCTAAACGTGGCCTTAACGTTTTGCTACCTTAGGCTCTGTCTACCCCGTAAGGGATAAAGACGTGATATATGTATGTATGTATAAAAATACCTTTCAGTCCAAATTTCAGTTTCTTTACTAAGTAGGCTTGTCATGCATTGATGATCAATCAGTTAGGACAAGAAACGTATATTCATGTCGCACAGAGCTAGTGTTGCGAACTCTTTGCCTTTTTTATGACATTTATGTTTTTATAATTTGAATTTGATTTTGATATGACTTTTTGTCAGTTGTTAGTATTTTGCTGTTTCCACTAAGGGAGAATAGAATATTTTGCTGTTCGGTATTATAGTCTTGAGCTGAGGAACTGCTTTTCATTCAGATACTATTTTTTTTTTTTTTTTTTTATATGAATAGGAAGGCAAACGAGCAAGTGGGTCACCTGATGGTAAGTGATCACCACTGCCCATAGACACCCGCAACCCCGGAGAGATTGCAGATGCGTTGCCAACCTAGAGGACTAAGATGAAACGCCTCTTGTGCCCGTAATTTCCCCGGCTGTCTTACTCTCCACACCGGAACACAGCAGTGCAAGCACTGCTACTTAGCGGCAGGATATCTCTAACTATACAGTCCACTCACTTTTATCCGCTTCAGCCAGCTTACTTGCGCATGTCGTCCCGGGGTAGAATGATGGCAAGATTATTACAATAAATGCCCAGAAACCACATTCCCACTAGATATACAACTATGTATATGTCGTAAGTAAACTGAGTGCCATCGTAAGCACCGCTTACGAGTGTCAACTGTCATGTAAGCACATTACTAACGATTAGCCGACTTAGCTGTGTGACGAGACAGCCAATTAGTGGAGGATACGAGCACAGTATAAAGTCAGTAAATAATCCGCACATACATACATACTTAATTCAAAATTCCTAATATATTGTTGTAAATTGACCGCCAAGGGTTCTTTTACATGTCTTTTTTTAAACTTCCGTCCGTTCCGTCAAACCGTTTTGCAAATCTTACAATTGTTATTGCAGAATAGCGAGGCATTTCCTTTTAATATAATTTATGCAGTGACTACGTTTAAGCCTATTCCTGTAAAAATTTGACGAATTGTATGTAAAGTTCAGTTACTGGATTTATACTATGACACAAAGGATGTCACGTTGTACCAGAATTCTATGATTAATCTTTAGGGTGAACCGAGATCAGCCCTATGTGGTAAGCTTAGGGTTCAATTTTCAATAGACTGAAATGAAATGCATACATACCTACATAATAGCACGTCTTTATCCCTTACGGGGTAGACGGAGCCTAAGGTAACAAAACCTCAAGGCCACGTTTAGCGTGATTGTGGGCGTATGGGTGTAAAGGGGAATCAAAATAGTGACGGGTTGCTAGCCGCATCGCCTACAACATGATTTCTAAGATTGCCACCCATTCCCTCGATGAGCTTTTACCATCTGCGCGGGAAGAGAAGCAACTGGTACATTCTATGTTTTTTTGGAAGTAAAATAAAATAAATGTATTCAAATGTAACAAAACCGGGGTGTGTATAGATTGTAATCAAAGCCAGGTGACAACACTATATTTCATAACATAATAGTTGGAACCCTCCAACATAAATGAAGCCATAAACTATTTCCTGTTATTATTAAAACACAAAATGGAGACCGGTACTGCCGAATTATGCTAATGCAATATTTTAATCCGTCTCCCAACGAATTTACTGTTATGTTTCTGTTTTTAGGGTAACATAATAAGAATGTCGGTAAAGAAAAATAGTACTTTTACAGAATTATTCCAGACTATTTTACCAGAGGATTAGGTTATAGGGGAATCACGTTATAGGCGATGCGGCTAGCAACCCATCACTATTTTGATTCCCCTTTCCACCTATACGCCCTTAATCATACTAAACGTGGCCTTAAGGTTTTGTTACCTTAGGCTCTGTCTTCCCCGTAAGGGATATAGGCGTGATTTACGTATGTGTGTGTGGGATTAGGTTTGTTTGATTAAATAGCCCTGTAAATATTGTTCAGGATTTTTCATACGTTCATACCGTTAGAATTTACCAGTTGCTTCTCTTCCCGCGCAGATGGTAAAAACCCGTCGAGGTAATGGGCGAAAGTCTCAGGAATCATGTTATAAGCGATGCGGCTAGCAACCCGTCACTATTTTGACGCCCCTTTCCAATACGCCCACAATCATGCTAAACGTGGCCTTTAGGATGATACCTTAGGCTCTGTCTTCCCCGTGAAGGATAAAGACGTGAATTATGTGTGTGTGGGTGTGTGTGTTCAAGTTAAGAGAATTTTGATTGATTTACCATATAATTTCATATCAAAATATATTTCGGTGTCTGTGCGCTACCTACTAATTTGTTTGAAGTCGGTGCCTCTACTGTAATAGTGATAAACTCAAAAGGCCGACCTGCTATGGACG
Source organism: Pandemis corylana (assembly GCA_949127965.1). Classification (NCBI taxonomy): domain Eukaryota; kingdom Metazoa; phylum Arthropoda; class Insecta; order Lepidoptera; family Tortricidae; genus Pandemis; species Pandemis corylana. Next base: position 2,557,191 of record OX421868.1, on the reverse strand, counting down.
GTGTAAGTCTAAGGGAATGATGAGGATCCGGGTTCAATTCCCGGCCATAGCTTACTACTTAGATTACTTTTACATAGATTACTTTTCGGATTTTTCTGTGTTCTAATTTTCAGTGTGTTTAGAAATTTAAATCCAATAGGCACCGAATTCCAACAAATCGCCTACTTGTCGAAGTGGCCAAAAATTTGCATGCATAGGACGACAATGAAAGCGCAGCCATCTTTGTTTAACGTTTATGAACGCAAAACATAGATACAAAATGGCATAACACCGCCCCCAATAATCTACCAAACCGGAATATCTTATCCTATCCTTCCATCCTACTTAACATTTCACGAGACAACACTTTCTACTCCATAACTTAAAGAACAAATTTCACAACTTCCCGAAAGCACTGCATTCACCCTTAAACAAAGGCCATATTTCCCGTTGTTGGATTCCCGACAAAATTTATGTAACAACTCAGAAACCTAATTAATTGGCACTTAACGAAACTTTGCAACTCAGCCGACAATGTTTACGGAAAATAAGATAAAAGCACAAGTGCCTTTTTGTTTTGTAATTAATTTTCGTGGAGATTATTAATATATATTGTAAAGAGTAACTCGGGTAACGTCTCTGCTCGGACAGGTTTATGCGAGATCTAGTTAAGAAATCAATTTCGTAAAATATTTATTACAACCCGCGAGCCATACAGATTTTTCTTGTTGTCTCGCTCACTCTTAGGTACCCGAAAAGCGTTCTAAGCTCACTGACTGTACACTGTTGTCTTTCGTAGTTAGTTTCATTAAAAAAGGAGTTGAAGATTTTAATAAATAACGTAACAATACAATACAAAACAAATCTTCCATTTTATACCACAAAAATACTCTGAAGTTACAAAATTTTAACAGGGTAGTAAAAAGCGGTCTCTACCTTTGCATTTAATGCAATTGCAAGTAATTAAAGTCAAATTCCGCCATAATGTGTTTATTTCTTTCTCGTTCTTACATAATTAAAACCTTATTTCTATCCCTTTCATTCGTCCTTTAAACTAAACAATCTTGCATCACGCTCATCCATCAGTATATTTCTCATTCTGTCTCTTTCACGCATTACGTTTCGTTCCACCTTACATGCCCAAGCATTGCGTGCAAACTTTATTAAAATACTCTTCTCTAATCTATAAAATGGTCGTTACAACTTCACGCCCGATCATTCTGTCCTTCTCACTCTCAAATTAATGACTATTAGTGTGAGCAGAACGGTGCAAATCGAACTTTAAAAATGGAATTTAGATATATAAGACCTGGAACTTACCATGACCTCTTAATGCTCGCTGTCAGATCCATACTAAAAATGACAGCTAAACTTAAACTGAGTCCAAATTAGATCGCATTAAGATGTCGTAAGAGGCAGTAAGCACCATTGAATTGCTTCGCAGGTATGTGCAAGTATCCTCAAGATGTTTCACCGATAAGCTCATGATAAATTGGAAATGTAGGTATTAGATACGTGTGCGAGCCCAGAATTGAAACCCACGATCCTCTGCTTAAGATGTACACATACATACATATATCACGTCTTTATCCCTTACGGGGTAGACAGAGCCTAAGGTAACAAAACCTTAAGGCCACGTTTAGCATAACTGTGGGCGTATAGGTGGAACGGGGAGTCAAAATAGTGATGGAATGCTAGCCGCATCGCCTATAACATGATTCCTAAGATTTTACCGCCTGCACGGGAAGAGAAGCAACTGGTACATTCTATGTTTTTTCTTTGCTCCCAGACCATGGAAGAACACCAGGTACAAGAGGTACAAGAGGAACAAGAGGTACACCAGGTCGGATAATTTTGTTAGTACTTATTTTTTTACATTTATTTTTTTCACTTCCATGCTGGTCTGGGCACTTCTATGCTGGTCTGGGAGTAAAGAAAAAACATAGAATGTACCAGTTGCTTCTCCTCCCGCGCAGATGGTAAAAGTCCATCGAGGGAATGGGCGTATGAATCATGTTATAGGCGATGCGGCTAGCAACCCATTACTATTTTGATTCCCCTTTCCACCTATACGCCCACAATCGTGCTAAACGTGGCCTTTAGGTCTTGTTACCTTAGGCTCTGTCTACCCCGTAAAGGGATAAAGACGTGATTTGTGTGTGTATGTTTATGTGTTATTTTTTTAATTCAAATTGCTCATTACCGCATAAAGTCACGATTAACAATAAGCGTGATAAGGGGTCTCCAGACGCTGTGAGTTGCGAACTCGGCAATTCAACAAACTCCGCTGTCGTGTGAAGGCTGCATTACGTAAGTTGCTATTGTCTTTGGAACTCGGTGGCTTCTTATGACTTGTTTAAAGTTTCCAGTTTTATGATGAGTTCATTAATTTGTCGTTTGATTCGTTGGTCGCGAATTCATACAAAAAAAAACATGGAACAATATTGTTTTTTCTAGAATTTTCTATCAAGTTCCATAGACCAATTTTCAATGTTTTTATGCGTTGCGTAAGACAAAATACCCCATGAACTGTTAATTTAATCGGCTGTCGGCTTCTCTTCCCGCGCAGATGGTAAAGGCCCATCGAGGAAATGGACGAAAATAGGAATCATGTTATAGGCAAAAAGTAGACTAACTAAACAGATCTATATGGGGAGTGTGAATGGTTAGGTTGGGAGGGGAAGGCCTAGACGGACATTCCGAGACCAAATAGGAGACGTTTTGAAAAAAAGTCAGGTCAGGAGTACCCGAAACCGACGAACATGTATGAAGAGATTGATGACTGTGGATGAAGCGAAAGAAATATGTCAGGATCGTAGCAAGTGGAATAAAGTAGTCTCTGCCTACCCCTGTGGGAAAGAGGCGTGACGGTATGTATGTATGTATGTATGATATAGGCAAGGCGGCTAGCAACCCATCACTATATTGATTCCCCTTTCCACCTATACGCCAATAATCATGCTAAACGTGGCATTTAGGTCTCGTTACCTTAGGCTCCGTCTTCCCCGTAAGGGATAAATACGTGATTTATGTACGTATGTTTGTATGTCTTAATCTCCACGCCGGCACACAGCAGCGCAAATGTTGCTGCTTGATGGCAGGATTAGCGAGTCAATAAGATGGTAGTAGCAATGTGAACGGTCTTTGCTTTTCTTCTAGAATCTTCTCTCTTATGTAGGTAACTCTTAAATCTAATATAGCTAGTCTTTTAGACAACTGAGTATGTCATAAATATTATAGTACGTAGATACTAGTAGTGTGGACTTCCAGGCGGGGGGAGCGTTTTCACCCATTTGTTGTTAACATAGCATTGGCCCGCACGAGGCGGTTTGCTTCATCCTTCCTAATGCGAACTGCTAGGGAATGGAATTCGCTTCCATCGTCTGTATTTCCGAACAGATACAACCTAGGGCTCTTCAAGGCTAGAATGAATAGGCTATTACTGAACCAGTGAGTTACACCTTTGGTCTCATCTGCACCTTCCACCAAGTGAGATAGAGGTCAATCACTGGTCAGTTCGTAATAATAAAAAAAAACGTACACAGACGAGGGCATAATACAATACAATACAATACAATAACTCTTTATTGAACACCACATATAACAACCAAAACAGAACATAACTATCGATTCAGAAATCATTGTCAAATATATGTGTCACCGACCTACTTCTTCTTTTTTTTAATATGGCAATCGATGCGATGATTTTGCCAATGTCAAAGTAATAAACAGTATTCAAATATCTTGTGACAAATATGTCGGCAACGTTGTACGGTAGAACACGGTCAAAAGACCCACCCTGTCGGGCTCTTAGCCAACGGATAATGATATCCCTCAGAATCTGATAGGAAATCATTATCCGATGCCCAGGGTGCACCGGACCAAGCGCTGCTCTTCCCCTCGGACGGATTCAAAAACGAACCGCAGGTCTTGACCACACGCGGAGGTAACCCTACTCGCACCCCGCATACCTGTATGTAGCATAAATGTGTACAGATGTTTTTGACGTCTTGGTAACGTATATATATATATTACTAGCTTCTGCCCGCGACTTCGTCTGCGTAGAATTATACATAAAAACCTTCCTCTTGAATCACGCTATCTATTAAAAAAACCGCATCAAAATCCGTTGTGAGGTTTTGAAGATATAAGCATACATAGGGACATAGGGACATAAGGACAGAGAAAGTGACTTTGTTTTATACTATGTAGTGATTATTTATGGCCTGATTGTACCTACCCTGAAATCAAAACCACGAAAACAACGAACCTAACATTAAAACCAAATCAGGCTGCCGATAAAAGCAACAAAGCATCATTTCTGTCAATGCTAACAATGCAACACAGCTACTCCATTACAGAAACGCGTCAAGTCACTCTGCCCATTGACAGATGATGCCATTTCGGCCGGGAATCGAACCAAACACCGCCAGGGGACGCGCCTAACGATCCGTATGATTTATTACTGTCATTACTTCACACTGATATTAAAAAGAGAATTATGATTTTACGCTCTAGGGCGAAATAGTCCTTTCCGGGCACATTCAAGCTCCAAATTGGTTGTAGCCGTATAGGGAGTTAGGATGTTTAGTAATTTTGCGTATTGATAGAAAAGGACGTTATAAGCGTCCGATATTTGCGTTTTGGAGCAATTTCCTTTCGTAAAATTAGATTTTTCTACGGTTTTGGCAATTAACAATGATTATGTTCTAATTTTTAGTGTGTAATTTATTTCAAATGACTTTCGTTTAAGTGTGTCATGTTTTAAAAATAGCTCTAAATGTTATACTTGTATATATATGCAGTTTTTTCTTTGTTATTGTAATTTTAATCAGATTTTTTAAAAATAAACGCAGTGACGTAGAATTCTGAGCCAACGACCGCTTCACTTTTGCGAGTCCTCGCCAACTAAGTAGGAAATCTACACTCAACACTGATGATCTATTTTTCGTGTCTGTATTTTTTGTTTCTTCTCTATATAATTCCGTGTATTGCAAAAGGGAACATTTCTTCTTGCTTTCTTTTTTATTTTTCGGTCAATTTTCTGATTGAAGAAACACATCTTTAAAAAAAAAAACATCACAACTCTAATTCATAATTGCTGTATTATCCTTCTATCTTACTCATATGTACGTATGTGTAACTCTTTTAAATATATATAACTCAAAGGTGACTGACTGACTGACATAGTGATCTATCAACGCACAGCCCAAACCACTGGACGGATCGGGCTGAAATTTGGCATGCAGGTAGATGTTATGACGTAGGCATCCGCTAAGAAAGGATTTTGATCAATTCTACCCCCAAGGGGATAAAATAGGGGATGAAAGTTTGTATGAAACTTTGTCAATTTTAAACCGATCGGGCTGAGACTTTGCATGCATAAAGCTACTATGACGTAGGCATCCTCTAAGAACGGATTGCGTGATTTCTGCGGGATAGCGATAAACGAATTATATGCAGACGAAGTTGCGGGAAACAGCTAGTTATTGTATAAAATACATGAAAACAGGACAACTTAAATGCGCAATAGGCGAACGTATCCCTAAAAGGGAATATTATTATTAATGCAACTAGATCTGGATGAAATTTGGAACATAGAGAGATTGTAGTCTGGAATAATACGAAGGCTACTTTATCCTGAAAAATTGCGTCGATCCCACGGGATAGCGATAAGCAAATCAATTCCAGACGAAAACGCGGGCAACAGCCAGTTTCAAAATAATTAAAAAAAAAACTTGTGTAAGTTTAGTACTGGCTGGTCAAACATAACCGTTACTATGTAACCTTTAAAAAAAGAACGCCCAGCGGTTTAAAACGTCATCTCAAATGTCATCATGCGCTGACAGCTGACGAAACGTCGTGTCGCTTCCCCGTCAATTAGGAACGGTTTTTTTACCGGTTTCGGTTTCCGGTTACCATTCAAATCGGTATCAGGAGAGTCGTGAGGATGCGTGAATTGTTTCATTATGGATAGTAACGAGATTGTAAGATAAATAACGGTATTAAATGGGCATAATGAATTTAAAGGGTCTTGGTGAAATGTGTGATAAAAGTTTGGAATAAAAATACTATCAGACACATACGTAATACTAATACTAATCTACTTCCTACTAATATTATAAACGCGAAAGTTTGTAGATATGGATGCAAGGGTGTTTGTTACTCTTTCACGTAAAAACTACTAAACGGATTTGGATAAAATTTGGAACGGAGATAGATAATACCCTAGATTAACACAAACATAGGCTATTTTTTATCTCGGAAAATTTCATAGTTCCCGCGGGATAGCGATAAACTATTTTTTTGCAATCGAAGTCTTCCATGCTGGTCTGGAAGCAAACGAAAAACATAGAATGTACCAGTTGCTTCTCTTCCCGCGCAGGTGGTAAAAGCCCATCGAGGGGATGGACGAAAATGGGAATCATGTTATAGGCGATGCGGCTAGCAACCCATCACTATTTTGATTCCCCTTTCCACCTAAACCATTGTGTATCATTTAATTCAGAAGCATTCTTTGAAAAATACTTAAAAATAACCAAAGTAACTTTAATGAGGCAAATTAAACTTCCTTTTGATTTTGTCGTTTACAAAAATAACAAAAATGTCTCCTCGTTTACAATACCACACCTCGTTTAGAGAAAAAAAAGTGACAACACATCCGTGAGTTGACATGGATGACAGGAAATTTCGTCGGCTAACCACTGTTTGGATTTCGGGTTGACAATATTGTACCATTTTTATTTTGTTTCGTGGAAGCAGTTTATATCGTCTCCACAGAAAGTAAAGGAGAGTTGTCTTATGAAAACGTCTTGAATTAAATACATACATAAATCAGGTCTTTATCCCTTTCGAGGTAGACAGAGCCTAAAGCAACAAGACCTAAAGGCTACGTTGTGGGCGTACAGGTGGAAAGAGGAATGGGTTGAACGAATTTTCACCCATTCTCTCGATGAGCTTTGACGATCTGCGCGGGAAGAGAAGCAACTGATACATTCTATGGTTTTTCTTTGCTCCCACGCCAGCATGGAAGCAGAATTGCAAATTCAATTAAAAGTGAATTTAATCCAACAACATTTATACATACAAACTTTGCTAAAGCATTTGTTAGACACACACACGCGCACGTGAAAAAGATAAGTTACGTACGTAGGCTAACCCGCCTTGACTTCGCTCCGTCTTCAGTTTTTATTATGTCTGAGCCTTAAGTTAGATAAAATAAAAAAAAAACAAATCAATAATCTAAACCTTTTTGCAAATTGGCCGCCAAGGGCTCTTTTCTTTTTTGAAACTAGCTGCGCATTCGGAAAGACTATTATTGCCAAGAAGAATGCGCCGCAAGAGCCCAATCCTCTTAATTTGAGAGGAGGTCTGCGCCCAACAGTGGGACATATTTCGACTGATGATGATGATGATCTCTTTCTACCATCCCACCGTTGGACTTGAAATGTATAGGGAACGCTTTGTAAATCCAAGACAAGACAGCCTTGATTGTAGATTTTGCGACACCGTATAATCCCATTTCAACCAGCAAACCGCAAATGGATCCAGATTAATAAGCCCGAACTATTCCCGAAGATTGCCGAGCGTCGCCGGAGTTTGCCGAGCCGATTGTTTGCAGGCAGGCAGCCTCTGTCTCCTAATTGGGTAAAATTTATAACCGTTACGTTCTTTTGGATATTTGTTTTTTTTTACTTACCTACTAGCTAATGCCGCGATTACGTCTGCTTTATTTATTTATCTTGCACTCTACCTATATTACTAAACTAGCTTTTGCCCGCGGCTTCGCACGCGTGAACCATGAGCTTTTCAAAGAAGCAAGCAATCAAGCAAGCGAGCAAGCGAACCTGCAAGCTTTCAAGCAGGCATGCAAGCAGCAGGCATGAAAGCAGGCAAGCAAGCATGCAAGCAAGCATGCAAGCAAGCGTGCGAGCAAGCACTCAGCGAGAATGCATGAACCTGAACATGAAGCAATCAAGCAAGCGAGCAACCAAACCTGCAAGCTTTCAAGCATGCATGCAAGCATGTAAGTATGCAAGCAGGCATGCAAGCAGGCATGCAAGCTAGCAACCAAACCTGCAAGCTTTCAAGCATGTAAGTAAATAAATAAATAAATAAGTATGCAAGCAGACATGCAAGCAGGCATGCAAGCGAGCAAGCGAACCTGCAAGCTTTCAAGCAAGCATGCAAGCATGTAAGTAGGCAAGCAGGCATGAAAGCAGGGAAGCAAGCACTCAGCGAGAATGCATGAACCTGAACATGAAGCAATCAAGCAAGCGAGCAACCAAACCTGCAAGCTTTCAAGCATGCATGCAAGCATGTAAGTATGCAAGCAGACATGCAAGCAGGCATGCAAACAGGCATGCAAGCGAGCAAGCGAACCTGCAAGCTTTCAAGCAAGCATGCAATCATGTAAGTATGCAAGCAGGTATGCAAGCAGGCATGCAAGCAGGCATGAAAGCAGGCATGCAAGCAAGCATGCAAGCAAGCGTGCAAGCAAGCACTCAGCGAGAATGCATGAACCTGAACATGAAGCAATCAAGCAAGTGAGCAACCAAACCTGCAAGCTTTCAAGCATGTAAGTATGCAAGCAGGCATGCAAGCAGGCATGCAAGCAGGCAAGCAAGCATGCAAGCAAGCGCGCATGCAAGCATGCAAGCAAGCGCGCATGCAAGCAAGCGCGCAAGCAAGCACGCAAGCATCCATGCATGCAAGTAAGCACGCAAGCATGCATGCAAGCAAGCATGCAAGCATGCATGAAAGCAAGTATGCAATCAAGCATGCAAAGCAAGGACTCAAGCAAACATGCAAGCAAGCCCCCCGCATTGCCCCGCTGCCTTAATTTTTCTGAAACTAAATATTGCAGGATTTTTATAAAACAAACCCAACCTAACCTATAGGGCTGTCCTAAAATATATCCTAAATAGCTTTATCTAGCTTTATCTTTATCGCTATCCCGCAGGAATTACGCAATTTTCCGGAATAAGAAAGAAAGAAATTAGCCATGTGTTATTCCAGACTATAATCTATCTATGTTCCAAATTTCATCCAGATCTGTCCCACCGTTCTGGCGTGAAAGAGTAACAAACATCCAAACATCCATACAAATTTTCACATTTATAATATTAGTAGGACATATTTTACTAATTTTACTAATAATTTGATTTCTTACCTGCAATCACAAAAATCTCAACGTAATAGTAGTAATAGTACCCACTTAGTAGTAATATATTCATCACCATCATCATCATCATATATCCCTCGGGAACCGTTCATTTTTCCGGGATAAAAAGTAGCCTATGTGTTATTCCAGACTATAATCTATGTATGTTCCAGATTTCATCCAGATCTGTCCAGCCGTTCTGGCGTGAAAGAGTAACAAACATCCAAACTCACAAACTTTCACATTTATAATATTAGTAGGATAGTACTTATATTTGTGACATGCATCCATCACTACATAGTATGAAAAACTAAGTCGCACAAATAAACGTGGCCTTAAGATTTTGTTACTTTAGGCTCTGTCTACGTAAGGGATAAAGACGTGATATGTGTATGTATGTATGTATGTAGCGTCCGGTAAATTCACGACTTCTCTAACTTATTTAATTTTACTGGACATTAATTGATTTTATTTTTGACATTATTCATTTTAACTATTGTGTCGCGAACTTAGTTTTGAAACTTTTTAAATATTTTTTCTAATCGTTTTGTTTTTTAAAGTCTTGTCATTAGTGTTACTTGTTGCATATCAGTAAAGGTAAAGAAGCAGTTCAGTTTCCTGTCGTTCTTACTTGCCATCGATTATCCTTCATTTTCGCTACATTATCATACAGTCCTCATATTATCGTACGCTTCATTTTGTTTTGCGATTCAGTTATTTTTTTTTTTTTTTTTTTTTTAATGTTAGAGAGGCCAGACAAACGAACTAGTGGGTCACCTGATGTTAAATGATCACCATTTAATTGATTCATGACTTGTGCTTCCTATTTTTAATAAAATTATTTTACGCCTCTTTCCCACAGGGGTAGGCAGATACTACTTTGTTCCACTTGCTACGATCCTGACATACTTCTTTCGCTTCATCCACATTCATCAATCTTTTCATACATGCTCGTCGGTTTCGGGTACTCCTGACCTGACCTTTTTCCAAAACGTCTCCTATTTGGTCTCGAAACGTCCGTCTAGGCCTTCACCTCCCAACTTTAATTTGTATGTCATATTATTGACTAAATATATTATGTGAACTACATCTCATTTTGACATCTATTGTATACCATTAATTGCAAATAAAGATTACTTACTTACTAAAAAAACTTAAATTAACAACAGTATCGTAACTTCGCAGCAAAATAATGAAATCCTCGTATTATTTTAGTTTAACTCCTTGCAGCGTAATTACTCTAAAAATAGACGAATAAACTGCCTGACGGCCGCAATAATTTAGTTACCTAATTAACATAAACACTTCGCTTTATTCCAAGAATTCGTGTAAAAAGTAGTTTCTGTAAGAGGAAGTTCGCATACGTATTCCCGGGGCGCAAATGGAATTTCGAGGGAAAAAATTTGAAGCCCTCATTTCATAGTTTCATAGCTACGGTCGGATATTGGGTGATAAGCGAAGCGATAAGCGGTTGTGAAATGAGAGTGATGAAAGGTTTTCACTAGTTTTAGTTTAAGTCTCTTGACTGAAGTAAAACAAATAATTCAGACAGTTTTTTTTATACAAAATCAGTAATGAACGCTGTCGCATCTGGTAAGGTTTTGTGTTAATTAATTAATGAAGGTATACAAATATTGTATCGGTTGTGTTGACACCTCATTATTCAGAGTGCAAATAGATATGAAAATGTTAATCGTGTTAGGAGGCAGTAAAGAGTACTATTACGAGCTGCTACTGTGTTTTAAATAAATTAACAATCGACTAACCAGTATACAACAAGTAAAATTAATATAAGGTACTTACCACAAGATAAACGTTGAGGCAGCTATCTTTACTATGTACTTGTTTGTCTGACGCGGCTGAATAGTCAAAGATATTTGTAAGTATACCAAAGATATTTATAAGTATATCAAAAATATTTGTAAGTATACCAAACTGTACGTGAGCTTGACATTCGGGTTTCGAGTACCGTCGGCCGATCCAAATATCGAATTCATAGGAGTGACTGAGACGGCTAGACATAGTTCTAGGAGCACACAGACCGCACTTGACGTTATTAAAAATGGAGGCTTACCAAACAACACCATAACAAAATAGTCCAGGCTTGTTTTCCTAACGCTAATACACACAAATACGGAGTATAAAGTGCGGGGTTTCGCAATTAGAGACATCTGTGGCTGGTTATCGCAACCACTGCGTACTTTAAGGGGGTCGATAGGTTGTAAGTATTTGCCCAAGCGCCTATAGATGGCGTCTTGTAAAGGGGCTTATTAAAAGCGCAAGCTGGAAAAGAACAGCGTTTGCCTTGCCTACACCTTCCTAACGGATCTAAGAAAACAATATTTCAGCGACCGCGATGCTCAGATGTTCCTAACAGTGTCACATCTATGAGCGTCAGCGGTTTAGCTGCTTTGTTGCCCGCTTCAGCTGCTATAACCGCTGCCTTAATAGTAATGTTGACAGTATGAAGAATGTCCAAAGGGCGGAACGTGTAAGTTATGTTATACCACTACCTATAACGCGTTTAGTCAACACGTTTCGCGTGTTGTGATAAATTGCATTTCGTACCGCGTTTTAGCGCCAAAGTAAATGACATCTCATTAGGACTCGCGGGAAATAGAGTCTGCGGATACACAGAAATAAATGTTGTAAACATTCATACACAAATCACGTCTTTATCCGTTTAGCAAGATCAATTGTGGGCATATGGATGGTAAAAAATGCAATAAAAATAGTAATGCCGCATCGCCTATAAGATGACTCCTATAATTTCGCCCATTCCTTCGATGGGCCTTGACGGATCCGGACGAACTTTGCACGAGTTCCTGCCACCCGAAAACCTTTGCTTTGAAATATATATATTTTTTTAATTTTACTGTGATCTAGCATTTTATTTTGATACACAAATTCATCATAGACAACTTACAAAACAAATCATAAACACATTTACAAAATCCGGTCCTAAAAACCCTTTTGATCACTAATTATAACAAATAAGCATCCGTTTCACAAAAATAACTCAACCCAACCTTTATCACGTTTTAAAGGTACCAATAAACAATTTTAAACATTAGTATATGCCTTTTATAATGCTTGAAGACGTCTACTGCCTATTAAAAAGCTAATTTTAACAACCACTATAACGAGAACCACACCACTTCAATGTTTGTCCTGACTCGGAGCTCTTGTTAACCGCGAGTGACCAGTGTACAGAAGACCCCTTGTTGTCTGTTGTTTATTTTTGGATTGGGGTCAGACGACACTGGTGCATTATTAGTCAGGATACCCTTTTTCTGCTCATTAACGGTTTTTGAATGATTGATGATTGTGATGAGCTTTAGTGTTGAGAAATTTGAGTTTGTTTGGTTTTAGGATTATTTAGAAACTTGAGTCAACTTGTAGAACTATTATCACCTTAAGAGCAGACAGTGAAGAAAATGATTAAAATGATGTAACAATTGATGTCTACGAATATTTGTCTTATATATTTTTACTCGCTTCTGCTTGCGACTTCGTCTACGTAGAATGAGATATAAGAACTGATTGGTACTATCAAATTAATCAAGAATTTATACTTCTTGATTTTTATGCTTACTTTTACGGTTTTACCGTTAGAACTCTTCGGATTTCTTCCATGCTGGTCTGGGAGTAAAGAAAAAACATAGAATGTACCAGTTGCTTCTCTACCCGCGCAGATAGTAAAAGCCCATCGAGGGAATGGGCGAAAATCATAGGAATCTTGTTATAGGCGATGAGGCTAGTAACCCATCACTATTTTGATTCCATTTTCCACCTATACGCCCACAATTTTGCTAAATGTGGCCTGTAGGTCTTGTTACCTTAGGCTCTGTCTACCCCGTAAGGGATAAAGACGTGATTTGTGTATGTATGTATGTAACTCTTCGGATTTTTCAGTGTCGTTTAGTTTTTTTTTAATAAGAGCTGATATTGATATCATACCTGCAATAATTATCTATAATAAATAAATATTATATAATAGCGTTGCGACTCTAGGCAACTACGACCTTTGGCACGTTTATCGATATCCCGCGGGAAACTATAATTTTTGGGATAAAAGTAGCCTATGTTTTAATCTCTGCTACAAATTTGATTTAAATTCGCCGAGTCGTTTCAGTGTGAAGAAAGAACAAACATACACAGTCACTCACTTACATAGTCAGTACAGATTATTAAAGCTATTGGTATCCTATTTACGAATTTGTGGGTAAACATGAGAATGTCAGTAACAGATTACCAGAAAAAACGGAGATATAATAGGTCTTAAAATATACATTCACAAACATACATATATATCACGTCTTTATCACTTACGGGGTAGACAGAGCCTAAAGTAACAAAATCTTAAGGCCATGTTTAGCATGATTAAGGGTGTATAGCTGGAAAGGGAAATCAAAATTAGTGATGGTTTGCTAGCCGCATCGCCTCTAACATGATTTCTAAAATTAAAAATATAATTATAAGTAAACTAATTTTAGACCAAGCTGAGTCAGAATTTTAAATAGCAGCAAGTGAAAACACAAAATATTAGTTCTATCACTTCTCACCCCGTTTTACGGTAGGTATATAAAACTGGTTTTTGACGTGACAACGTAAACGGTTGGAATGATTTTGACAAATGACGTATCATTGGATTAATATTTCAAGGTATTTATTTCAGTTTTTTTTTAATTAGCCTTAATAAAACATGGTTTAAGAACAGTCTAAAGCTTTTTAATCTTTCAAGGTAATGATTGAATTTTCCAAGCACCTCGGAGGCTCATAGCCAATATCGAAGGTATAAACGTCAGCAAAGCAAATCCTACGAGGAGTTTAATTTTACGGAAGGTTAGGAGAGAAAACAATAAAAAAAGAGTCATTACAAAATATTATCATATAAATTGAAAAGATTCAACGCACAGAGAAATGCGTAGAAAGGTCCATGTAAAAAAGTTTGGGAATGACGTAACATGTACACACACATGTTATTAACGACTTTAACCCTAACAGGGTAGACAGAGCCCAGGGTAACAATGTAAAGTTTAAGTTTAGCGTGATTGTGGTCGTATATGTGGAAAGGGCAAACAAAGAGTGATGGGTTATGGCTATGGGACTATCTACATCGCCTATAACCAGTTGCTTCTATTTCCGCGCAGATGGTTGGTCTTGTTACTTTAGGCTCTGCCTACCCAGTAAGGGATAAAGACGTGATCTATGTATGTATTTGCCCATTCCCTGGATGGGCTTGTACGGTTTTTCGTGCTAAATTACAATTAATACGCACAACGATAAACTACAGCTACAGATCGAAAATAAATAATTATAGGTATTGTTAAAAGGCTTAAAGATAGATGACTTGCTTGATTTCAAGCAAATCCGCTTACTGACGTCATAATTAAGGTTTTTTTTTCCAGTATCGTTTACAATAAAAATAATGATAATAAGTGGATAATTGATGTTCACAGGTAAATGGCAAATTGTCTGTACACATTACATCAGAAACACTGCATTACAATTATTGTTATGTTTTGTTAATTTGATGTTTATTAGAATGATAAGCCATTGATAAAATGAGCAATTGACTGTCTGCATTATGTCAGTACGAGTACCTACCTATATGTATATGTACATTAATTGCTAAATTGAACACATTGTTGATCCCATTCTTTTTTTTACGTCATTCGGAATTAATTCAAAATAATACGAATCAAATCAACTCTAGTATTTATCAGGTGTTTTTTTAAATAGACAGTTAAAATACTTTTATTCGTCTTTTTATATGATAGTCATTTTTTCAATAAAAAATCGTACATATTTCATAAGGCATAAAAAAACACAACTCATATAGTTAAGAATTCCACAAAAAGTGTTTTTTTTTAATCTGTTTTTTGTAATCTGATACCTACATTTACATTGCCGACTCCATCGCTTCTCCTGTTCCTGGGGTACCAAATAGCACCGCATTATGATTTGTGGTCTCGTTGTGACATCTGATTTCAGTCATGCGTCACATTGTCAGAGCAGTCATAATTTATTATTATTTACCTTAGAGAGTTGTGTCATCCGGAGGGGTACGTTATTTTTGGATGCTAGGGGGGGCTTCATACGAGCGGCTGAATTATTTGGAATACGGACTATAGCGATGATGCTATAAAGAAGGGGTTTTTCTTAATATTTACTAAGTAGGTATACTTGAATACTTCATTGAATCACGCGCTACTTTGTTGAGGTCCATTTAAATAACCATAAAAAAACATTTACCCTCAAAAGCAGTGGAGTTGCGAAGTAATCTTTTTTTTATCATAACTACGAATGTGTAAGTCCCAGCACTACTGAATAATTTAGGTATTATTGTGGGACTAAATTAATAAAAAAAGGCAATTTAGTCACCGTTAAAGTATATTTCGTTCTTTTAGTTTACCTACATCACAACCAAATCTTACCGCTAACTGATTCTAAACTTAAGGCGGATGCTCGTGTTAGCTCATTGAAGAAGTCCCGTTAGATGGCGCTGTAATCAATGATGTGTGTTTTTTGTAGTTTTTAGAAGATTCTTAGAACACTTATAGATTATCAATTGATTTGCGCACACAGTTTAATACGGCCGATTTTTTGAGACTACACTCAGAAGGTAACAATGCACCAATTCGGAGAATAGCTGCACAAACGCTGGTGTCACTAACGGCCCTATACAGATACTAGGTCTTACACACACATGCAAATAGGAGGCGGCAACTGGCGGAAAAATATTGCAACACCTTGCTAAGCTGTTAGCGTAATTTTTCACGCTATATTTACGTTTTTATATCAACTTTAATTTTACCAGAAATTTTA
Organism: Pandemis corylana; assembly: GCA_949127965.1. NCBI lineage: Eukaryota > Metazoa > Arthropoda > Insecta > Lepidoptera > Tortricidae > Pandemis > Pandemis corylana. The sequence continues at coordinate 2,541,218 of OX421868.1, read as the reverse complement.
CAAATCTACGTAGGTAGAAAACTTAAGTCGTGTTATTTCAACCATTTATAACTTTGGAATGGCTGCACGGATTTTTATGATTTTTGATTTGTTAGCTTTCTCTCTTCCTCGAATAGCCAAATATCTTATCATAAATATGATAAATGCACAAAAAAAAACTCTTTAATTTTTCGTATGCAGCGCCATCTCTGACAAAAACTGACTTTAAGGCGGAATATTCTTTGCCAGCTCGGCTAGTTACAAATACATAATAATATTATAAATGAGTCTAGCAGATGCAAACATGTGAATCAATGCCACCTTCAACCCTTTTTGAATACTAGGGAGTAATTTTTTGTACTTTGTTAGATAGAGGGCTATCGTATTTGTACTCACTAGTTGGCGCCACTGTAGAGTAAGGTATATATCATATCAGATTATTCAGGATTTCTTTTAATTTATCTTTAATAGCAAGTTATTTATTATCCACCGTGTTGCACAGTCCCGTTTATCCTCTTAATTAGCTGTCATTTTATTTGCCTTCTTAGTTTGGCTCCTACTTTTCATAGTTTTTCTTTTAATATTTTAACAAACCTGTCGTATGTCTGCGAAAATATTCGGAAACAATGAAAGTAAAGCCGGAATATGCAACTTGTAGGTAGTACTAATTTTACGTTTCTTTTTAATACCTCAAGTTGCAATAGCGCCTCTAGCGGCGAATTCATATGCCGTCATTGCTAGTATCTTGAAATGTCTTTGAGTATTTAGTATGTAGGAACCCGCGATTCATATCTGATATTCGCTCACACGTAGAGACATCATCATCACCATCGTCTGACATTTTATGAATACTCCTATGCATTGCATTACAAACGTTTCGTCTGGGGCATCTAAACAACTAGCGCTGTACTATAGGTATTGTCGTTTCGCGTCATAGGCTTTCGTAAACAGGTAACTTGAGAATCAGCCTGCTTATAACAATGAGACGAAGTCATTCGTGCTAGCCATTCGGATCCTTTCCTTTCACCAAAATGCATTGGAGTATAGGATCACATAAAGGAAATTAAATAATAACGCATATCGCGTAGGGACTACGTCTGACTGCTTCTTGGCTAGGGATTTTGGTAGTCATCGGTCGTGGGCCACCTGCCTAGTTCACCTGGGTGGACCACGGGCACATTTTCTTGCCAATGTTCCACCTCAGAACACCCAGGTGAACCACGGGCAAATGACTATGGGTCATGGTCCAAAAAGTGCCCATGGTTCACTTAGGTTTACTGAAGTGGACCATTGGCAAGAAAAATTGCCCTTGGTCCATCCAGGTGAGCTAGACAGGTGGTTTTCGGTTAGATATTCGTTCCGGAGTTGCGACCTGCCTTTTTATTTACTAATTCATGGTACATCGCATAAAAGGAAAAATAATATTAGATAATAATTAATAATTATGATGACTTTGCAATAGGTAGGTACGACAAATAAATAATGACAACTCCAAAACAAATTGAATCCATCTGAACTCACTTTTACTTACTGATACTTACTTCCACAAAAGTCGAACTTCATCCATCGATGGTTTTGAGTAGCGTTACCAACAGTGGGATAAAGCAGATTCTCACGGTGTCTAGTCCACACGCGAAAAATAAAAATTTGCAGCTCGACGCGAATTATATCAGCGCATGGACCAACTCTATATGAACAACTGGTTGTGCCAATAGGAATTTCGGGCTTATAAAAATAAAAATTCTCATTATAGATAGTAAAATTAGGTTAGGTTCATTAGGCATCTTCAAATGCCCGAAGGGCAAACCGAATAGAAATAGGAACCCCGCCGTCAATCTTACGGTGGAGTGAAATTTCTAATGGCACAACTAGTAGTCCATAATATAGAGTAGGCCCAGGACAAAAGCGTCATATATTTAGGCACAAATCGTGTGCATAAAAATGACAAAGAATTTTGCTAGTGTCGTGCAGCAATAGCGTCTGTACTATACGCGTGTCGACCAGTGAAACAGGGAACAGAGACGTGCTAAACTACGAAACTCTCTAGATATTTTTTTCGGTCTGTAACCATGATCCACCTGCAGTTTGGCCACCTGGTTTTTGACAGAGCTCCGCTCCTGGGTGGAGCTCCTTTTTCTGGGTATTGGAACCTCAGTGGTTTTCTGGGTGGACAAATTAGGTGGGCTACGGGTAGACTGCAAACAAACTGCACAGTCAATTTGCAGCTAGCTTGCAGTTCAAATGCTGACCGTCTAGTTTATTATAGGCGTTACATGAGATCCCACAATAGCTAGGCCAATACGCCACGCAACACGTGGTATGCGCACATAAGGGTTGATTTATCAAAGCACTGATAGTTTAAAAAAAGACCTCGACATTTTTTAAATAAAACTTAATACTTTTTTAAATGAAAACTCTTTTATGATGTATGTAATCAATCATATTGGCAAAATCAGGCCATTATTATCAGGGTATTTAAAAAGGAAACATTGACATAACTACACACTTCAAAGTCAAGAACATATATTGTAATGATTAGATGTTTTCTATATACCAGGCGTCAGGCTCCAAATGAAAGAGATGAGACGATCACTGACAAGTTGGTACTCTTCTCGGTGATTGTCAACGTCAAGAGATGAGCTTCGCTAGAATAAAAAACACGTCAGGCCATATTGAATCTTATGACGTGTTGTTACGTGTTGTTACGAAATTGTAGTTTGTAGATCACGCAACATATTTCAATTCATAAAATATTACATACCTAACTGAATTACATGTAATGGAAATTTGCCACTTATTTATTGTCCACAAAAAATATTTTTTTGCATGCATACAAGAACAATCATAACTTATTTTTCTACTTAGAATAATATAGGCGGACTTTTTTTATCACCGTCAAAAGAAACAACACGACGAATACAAGCATTATTTTTAAGTTTGGTGTTAAAATATTGCAAATGGTATCATTAAATGATAACTGTCATCATTATCATCCTCATCATATCAGGTGTGGGACGTCCACTGTTGGATATAGGCCTTCAGATACCGCCCATAGAACTCCAGTTGCCTCGGTTGGAAGTGGCTTGCATTCACCATGATACCATGAACCCGCGACTTACACGGTACCTATAAGGTTGCATATGATACTTAGGTCAACCTAAAACTTGGACGTTGATATTAATATCATTCTGTATAATATAGTTTCCTTTTCCTTCTTTCTACCGATCATAGGTAATGGGAACATGAAAGACGGACTAAAAGTCTTCAAGTCTTCAGAACAGGGTTGGCAAATCTCCGCTGTAGGACATCTGGAAATTCACGGTCTTGATAATTTCCCTAGTAACATAAAGTAATTAACCAATTAGAGTGGTAATAGGGGTTACAAAATTTTGCAACACCGCACTATGGATACATACATACATACATATCACGTCTTTATCCTTTACGGGGTAAACAGAGCCTAAGGTAACAAGACCTAAAGGCCACATTTAGCGTGATTTTGGGCGTATAGATGGAAAAGAGGAATCAAAATAGTGATGGATTGCTAGCCACATCGCCTATAACATGATTCCTAAGATTTTCGCCCATTCCCTCGATGGGCTTTTACCATCTGCGCGGGAAGAGAAGCAACTGGTACATTCTAAGCTTTCTTTACTCCCAGACCAGCATGTAAGAACGTATATTGATAGTTTGGATGAAACAAAAACAGACCATATCGATTAAATCGAGATTTTTACTGTAATTAAGACTTTCTTAGGTTTTTCTATGACAGTTTTTGGGTCTCCTGTGCATATACATACTCAGTAAAGCATAACGAGGTTTTTACCTCGTAACGTTATTACAAATTACATCAATAAAAATCTGTGTTTTTAGACCCAATCAATTTTTTTTGTCATCACACCAGCAGTAAAGTTCTTGCTCTTCTTGCACAACAATAGCAAGTAAAATCTCGCGTCCAGTGAATATATGATTCACTTATTTCCTGTTAATGCACAAAAATTACTTTCCGAATCCAATGTGAATCTGAAAAATTAATTTATTTTATAATCATACTATTAGCGACAGAAAGACGGACAAACAGAAAGACAAACGGACGGATGATTGGACGTACAGATTAACAAGCAGACGGACGGACGGACAGACGGACGGACGGATGGTCGGAAGCATAGACAAACAGACAGACAAACCAACGGATGGACCGCCGGATTGATGGTTGGACAAACAGACAAACTGACAGACAGACATACATACATACATACATACATACATACATACATACATACATACATACATACAGACAGGCAGGCAGATAGATAGACGTACGGATGGATGGACTGCCGGATGGATGGACTGCCGGATGGATGATCGGACGCACAGACAAAAAGACAGACAGTCAGAAATATTTAAAGAAGATTTTTATTTATCACAAAAGAAGTTAAAAAACAGAAGTATCTAAACATAAAAAAGCTAAAAATATAAAAGCCACTGATAAATAAATTGCCACAAAATGGCCCAGAAGACTGGACAGACGGAAAGATAGGCCGACAAACAGACGGACCTACAAAATATATGTGCTTCTAACAATGGTTCCTTTTTTCTATATGACGTAAGAAACCCTAAAAAAATCAGACAATACAGTCATGTGTGTATATTTCACCTCTCTTATACCTTTCAATGTACATACGTAGTTTTTAATTATCATTTTGACTTGCGTTCGCCGATTCGGACGTAAAATATACATTCATACACAAATCACGTCTATATCCCTTACGGGGTAGACAGGGCCTAAGATAACACCTTAAAGCCACCAAGAACAAGCATGATTGTGGGCGTATAGGCGGAATCAAAATAGTGATGGATTGCCCTATCGCGTATAACTTGATTCCATATATTTTTGCATTTACCATCAACGCGGGAAGAGAAGCAACTGGTACATTCTATGTTTTTTCTTTACTTCCAGACCAGCATGAAAGGGAGTAGAAGATAGCTACCTAGTATCGAGTATGGGTAAAAAAGCTATAGTTAGACAGACGGACAGATTGACAGACATAGACGGACGGATTTGAACAATGTGGCCATAAAATAAACCACGATACAGCGTTAACTTGGTAATAGATAAGCTCCTTTGTGTTCCGAACACCAAAACCTGGCCAAGTGCGAGTCGGACTCTCGTACTAAGGGTTTCGTCCAAATTCGGCAAGTAAATATAAAATCCAGTGTTAGCAAAGCCCTGCCAACTAAGCAAATTGTAGGCTGTGTGAGGTCATTTTATATCGGTAACTTACATACTTAGACAGACAAAAATATTCTGTTTTTAGTATTTGATGTTAGAGCGGCAACAGAGAAACGTCATTTGTGAACTGTCGCCAGACAATCATGATAGCTGATAGCCATATCACGGTTCATAAGATACAGCTTGGTGACAGACAGACAGACGGACAGTGGCTCCTAAATGAAAAAAATATAGCTACGTAATATGGGTAAAAAAGCTATAAAGTTAGGACAGACGGACAGATAGACAGACATAGACGGACGGATTTGAACAATGTGGCCATAAAATAAACCACGATACAGCGTGAACTTAGTAATACATAAGCTCCTCCATTGGTTACTTACATAGAAAGATTGACAAAAATATTCTGTTTAGTATCTGTTGTTATAGCGGCCACAGAAATACATCATCTGTATGCATCATCACGAGATACAGCCTGGTGACAGACAGACGGACAGACAAACATATAGACATACAGACGGACAGTGGAATCTTAGTAATAGAGTCCCGTTTTCACCCTTTGGGTACGGAACCCTAAAAAAGCTGGTCAATAGCAAGTTCGATTCGAGCACTAAAGATTCCTCTAAGTTCTAAGAGTTATAATTAGATGTAAGCGTAATGTATGGTTAGTTGCTACTCTTTCTGTTGATGAGTGTCCAACTGCGGAAGCGACCCTGGCTGGGTCACCAGAATTTCACTTCAAGATTACTGTATTGTCATCAGACTTATGCTTATGCCAGATTTCACATCAATCTGATCAATTAGAAATGGGTCAAAATTCACTTGCAAGATTTGATTACATGCAGACACCGGGACTGAGCACTTCAATTGCGTTTACAAAAATAATTTGTACCAATCACACAAACGTTGGAATTTTGTATCTTACAAAAAATTATTATGATTAATTGATAAGTACATACCTGCACGTGTACGTACAAATAAATATCTACGCTGCGTCCAATATCGTAGCTTGTAACGTCTTTTACTTCCTTCCTTTGACTTAAATTAATTACGAATAAAATGAATAGATTATTTTTATTTTAAGACACCATGTTCTGTCAACCATTAGTTTATGACAATTCATATCATTGTTTTTTTATTACCTGTCTAACCAGCCAGGTTTTTGACTCGCGTGTTTTTTTTAAATTGTTCTGCAATTGAGAAAACCTATTTACTCGGCCTATTTTGTATTTAGCACTTGTCGGATTTCACGAATCATTGCCGTGGTATATGGCCGTGATTTGATGCAGAGGGTTAGGGTTCGATTCTCGTGAGAAGCATTAGTGCAAAATTAACTGGAAGCCTTTTTTATTTTTAACTTTCTGTGGTCGAGTACTTTTTTTTAAATATATAATACGTGTTTTTAAGGCGGCAATATGACTGGGGGGCGCCACCATCTATTCCAAATTAATAAGCACGTGTGATCCTAATACTAGAGAACTTACTAGGCATGAAAGCTTTGCCAAGTTTAGGACTGGCAATGCCACCCGCTTAACCAGTCAAATTGGCGATGCCTCACTGCTACAAGGTTATACAAAAAAAATACGAAACTATGTGTTAGTTTAAAAAAAAATCTTGGCTAGAGTAAGTTTACCATCACAAGTATATTTTATTTTCAACTAATTGATGGTATAGACCATTTATCGTAAACAGTAAAATCTAATTAGGGTAAGCTTGAGGTTGTTTAAAAACCACTTAGGTAGTACTTTCTTTGGTTTGATTTGACAAGAAAAATATTGAATTTACCACAAAGTTTTCTACATCTCATCGAGATAGTATTACTAAGTAAGTAAGTTATTAAAAACAATGTTTATAAAATTAAAAAAGAATCGTTCACGGCCTCGAGATTTGAACTTGGTCACTAACTATTCAGTCCTTTAAGTCACGACCACTGAGCCAGATTGGAGGTCACGTGACAGCTCGAAATAGCCGATTGGTTTTTACAACATGTTTTATTTGACACTAGCTACTCACACTATTGTAAAATGCATCGAAATTTACTGCATCATACTGCAATTTAGGTATGATAAATGCACTCTGTTTTGTAATTTGCGCAGACAATATATCCATAGCTAACTATCCTCAAAAAACCGCATTGAAATTAAGCCTTTGGACGAAATGCAGCTGCACGGAAGGTTTGTATGGAAGAGCAACCGCCTTAATCCTAACATCTTACATTCAAATCGAATATTCGTCGTCTCACTCACAGTATCGTCCGTCACCTTCACACCCTCTTACGTTCCATTCCACATTATTACATAAATAAAGATGCGCTTAATTAAAATTGAATGTATCGTAGTTTAACCGTCTCTACGCATTTATTATATTAAGTAGGGATAAAACTCGTGAACGCAACGTCAGTGTGAAAGCGCCCTAACGTCACCTTAAATGCGTTGAAACCAAATACGCAGACGTCATAATTCCACGTTTGTTTAACCTTTTTACGCAAAGTGGCAGACAGCGGTGCGCGCTGCGGTCTTAATTATTATAAGGAGAAGCATAGATGTGTTAAGTATTCGAGAAGATTTACGTACTTTTAATCCCATTTTTGTAAAAGTTGTAGCTACTCGTAAATTTGGGGTTTCATAGGTTAAAAGTTTCTGGCAAAAATGTCATTTTTATGACAAGCCTTTTTTGCTGACTGTACAAATTTCAAGTCAATCGGACCAACCATTGAAGAGTTGCCTCCGGCGGAGACAATCCTGGCTGGGTCACCAGAACTCCACTACCAGATTATTGTGTTGTCATCTCACTTACTCAAGTATGAAAAAATTCAGCTCAATCATTATCTGCTTCAAAATTGAGCCGCAAGATTTCACCCGGACAAACATACTTAACTTATATACGTAACTACATACATACATACATATCGTCATGCCTCTTTCCCAGGCAGACATACTTCTTTCGCTTCATCCACATTCATCAATCTCTTCATACATGCTCGTCGCTTTCGGGTACTCCTGACCTGACCTTTTTCCAAAACGTCTCCTATTTGGTCCCGGAACGTCCGTCTAGGCCTTCCCCTCGCAACGCAACCATTCACACTCCCCATATAGATCTTGGTTAGTCTACTTTCATCCATCCGCTCTACGTGACCAAACCAACTAAGCATACATTTTTCTATCCTAATCACTATGTCCTCTTTCACACCCAAATTACATAATTACATTAATTACATATAGATTACAAGTTAAATAAAAGTTTGTAATAAAATAAGATATTTCTGACGCACAGCCCAAACCCATGGACCTAGCAAGCTGAAATTTAGCACATGGGATAACTTTTAGCTTTTAAATCCATGCCAATACTTTATTTACAATATTTGTCTATCTCCTGAACCGATTTAACTGGAATTTGGTACAAAGATATTTTAAGTAGCGGGGAAGGATTAGCTTATAGTTAGATAGTAGCTATCCCGGAAAATCGCATATTTCCCGTGGGATAGCGATGAGCAAAATCTACGCAAGCGGATTCGCAGCAAAACAGAGTGCAGCTCTGAAATCGCATTTTACTCGTACCTTTGAACAACTATTGTGGGTTTGATTCTCGGGGGAACCATTGCATTCTCTTTGTTGTCTTTATGGCTTTCTCTAATTAGCTAACAACAGAGGGAAACGACCTACTTGATTTACAGTGTCTCTGAATAGACAGTGATGTATTTTATTTATATACAATACAACAAGAACACAAGGATGAATCCGTAATGTAAAGCTATCGCCGGGAACCGAAACCGGATCCTCATCAATCCGTGGATCCGCATCACGCTTTACTTTTCGGATTTTTCCATGTGTTTTAATTGTCAGTATTGTTTATAAATATAATTTCTAACGGGCAAGCCGTAAAATAAACACAAAAATCGGGTAGTACAACTCTCGATTCTTTGATAGAGTTGATGTATTTTGTAAAGATTTTGCACAACCGAGTCTGATGGAAGGATGTGGGTCCGTGAGTTGTCAGATCGATTTTCGGGTTTCAGGTACCATCGGCTGATTCAAGTATCAAAACTGTTAAGAGTAAGTGAGACGACAAGACAAGCCCGAACATCGTTGTAGGAGCTCAGGGACTGTACCCATATTTTTAGTATTATTTATTTAGAGCACTGTGCAAGAAAAAACGAGATTTATCGTTTCATCTGATGATAAAATTACATTAAAGAAATAATAATAAAAAAAAACATAACCATTGAATTAAAAATTCATGATTTTATCCTACTTTAATATTATAAATGCGAATGAAAGTTTGTTTGTTATGGTTTCACGCGAAAACTACTCAACCGATCATCTTGAAATTTTGTACACAACACATGTTCTTGAAGGTATTAGAAGTAACATAGGATACTTTTTATTAAAAAAAATATTTTTATTTTGTCACTCTGACGTTATCTGCGCGGACGAAGTCGCGGGCAAAAGCTAGTAATTTTATAAAAAAAACGCTAACAATTAAAAACAGCATTTATTTAGTAATATCATTATGAAAATAAACTAACACCACGCATCGTCTGCTTCCTTTTTTCAACCCCCAACACGAAAATAGGGGAGTTATAATATAAGTATGTGTGTGTATTTGTTTGTGGTACCGTAGCTCTTAAACGGTCGAATCGATTTAGAACCAGTTTTTCTCATTAAAAAGCCTGTTTTCTAGTAGTGGTTCTTAGACATTTTTGCTAAAATCGGTCAGGCCGTTTTCGCGTTGAAGTAGGTCATAAATCTACAAATTTTATTTATATTATTAATTATTGGAACAACACCAGCAACCCCATAGCTGCGACCAGCGACATCATAGAATGCAGGACAGTCCCGGCCCCAGTGTAATACCCGAGTCGTTCGGTCACCCTGTCCATCTCGACTAGGGAGTCCATGATTTCCTCATTATTGGGGATAATGTCTTCTGGGGGCAGAAGGAAGCCGTAGAGGCCCACGTCTCTTAGTTCAAAGAGATAGACGATGGGAACGTTGGCAACACCCTTGACCCAGTCGAAGCTTGAACCACTGACGGCATCTGAAATAAGTATTAAATTCATTAACTCTTCTTAACATTGTACATGAACTTATCATGACGTCTTAATGCACAATTCCCGCGGGATAGCGACAAACATGTTAATTGCTAATTTTACACGGACGAACTCGCGGGCAGAAACTAGTAAAGAAGTATTGTAAAACAAGTGCATATAATGGATTTTATGAATGATTTGCACTCCACGCTTTTTACTTGGATTACAAAGTAAGTAAATGGTCAGGTTTATTTTTTTCACTATCCAACTACACTATATCCAACGATATTAATTTATCGCTAAATTGTAATTTCTTATAACAGATACATGACTATGAGAACGTTTAACGTGAATGTGAATACGCAAATCGCGTACCTATATAAAATAAGCTAATTATATAAAAAGCTTTATTCACATCTTCATTGTCTGTGACTTACAATACAATACAAAAAATACTCTTTATTGAACACCACTTCTTTTTTTTTTTTGTTTTTGACTTTTTAATGATTTGAACATTTTTCAACGCTAGCTTGCAGTTTACTTTTTCTAACAGTTCATAATTAAATAAAAAATATCGATGACATCTTACAAAGAATCTCCAGGGAAGTTCCCACGGTGTAACGAGTTCCATGTCTCGCTTCTAGTTTTTCAGCCGCGCGGATGGCTACCTCAAACTGTAAATAAATAAAAAAATACTATTAATAAAGCTGAGAATCTATTAGATTAAACGCAAAAATACTAAGAAGCAAAATGCCTCAATTGCAAATTGGCTGGGGATACTTAATGAAAATGAATAAAAATGAAAATAAAAATTTATTTTTGCAAATTGGCCGCCAAGGACTCTTTTACATGTCTTTTTGAAACTACCAGTGCATTCGGAAAGACCATCATTGCCAAGAAGAATGCGCCGCAAGAAACTTAGAATTGATAACAAAACACGTTCCAACAGTTTTTAGATTTTTCGTCTGTTTGTCTGTTTAACTGTTTGTATATTTGCGAGCGCATCACGTAAAAATGGCTAAACGGATTTTAATACAAATTTCATTAATCTATCAAGAAAACCCCGGCCAGGTTATAGGCTACTTTTTATCCCGGAAAATTGCATAGTTCCCGCGGGATAGCGATAAACATGTCAAAGGTCCTAGCAGTCAAGAGTTGCAGAATATGCTTTCAACATCACTTCTTAAATTTAATTCTACGCGTAAGAAATCGTCAGCAGAAGCTAGCATATAATAATGTCGCTAGGATGGCGGACAACCTGAAAGTTCTACTTTAGCGACATTTTCTTTGTATAGGAAGCTGGATGAAATGTGATACCTACTCGTAGGCCACTTTTTGGCCGCCCTTACCTCCACGGTGATCAATGAATGTCTTACCATATCAGCGTAGTTATTCGCCTCCAAAACATTAGCCCCAGCCACATGGCTGTAAGGCACCAGGATCATCTGCGAGTATGAATGGAAAGCGAGGTAGTATATCAGCTCCCCGCTCTGTTGGAGACGCAGAACGTGATTGGTGAGGGCCTGTGTCTCCAGTTCTGACGCGCCGTTAGGACCGGCGTAGGTTTGGTCGCAAGGATTGCTAGAGGCTCCGATGGCTGCAAAGATTCGAAACTAGTTTTAGAAATAATGAAGAGAATACAGTGCGCCTATTTTCTCCACGTCTCTCAGTATTATTGTACTTCTAAATGCTTACAATTGTAATTGAATCCGAATGGTACATACTATACATAGAAAATCCTATGGCCATGTTCTTCTATGGTCACTAGAATTAAGAAAATAGACGCGTTGTACTTCTAGGATTTACAACAAAAAGTTGTGAGTAGGTAAGTTAGTGTTTATCAACGCGCCAGATAAATGAAGCCTATTTGAATACTGTATTTATTACTTTGGCATTGGCGAAATCATCGCATCGATCGATGGGGCCATATTGAAATAAGGAGAAGAAGAAGAGGTGACGATGATGAGAAAATGATTAAGACATTTGAAGTAGTACTTACACATCCAAAGGAAATTGAAGTTCCTGTTCAAGTCAATGCCATTACCGATATCGCTGTTGGTTCCGCACATAACATGGTTAGCGGTGTTACGGTTCTTTCTCCACATGCGATCCTGTAAAATCGTTTTATTAATAAAGATAATTTTAATAGCACCATAAAGTTAGATAAAATAATTATATCTGATAAGCTAAGTTGAAGTAATCTTGTAACAAAATGATTAGCTCGAAAAGAAACCGGTTAGCAGTGCTTAAAACATTCAATCCCTGAATTCTTTAGATTAAAAAAAATAGGAAATATAAACACTAGTTTTCTTTTATAACCAACCAACGAAGTCTAGAATTTAAATAAAGGTTGTCTGAATGTAGCCAAAACTAAACCAAAGCGTTTTTGCGAATAGCTAACTAGAGTTTCAATAGCAAGCGTGTCTATATTCCTGAACGTTAAAATCTGGCTATCTTTAAATCTTAGGTACTTAAATGGGAGATTACTAAGCAAGCGAGCTCATACGCTACGTTTGTGCTTACCATCAGAGGTGACTATCCTGAACCACAAGCCATAGAAACAACATAGAAAAGTCCAAAGAAATAACTTACGTTGGTGAAAGTGTAGACATAACCATCAGGATTGGCCACAGGAATAATATGCCAAACAAATGTCTCGGCCAAAGTTCTAACCGCCGGATCGGTGCTGGTCAAGAACTCCTTAATAATCCAAGTGACAGTCGCTGGTGAGATCCATTCTCTTGCATGGATACCTCCTTCGATCATGCCTGTGAGAGGTCTTTCGCCTCTGGCATTAGGTTTGAAATCGATGATAACTCCTCTAATTGGGCGGCCTTCGAATGTGTTACCAATGGTGATGGTGGTGACCACGTCAGGGTACAGGCTCTCAAGCTCGTCTAACCAGGCGTAGATGTGGTCAAGTCCCCAGTATCGGTCCCAAGTGAAGGAACCAAGAGAACTGCTGCGATCAGAGCTTGAGGAGCTCATAGTTTTATGTTGGGCGTTGATCAAGCTGCAAATAATTGTAATTTCAGAGTCAAACTAATCGAACGATAATATTTTGAATAGTGAATAGATATTTCGTTTGCTACAGTATTTAGAGCGATTTTTGCTGAAAGCATTACATCGTGTATTTATTGAAATAAGGGGTGTATCTCAATTGTGGCTAAAGTAGCTATCGTTGAGATTTTGGTCAGATGCAACTAAATAATCGACTTACAAATTTTATTTCATTGAACTACTTATTGCCAGTATCTACCTACGTTTGTTCTAGAATTAGGTACTTACTCTTGTACATTAGTGATGCTTACAACAGCATCAAGTTCCACACTCTTGATGTACTCCGAGAACACTTCGTCTTCTGAAGGCGCTACCATGATCCTAACGTCATTACCAACTTCAAATATCTCCGTCCAGAACTCATAGCCTTCCTTTCTCAGGTCAGTTAGGATCTGGACTTCGGCTTCCGTCTTCGGCACTATATTGTACACTTTGTAATTTTCATAGCTTACCATAGCATTGGTTATGGCTATAAGCCCTAATAAAATTAAGTTTTTCAACATTTTTCCTATTTTTCATAAACGCGTGCTGTGTGTCGGTCACACGTAAATAAAGTGGATTTGTAACGTTTTTCTTGTTATCATGCGTTTATCGATTATTTATCATTGAGTATCTTAATCACAATAATCGCTTAATCTCATTAATGCCAGTATTATAATACATTGGTGTTTCACGAAAAAATCGAGATCGGATATTATAATGCAAAGAAAAATTATCATCGTCGAATTTTTTTATGTATCCGATACTGTATCAAGTCTACAGATAAGTTCTGTTATTGATTAGTAATAAGGTTATTGATAAGCAAATTACTCTATATGGCAGTAGGTGCATGTTTAGTAATGGCTTGCAATTTTTTTTCACACGAAATAATAATTATGATCAACTACCTACCCATCAGTGGCGTGGCGTCAAATATATCAGAAGGCAAGCCGAGGGGCATTTTACTAGACTTTTGCTCTATTTCAGCACAATAAAAGTGCCCAACTGCCTTAAAATGGACAAGCCGGTGGGAATCGAGTTCAATCCTCGGTGTTGCGGGTATCCAGGGGTCGTGTTTACTTATCATCAGGTGACCCACATCTTCGTTTGCCATACATACAAACATACATGTATAAATCACGACAGTAAATCTTAGGGTAGACAAAGTCTATGGCAACAAGACCTAAAGGCCACGATTGGCATAATTGTGGGTGTATAGGTGGAAAGGGGAATCAAAATAGTGATGGGTTGCTAGCAACATGTTTGACATCCTGTCTCATAAATTAAGAAAACGCCCTAAGTACGTATGTAATAAATCTTTATTGTACTTAAATCACAGTAGCTAGTAGAGTAACGATATTTTATAGTAGATCATTGTATCGAAGTTAAAACAAATAATTATCTACTACTTCGATGTTTTCAAAGGTCACATGACAGAGAATATCCTTAAAGGGTATAAATAAACGGACACCTTTAGTATGGCCGAATCATTTTTTGGCGTAACGTATTGTTTGGTCGAACCATCGTTTCGTCTAAAATTTCTCCAGAAACTGAAAATATTTTTTGGCTTTGTAAAATTGGTTAGGTTTATTTTATAACTAGCTGTTGCCCGCGACTTTGTCCGCGAAGAATTAAATATAGCCCACGTTCATCAGGGATAATATAGGATTCTAAAGGTAAAAGAACTATTCGAATCGAAACAGTAGTTTCGGAGAATATTCAATGCAAAAAAACAAAAATCTTTCCTCTTTATAACATTAGTGCAGATTTTTCTGTAAAGTCATACATACATAAATCACATCTTTATCCTGGGTAGACAGAGCCTAAAGTAACAAGAACTAAAAACCACGTTTAGCATGATTGTGGGCGTACAGGTGGAAAGTGAAATCAAACTAGTGAAGGGTTGCTAACCGCATCGCCTATAACATAAAAGTTTCTGTAATAATATTCTGTTATAATATTTCTGTATAGTTTCAATATTAATTCAGTTTGGATCAAACGATCATTCTACCAAAATTTTACAAAAAATTACACTTGACTTGCTTTAAAATCTGTACTTCTAATTGAAAATAGCAATCAAAACGCCAAACGCAACTAAGAACAGGGAAGTCACAACATTCTCCCCTCCCGACCGTTCGTAGGATCTCAGATCTCTCGTCGCTCTGTCCATTTCTAATAGAGCATCCATGATCTCAAGGTTATTTGGGATAATTTCTTCAGCTGGCAACAAGAAACCATAGTCACCCAAGTCCCTGAGCTCAATGAGATAAGCCACTGGAATTTTGACTTCATTCTTCGCCCAGTCGAAACTTGTTCCACTCATTGGATCTGAAAATAAACATTGTTACTTGTAAATTATCTAACACTAGCCTTCCGTCCGCAGCTTCGCCCGCGATAAATAAATTTTCCCGTAGGAAAAGGTATTTTCCCGCGGTAAAAAGTAGCCTATGTCACTTAGTGATAATGTAGCTTTCTAACGGCAAAAGAATTTTTGAAATCGGTCCAGTAGTTTCGGAGTCTATTCAATGCAAACAAACAATCAAATTTTTCCTCTTTATAATACCTATTAGTATAGATACACACTCATACATATAAATCACGTATTTTCCCTTGCGGGGTAGACAGCCAAAGGTGATACCTAAAGGCCACGTTTAGCATGGTTATGTGCGTATAGGTGGAAAGGGGAATTGAAATAGTGATGGGTTGCCAGCCGCATCGCCTATAACATGACTCCTAAGATTTTTGCCCATTACCTCAATGCTTTTACTTATTTCTTCTTGTATAAGGATCGATAGGGTAAACGATTTTGAGTAAGAAAAACTCAAAATAGTTAAATTCTGGAATTATCATGTGTACTTGTTTTTGGGAAACGCTCAGTAGCGCAGTATCAACGTACACAAATCAAGAGGTGAGGTGGCTTTATCGCTAAAAGTAACTTCCAATCATGTTTCATACATACATACTTACATACATATATCACGTCTTTATTCCTTACGGCAGGGGTTCCCAAAGTGTGCGCCGCGGCGCCCTGGTGCGCCGTAGAAAGTAAAGAGGGGCGCCGTGAGTTCCGAAACCACAAATATTCGCGGGTACCTATTTGAGCGCTCGCATCGGTAAATAATATAGCAACAATACAACTTAGCTAAGGCAGGGCGCCGTTAGAAAATACTAAACTTGTAACTGCGCCGCAGGTTGAAAAAGATTGGGAACCCCTGCCTTACGGGATAGACATAGTCTAAGGTAACAAGACCTAAAGGCCACGTTTAGCATGATTGTGGGCGTAAAGGTGGAAAGGGGAATCAAAAATAGTGATGGGATAGCTAGTTATTTGTACCTAAACTTCAAAAATTCATTTATTTCCATCAACACCAAAACAATTTACTGAAAACTAATCTAAAAGTTATGTGCATCCAGCTTATAACTATAGAAACACGAACCAAACACCAACTTCTCGAGCCAAAGCTAAGCCAGCCAATTCCCGGCATACCTACTCCCACAGAACACCGGACCAAATTCAGCAAAGTTGGTAAAAGCAACTTACACATAACCTCTGCAGAAATGCCGACTCTGTATGTGGTGTTGTACCTCCGTTGAAGAGCCTCAGCTCCCCTCGCTGCTATTTCAAACTAAAAACAAACAATACCTTGCAGTTATTTGTCTCAGTATATCAGTGCGTATTAAAAGTATCTACTGATGTTTGGTAATGTAAAATAGTTATGTACGGAGAACAAGCGTACTAAAGCTTGTTCGCCGTACATAACCGAGTTACATAACCGGCACTGGTAAAACTAATGTACATACATACACATACACAAATCACGTCTTTATCCCTTACGGGGTAGACAGAGCCTAAGGTAACAAGACCTACAGGTCACATTTAGCAAGATTGTGGGCGTATAGGTGGAAAATGGAATCAAAATAGTGATGGGTTGCTAGCCTCATCGCCTATAACATGATTCCTATAAGTTTCGCCCATTCCCTCGATGGTCTTGGTTTGGACTAATGTGGGATGATTAATTTGGATTAATTTAGGTTTAGGTGCGGCGGGGGTGGTCCTTCGGCCACCCTTAAACATGTTTGTTTTAATTTAAAAATAGTCTTTACTTTACTTTAGAATGTTCTGGTAATGTAAAATAGTTATGTACGGGGAGCATTCCCCATCAGGTGACCCGTCTGCTCGTTTGCCCCCTCTTATAAAAAAAAAGACAAGCAGTTTTTAACCCCCAAGTGTTATAAGTTTGATGTCAATGCCTGTGTGTGTGTGTGTGGGTGTGTGTCTGTGGTGTGGTAGCTCTCATGCGAATGGACCGATTTGGATGCGTTTTTTTCATTCCGAAGCCAGTTTCCTTGCGGTTGTTCATAACTATGTTTGATAAAAATACGTCCAGGAGTTTGAAGAGTATCAAGTGTTTTCCAAAATAATGTAAGGGACTTTTGGCGTATTTTTTTTATTTACATTACGATTATCATCATCACCATTATCATCATCATATCAGATACAGGACGTCCACTGTTGGACATAAGCCTCCCCCATGGACCTCCACTTGCATCCACCGTTTTATAAATTATTAATTTAAGGTTATTAAATGTTTCTGAACCTTACTTAGATACTTGTTTTTTATCATTGTTGATTTTTACGGCGAAATTGAATAAGCGACATTTTTATGATTGGGTGGCATATTTTTCACATTCGGCGCAGAAAAATCTGCTGCGTTTAACGTTGCAAAAATGCCAATATCATAAAAAAAATCACTTACGGAATTTTGGCTGTCTAGCATCGATACGTTTTCGATAATACTTTAATTGGACGTAGTTTAGCAGAAAGGATTCAATCCACGGTGAGTTGCACTTGAGTAATTAAGGTTTGAAGTTTAAACAGTGTTTCATGAATACAGCCTGCATTTTAGTTTGATGTTTTTTGCAAATATATGCGTATCCTATTACTTTTCTAGTTTATATATACTTACTCAGGTATATTGTTATAATTCTTAAGATATTTAGGATAAAGTCCATTTGGATCCGTTTTGATAAATTGTATCTTAAATGACACTTACTTGTATTTATTTTCACCATAAGGTTCCACATGTAAAACGGTGGTGAAAAAAAATGTTTTTAAAATAATACTACTAGTTCTAAGCATTATTCACTTTTATTTCTTGTTGATAAATAATTTTATAATCGTATTAAATTATGAGATCAACTTTATTTTTTATATTTTGTGGCTATCTAAGCATATATAAAACTTTAAAAGAATTGAATATTTATCTCGTGTGTATTTGCTATTTTTTACTATTACCTGGCCATTATTTATTGGCCTTTTAGTCATTATTTATGCTGTGATAGATGCTAAAAATTTTAAAATACTGAAAACAAAAGAAATTTCTCAAAAATAAACTATTACGTCAAAAATAATAAAGGTTCAATCTTTACCTATCTAAATTATTAGCTTCAGGAACATTATTATCAAGTTCGTCTTCGTCTTCAATCATTTCAATATTAAAATCAAGAGGACCCCCAAATGCTTCTAGATCATCCACAAGTTCACGATTTCCCTTCAAAGACTTGTAAAATCCTAAACAGTCTTTTGGAATGAGATCAAACATGGATCTCAAGTCGTCTAGCTTTGCCTGGGGTATTTCTTTGCCATTTGGCCACAGGATAGGTCGTTTTCCGATATTACGATAGATCTTTTTCTATTTTTTTTCTCAATATTGAGCTCTTGAAATTAGTCTTCCATAATATTAGTTTTCATGAAAATAGCATATACGTCTTCATTCTTCAACATAATTTGTTTAGTTTTCAGCCAGTTAGTTTTAGTCTTTTTTACGTACGTTTTCCTTTTAACTATTTTCTTTTCGATTTTTTCTGTACCCAAAAGTCTTCATTTTGTACACTTGCAGTGGATTTTTTTTCTTACAGCTTTTTATGACATTGATACATTCAATCAGCTGTATAAATTCTTTCGTGGAATTTTAGATGGGTTTCTATTTTGGAAAAATCGGTGTTGTTTGGCAAAAATGTGTAACCTGATTCTAGATAGTTCAGTGTAATTTTTCTAAGTGTAATTTGAAAATTATTTATAAACATATCTCTGAAACTTCAATGTCACGTATAGTAACTTTAAAGACAATAATTATTATGGCCACACGAGATAAATATTGAATTCTTTTAAAGGTTTATTGTATATGCTAAGATAGCCACAAAATATAAAAAATAAAGTTGATCTCATAATTTAATATAATTTTAAAATTATTTTTCAACAAGAAATAAAAGTGATTAATGCTTAGATTAGTAGTATTCTTTTTAAATCATTTTTTTTCACCACTGTTTTACATGTGGAACTTTATGGTGAAAATAAATACAAGTAAGTGTCATTTAAGATACAATTTATCAAAATGGATCCAAGTGGACTTTAGCCTAAATATCTTAAGAATTATAACAATATACCTGAGCAAGTATATATAAACTAGAAAAGTAATAGAATACTCATATATTTGCATAAAAACATCAAACTAAAATGCAGGCTTTATTCATGAAACACTGTTTAAACTTCAAACCTTAATTACTCAAGTGTAACTCATCGTGGATTGAATCCTTTTTGCTAAACTACGTACATTTATTGGGATTAAATGACATCCATTATTTTGCTATAATAGGTACAATGAATCAAAGAAATAATAATAATAAAAAAATATTTTTAACCAAGGGTCTTTTCTGGCATTTTTAATAAGTTGAGATATGAATATTGACGAATTAAATAGAAACAATTCATGTGTTTTGGATCTTTTCTGCTGTTTTTGTCAATTTCGGTATATAAAGCACATGAATTAATCAGAAATGATTCAAGCACTTTGGATCCGTTTTTAGTTCAATTTATTTTGAAACGCTCATAATAACAGAAGGGATCCAAGTAATCTGGATTACTTTTGAGTTTTCACTGGAGTATTTAAATGTCACAAATATGTTTTTTTGCAAAAGAATCCAAGCAGATTGAATTACTTTACTTAAGGTATTGCGCACCTGGTTCCTTGTAGTGATAAAAAATCCATAATGATCCAAAAGAGTTGAATCCCTACTATTGAATTAAAATATAAACCTGTCATAGATGTGGGATGGTAACACTATGTGGTTTAAACGTTATGCGTTGGTATTTTTGCTGGATCTTTGTTGCTGATCGAAAGTATTGGCCTTCAGGCATAGTTTGGTATACTTAACTCATATTCCGGTTGTTTCGTGGATTGGATCCTTTCTGCTAAACTACGTCCAATTGCTACTGATAATTAAAATTACTATTAAGAGAGAGCCATTTTATAACCGGATGCAATACATGTTATTTTCTTTTAATCTGACATTATTTTAACTCATTGTTTCCGCCGATAACATTACAATATGGCGTAGCGTAAAATAAAGCGGATCGTGCGTGATAATCGTAATTACAGTTCTTGCCAATTATTGTGCTCGATGATGATTTCATGTGTGATTTGATTAAAAACTACATGAAAAAAATGTTTCTACAAATCACGACACAAGTGTTCATAATGAAAAAATGTCACAGCTACTAGACTCGTATGTACGTATATCGTCGATCATGAAAGGTCTTGTTCCTCTACCTACCTAATATTCAATATCATTTTACGACTTCAAATGTCAAATATACTTAATACTAGTTTTACTCACAAGTCAATGTGACCATTAGTCTTATTAACCCTTAAGCGCCCCGTAAACGATCAAACTTGTTTGACAAACTTGCTTGTCAAACTTCACGTTTTCATCAAACATAAGCGTAAACGATCAAACCAAATATCAAACAAATTTGTTACAGCGCCCCGCGCAAACGGTCAAACTTGCTTGACAAACTTGTTTGTCAAATGTCTTCTACCGAGATCTTGTTTGACAAACACCGTCGTACACGTTCAAACCTGTTTGTCAAACTCGACATCAATCCAGATTTTCATCAAACGCGTCAAACACGTAGATTGTTTGACAAACGCCTCAAACACAGCCGTACACGATCAAATTGATTGACAAACACGTAAAGTTTGACAAACAATTTGATCGTTTACCGGGCGCTTTGCACTGCTCTGTTAACACGGGATTTTATATTCACCGAATTTGTACGGCAGTCACAGTGCGCGACTTCGACTCGCTTTTGACCGGTTCTTTTCGGATTTATGAACTGTCATACTAATACTGAAGCGCCTTTCTTGATCTTATACATGTCTCTGTCATTATAACAAAGAATATTCGACTAAAGTTAAATACTGAATATTTGCTACAATGCAACGGGTCGGAAGACGCATGGACGTATGGACGAGGTGGACCGACATCGTGAAAGTCGCGGGAAACCGGTGGATGCAGGTGGCGAGTTCAGTTCATCATGGTGTGCTAAAGGGGAGGCCTTTGTTCAATGGACGTCTTCAG
Organism: Pandemis corylana; assembly: GCA_949127965.1. Taxonomy (NCBI): domain Eukaryota; kingdom Metazoa; phylum Arthropoda; class Insecta; order Lepidoptera; family Tortricidae; genus Pandemis; species Pandemis corylana. The sequence continues at coordinate 2,519,517 of OX421868.1, read as the reverse complement.
GCTGATGATGATGATGAACGGAATAGACCAATCATCATCATAGTAATTTTTGAATACACACACACATACACAAATCACGTCTTCATCTTTACGGGGTAGACAGAGCCAAAGGTAACAGGTACCTACAGGCCACATTTAGCAAGATTGTGGGCGTATAGGTGGAAAATGGAATCAAAATAGTGATGGCTTGCTAGCTTCATCGCCTATAACATGATTCCTAATATAATCACCCATTACCTTGGGCTTTTACCATCAGCGCGGGTAGAGAAGCAATTGGCACATTTTGTTTTTTCTTTGCTCCCAGACCAGCATGGAAGACATTTTTAAAATTTAGTAATTTATCCTTTCACTCACCATATTGGCGTAATTGTCAACCTGAAGCACTTGATTGCTTGTGAAATGGCTATGTGGTACAACGATCAGCTGAGTGTAGGAATGGAAGGCGATGTAATAGATGATCTGGCCTTGAGTGTCCAAACTCAGGACATATCTGGAGATAGCTTGTGTCTCAGGTTCAGACGCTGCGTATGGTCCGGGGAACAGGTTTGAGCAGGGATCATCTGATGTACCGACAGCTGTAACAGAATGAGGCTTATCATTAACAAACTTCCCCTTTAGTGTTTTAAAACTTTCGGTTTCTGTCTCATGTCCTAAAGAAACTGTAGACTCATTTTTGAGCAATTCTCAAAAAATGCCACCCCTCTCAAATTTTCATTTTCCACTCAGAATCAAGAGCTCTTTCCATCCCTGTAGGAGAAAAAAGAATGTCCCGAAATGTTCACACTTTTTTACGCTCTTCCTTTGCGTTCCGCCATACAAAGACTACGGAAAATATTAACAAAATAGGAAAAAAACTTCAGGACATTTTTTTGTTCCATTAAGACTGAAAGAGCTCGTGATTCTGAGCAGCAACAACATAAAATTGGTGGTAGGTAAATTATGAAAATAATAAGTGTTTTTTTTAGTATTGCTCTTTTATAGTTTTTGCGTGATCATTTACGACCGACGGCCGAATTGTGAATTGGTTTGTCTTCCTGGGTTCACTGTAGCTCAGGCGGTGACACATTTGGTCAATTCAAAGTTTGTATTTCACAATGATTGGTTGTTTGATGATAACCAGAAAATGGTACTGTGACTTAAATGTCAATTGTGAACGTACCTATCATCTGATTTCATAAGATACTGGACAAAAAAACTATGACAAAAAGAGATTGAGGGCACATTTTATTCCTTTTTAGTCTCATCTACAATACGTGAGGTCCTAGAACGACATTCGGTTTCAGCTAGCATCGGCCGATTCAAGTATCAAATCCATGAGAGTAAGTGAGAGAGCAACAAAGGCCTAAAGATATCGGTAAGGTAACAGAAAACTGGCTCTAAAAATGTTACTTATTATAACAGAAACTTACTGTTCCACACGAAATCGAAGTTTCTGTTCAGATCTACACCGTTGCTCATATCGTCATTAGATCCAGATTCAGCGCACGATGTAAAATTTGTTGTACTACGGTTCTTTCTCCACATCCTATGCTGAAAGAATAGAGCACCATATTTAAACTCATCCATTGTGACCATCAAAAATACATTTTCAGCAATAAAATACCGTGAAACAATCATAATAACCACAGCGGCGCAGAAGTACCCTCGTTTTCAATAATACAAATGAGGAAAACGAGGGTAGTTGTGCGCCGCTGTCAGTTGCGTCGAGTAGCCGCGCGAGCAGAGTGCTGGCGCGCAGTGTTCGTTTCGCTGCCACCGGTGCGAGCGCTCCAGGAGGAAGGACTACGAGCTAGTCCGTAACATGTCGAGCACTACTCGATTTTCATACGTGAGTTATCCTTTTTTTTATGTTAGAGAGGCCAGAAAAGCGAACTAGTGGGTCACCTGATGTTAAATGACCACCACTGTCCATAGACACCCGCAGCGCTTGCGTAATAATCAAAAGTATATTATTATCATAAAATCCTACTAATATTATAAATGCGACTTTGTGATTGAGTTAGTATGTGTTTGTTCCTTGTTCACGCTGAAACGACAGGACGGATTTGAATCAAATTTGGAAATGAGATAGGTGTGACCCTAGAATAAAGCATAGGCTACTTTGTACCACGGATAATTGCATAGTTCCCACAGGATACCGATAAACATGTCAAAAGTCGTAGCTACCTAGAGTCGCCACGTAAATAATTATTGCAGAATATACTATCAACATCAGTTCTAGTTCTACGCGGACGAAGTCGCTGGCAGAAGCAAGTTAAATATAAAACTTAATGCTTACGTGTGTAAATGTGTACGAATAACCATCTGGATTAACCACAGGGAAGAAATGCCATTCGAAATTGGTCGCCAAAGCTAATACTTCAGGGTCATCACTGGTTATAAACTCCTTTATGATCCAAGTCACAGTAGCTGGTGAGATCCATTCCCTAGCGTGGAGCGCACCTTCGAACATACCGATCCTCTTGTTCTCCCTTTCTGGGTGATAATCAATAATTATTCCTTTTATGTCTCTGCCTTCTACACTTTGGCCCATGACCACCGTCCTAGCTCTATCAGGGAACGCGTCAGCTATTTCATCAAGCCAGGCGTATATGGTTTCTAGCCTGTAGTATCTGTCCCATGTCAATGAAAACAGTTCATCTGCATTCCTAGCGTAACGTCTCCTGCTGGTTCCTCTTGCTGGACTGTAGACCCAATAGGTGTTGTATCCGTTTGATCCTTTAATACTGCTGCCGCCGCTGGTACTACCCCCACTGATACTACCTCCGCTTCCACCGGGTTTACCGCCACTGCCGCCACTGCCGCCACTGCCGCCGCTGCCACCACTTCCCCCACTACCACCACTGCCTCCGGTACCACGTCGTCTGCCTGTCGGTAGCAACTGGTCGTTGATAGCTCTGTAAATCAATGTCTTTTTTGAGTAAATCCTACAAATATTATAAATGCAAAAGTTTGTGAGTGAGGATGTGAGTAAGTAAAATGACTGAACAGATTTGGATCAAAAAACATAAGCTTCTTTTTCTCCTGGAAATTTGCTTAGTTCCCGCGGGATGGCGATAAACGAATTCCTTACAGACGCGGGCAACGGCTAGTTTGGAATAAAATTAATTCTTGCTGCACGGCTAGCACTCTTGTCCTAGTCGTGATTTTGGCGTTAAGACATTCAACGAGTTGATAAAACATTATTAGAATACAGTGTATCTCACTTCAACACAACATTTTTTGCTGATTTTACTTTTAACTATCGACTTTTTACACACGAATAAGTTACAAATCAATACGACCACTAAAATCAAATCAAAATTAACTTGCAACGTTAGAAATAAACTTGGGAGCAAAATAAAGAAAACGTATAAAGTGAAGATAAAAATGAAGTTTGATTTAATTTATTTAATATTATCGTTCTTTTTAATAGGAACTACTAATGTAAGTATGAAAAAACAGATACTTAAAATGTAAATACAAAACTAAAACTACTGTTAAATTGAAATAACTAAATAAACTTTAAAATTAATTGTAAAAGAGAGGTGGGCCTCTTGGCAGGGTGCCCATCACGCAGGCAGCAATCCCGCGCTGAACTGTGATTGCGATTCTTTGCGCGAGAAGGCTGCCGGCGCGAGGGTCGCCTGTTGCCTCTCTCAATCTTTTGCTGAGCTCTCTGTGTAGCTCCAGTGCACCCTTACACCAAGGACCTAGAGTCTCGACACCGAAAGCAAAGAAATGATATTGGGCGCCGAGACAGCTGTATTTTGTGACCTTTTATTTTGCGAGTTTTATGTGGTAGTCTCTAAAAACAAAGCAAATGAATAAGCTTACCTTTGCACATCTTCAATAACCAACTTAGCATCAATCTTAGCTTTTTCCAGCATCTCGAGGAGTTCCGCTTCGAGGCGCTCCGACACCATAATCTTCACATCAGGATTGACGTCAAAACCATCATCCCAGAACTCTGTGATGCCACTTCTTTTAATATGTAGTAGACTCTCTACTTCATCAGCTGTCTTTGGAATGACTTTGTAGACCTTGTGTCCATCATAATTTCTTATTTCAGCATTAATTGCTGTAAGAACAACAATAATTAATCCTAGTGCCCTCAACTCCATATTTACTGGTCTGCAGACAAATGGTTGTGATTGCGACGGTAATGCGTACCTATATCAGCTTTGAGTAGATAGATTTAATCTTATCCGGGAGATAATGGTATAGTTATCTCGTTTAATCGGAGTGAAACGTGTGAAATTAATCAAAAAGCAATTAAATTTGAAAAATGTGACGATTTTGTAAGGTATTTTAATTACTTTATCAGAGATATCAGTCTATGGTTTAAATTAAATATTCAAAAAACACTTTGTGTATGAGTAGAAACAACAAAATTAAACATGACGCAAGAATTTATTTTTAGAATTGCTTTAAAAAATAGTTTTTTGGGGTTCCTAGTTAGAATGAACATTTGGTTCTTAAAAAAAAAACAAATGAAGGATTTACGTTAGGAAAGTATACTTGTTTTAAAAGTATCAAGACATCTTAAAACCACGCAAAAAGAAAAAATCTCGATTTTAGTATAATATCTAGGATTTTAATATTTTATAATATATAGGATGGATGACAATGCAAATAGGTACAATCCAATCAACAAAGAGCACATTTAGTAAAAAAACTTGTAATAAATATATTTTATACACTCATTAGGTAGACAGGGCCTAAAGTAAGGAGATGTAATTGCCACGTTTAGCTTAATTCTGGGCATATAGGTTGAAAGGGGATTCAACCTGCATCGCCTATTGCATGATTCCTAAGATTTTCGCCTATTTTTGCAACTTATAGTAAATGTATTGTTCGGTCAATCGTACAATTAAATTAACCCACTTCCTGTAGCGTAAATCAGATAGAATTTTGATACACGAAAACAGATGACAGGTGTAGCACACCTAAAAAAAGTACAGTCACCAAATTTTAAAACATTTTTAAACAAAAATCCTATTTACACTGTTCCCGTAAACCGCCGCATTAAGTACCGCACTCACGCGCGGATCCGTGCGACGTATCGGCGCGTACGTGCGCTGATTTACGCGCGCGCCCGCGACACGGCGGTGCCCGGCGATAAATATAATTGTGCCTGACCCACCCAGGGAGCGGCAAGTGCGCAAGGGCCTTTACACAGTGCAGCCGTCATAATAAAACTATAAGCCCGACTGCAAAAACATAACTGAAAGGAAAAAAAGGCCGGCCTTGTTGCTGGTGTTTCAGGAAACTTAATCGACGTACAAATAAAAATATTAAAACAATGGTTTTTCGGTATTAATTCAGACATAGAAACTGACATACGTATGTAGATTTGCACACACTTATGAGAACACACACTGCAAACAGAAACCCATAACACATAACTCCTTTTGGGAATAAACTGGAACCTGGAACTTATATCGACGACTTTATCATAACTCATTGTAATGTTGCTTTTTCTACCATGCTGGTCTGGGAGCAAAGAAAAAACTTAGAATATACCAGCTGCTTTTCTTCCCGCGCAGATTGTAAATGCCCATTTACTAACTTATCACTATTTTGATTCCCCTTTCCACCTGTACGCCTTTAGGTTTTGTTACCCTGGGCTCTGTCTGCCTCGAAACGAATAAAGACGCGATTAATAGTAAAGTATTTTTTTTATATTAACCTGATGTTAAAGTGATCACCGCTGCACATAGACACCTACAGTACCATTAGAACTGCTGGTGCGTTGCCGGCGTTTGTGTGTAACCATCTCACATCTCCAGTCTGAATACAGCTTTATAAGTTCACAGTTGTACTTGCGATAGGCCAGGAAGATGCTACATCAACCGAAAGCAGCCTTTGAATATTGCAAACATAAATAGCACTCTTTGTCAGTAAAACAATCCTTAACTTCATTGTGTTAAAGTTTGGAACATGCGCAAGAATAAATTCGCAAGTCAACTACGTAGTTGTTCGATAGGTTGTACTTAGTCGATGATGTAATGTTTTTTTTAATATGGTATTGCGAAAGATGGCAAAGGAACTTTGCCCATAGATATAGTACTTAAATTACAAAATTGGAGAGGGTGTCTAATTCAATAAATAATAAATTTTGTATTGGATTGTTACTTTTGAGACTACACATTAATAATAATAAATCGTTAGAAATATTTTAGTCATATTTATAAAAAAGTTAATATAGCAGATCATATAATGCTGTCTGCTTCTAGCAAAAGCAAACGTCAAAGCGACCGATAAAGACCAACGAATCTCACGTCACTATATGATCAACAATATACTTCCCAAACTTGCTAATCGAAACCCAACCTCAAAAGAATCCCAATTACAAAATAAATTACAACAAACTTCATTAAACTGCACGTTTAGATCCCCGCATTGTATCCTCAGATCCTCAGTTGGGATGTAGGGATGTTAAAGAACAAAATAATTTACGATCAGCAGGGAACCGCTTAATCAGCGTTCGGCTCATTGTTAACTCGCTCAGCTCGAATAATGGCGCTATTGTCTCTTAGTATCGCGATAAATGATTGGCGCAAGCTACGAGAGCTCCTCGACTATACGTTTTTACAAGCTTTATAATACTAGTACTACTACTTCGTCTGCATAGAATTCGTTTATCGCTATCCCGCAGAAATTACGCAATCCGTTCTTAGAGGATGCCTACGTCATAGCTTTATGCATGCAAAGTCTCAGCCCAATCGGTTTAAAATTGACAAAGTTTCATACAAACTTTCATCACCTATTTTATCCCCTTGGGGGTAGAATTGATCAAAATCCTTTCTTAGCGGCTGCCTACGTCATAACATCTACGTGCATGCCAAATTTCAGCCCGATCCGTCCAGTGGTTTGGGCTGTGCGTTGATAGATCACTATGTCACCTTTTTGAGTTATATATATTTAGTAGGTAGTTTTTAATACAAGCTTTTGTTGCTGACTGTATTTTTTGTATGTATGTATGTATCTGATGGTAACGGGTACTATGTAATTCTGAAACCTCGTAATTTCGAAGACATTATTCCGAAATCTACGTTCCGCCATAATTTTTAAATTATTTTTATTTATTTCGTTGTGTCTGTGCGAATATTTTCATTATAACATCTTTTCTTCCCAACGTCATATTTTGATAAGGTAAAGCCTATGCATTATCTAATCTATCTATGAAATTGCTACGGGATGTCTTTCATCTCTTGCACCGCTTAGTATCACGATAGCTCCCCGTTCCCGCACGTTGTGCCCCCCAATTGATTAGTTCCTGATAATATAGCTAAGTTTGCTAGTTCGCTTACTGCAACTGACACTTCGTTGATAATTGACAAAGCTAATAACGTTAGTGTAACAAAGGCATGCGGGTTAGACAGATCCTTTTTTTTTAACGGAGAGGAAATCTTTATGGATGCCCTAGGCACGGGATGCCTAGGGTTATGTGGAGTCCCACAAGGAGTGTACCCAAACTAAAAACTCCCTCAATCCGGTGTGATAGGGACGCAGTGGGATGCCACTAGGGCTTCACCAAAAACGCCCCCCCGGTGGCCCCGGCTTCCGCCAGGACCGCGCCGAGAAGGGGAGGGCCCGTACGCTAGGCCTGTCTTTCCTTAGACGATGAGATCGTGCAATGCAGGTAGGTAATGGGATTAGACAGAGCCTAGGGTACTATCATTTTCAGCCTGAAGAAGACTGACGAACAAAGGCCTCCCCTCCCCCTTAGAATACCACAATGAACAACAAATCGCCACCTGCATCCACCGGTTTGCCGCAACTTTCACGATGCCGTCGGTCCACCTAGTGGGAGGTCTACCAACACTGCGTGGTCGCCACTCGAGAACTTTTCTCCCCTCTTTCTGTCTGTTCTACGAGCGATGTGGCGGGGTACAAGTGAGAATCCAGGAAAAAACATTTTTAAATATGCTCTCTCAAAGAGATCAAAGCTTCCATTAGACTTCACCGCAAAACATCAAATCCGAATAAAATAATCATTCACTCGAAGTACACAGACGAGCAAAAATAACGAGTCACTTTCCCTACAACACTCCGTAAAAAGTGACCCTTTATTTTTGCACGTCAGTATTTCCATGAGAGGTAATCTGGTTTCATTCATTAAATCTTTATCTTCGCGACTTTTATGTTATTATCTCGTGACTGAGTTTTTAATATCCAGGTCCATAATTAAGAGCCTTATTTGGTAAATAAGCCGTCCCCTACCATCAATGTTTAGAGCACATCGGGCTTTTTGAAACTGTACAAAAAAGTACTGGTGTTATAAAGTGTTGTAAAATGTTATAAAACACGATAACATACGCTAACACTTAATAACACCATTCGTGATAATATGTAACTTCCATGCTGGTCTGGCAGTAAAGGAAAAACATAGAATGTATCAGTTGCTTCTCTTCCCGCGCAGATGGTAAAAGCCCATCGAGGGAATGGGCGAAAATAGGAATTATGTTATAGGCGATGTGGCTAGCAACCCATCACTATTTTGATTCCCCTTTCCACCTATACGCCCACAATCATGCTAAACGTGGCCTTGGTTTTGTTATCTTAGGCTCTGTCTACCCCATAAGGGATAAAGACGTGATATATTTATGTATTTACGTATGTAATACAACAAAATTTTAATAACGTCTTATAAAGTTATAAAACACTTTATAACACTAGTGTAGGAGCACTAAAACATTGTTGTTTTACAAAGTATATGTATGTATGTATGTATAACTCTTTATTGTACAAAAACACAAGAAAAAGATGAATACAACACAAATGGACAAAGATGAACTTATCCCTAAAAGGGATGTCTTCCATTAAATATTTTGTATATGTATAAGTTAGAGGAGACTAAACAATTTTTTGCCGTCTGCTTTGCCTAGCCAATGTACAGGCTACCGTATAAGGTTTAGAAAACAGTTGAAAAAGTAAGCAAGATTTTCCAAACCTTACTTTCATTCTTTGGCGCAGGGGCTCCTAGCACAGAATCCAAAGCCACAGATTCCTGCAGTGAACTTTTTAAAAACAGAAAAAAAATGTCAACTGAAATTGTTTCTGTATTTATGTAGTTATGGTAAAAAATGTGACAGGTACTTATTAAAAAGCATTGATTCAGTAACGTAAATTCCCCGTACGTTTCCCGGTAATTTTTGGTATCCAGATTCAATTACAGCCAGTATCAGACTTTCACCATATTGCATATCCCTCATAAACCCGAAACTCGATTACGTATCAATATCGCGAAAACCTAGTAAAGGCGCAGGTGTGTAGCTGGCTTTAAAGCTATTACAGACTCGGCTTCGTTTATGACGTCATTGTCGCCAAACGTCATTACCGTTCCCCCAGCCCGTGGCTCCTTGGAGCACTATTTTACTATGCAAATTGGAAGTTACGGGCATTTACGGCGAATTAAGACGGCGGAAAATTTAAAGAGGGCGAAAATGAATCATTTATTTGAGTAAATAGGACGCAGGCTCATCGCCGTTGAGTTGTGGGAATGTTTATAATGCCCAGTTAGTGAGCTCTGTCAATGGAGGTTTTTGTGGGTGAAGATGATTATGTCGTTGAATGGGATTGCGGTAATGATGGCGTGAGGTTGGTTACGGTAATGATTTCAGTGGATCAGCTGTTTTTAGGAAAAAAACATTGACATATTTTAGTAATGTACCTAACTTATGTTTTTCGTTAGTTTACTCCTTTTTAGGGATCCGTACCTCTAAAGGGAAACAAAGAACCTTTGTAACATTCGATTCGAATTTGTAGTTTAAGAATTATTGTGTGTCAAAGTTCCTTAGTTTTTAGGCTGTCAAGTCATAAAAACTTAAAAAACGCAATTTCAGTCTCGTTTCAAAGACATTCAAACTGCATAAGTTAGTTGTAAACTTATATACCTACATAAATACATACGAGGGTCATTCAGAAAATAGACGCACTGTACGGAACTATGAAAATAAAAATGTTAATGAAATCAAAACCGCTGCCATATATCAAAGCTATCGTTTTAAAAAACAAACCTGTCAAAACTTGCAGTATTCGGAACAATAGAATCGATACCAGTATATTGCGTTTGAAAAGAATAACCGACACAGACTGTTTTTGAAAAAAAAGTAGTTTTTGTGGCCGCATTACAGTTGATTGTTTTGATGCACTGTTAAACTTGTATTACAAACGTTTAGGTACTGGTATACACTTAAAACGAACAATAGACCTAACCTTAAAATCAACCCTAAATGTTTTTACTCATTACTACCATAGCCTCGACAGGTCATCACAAAACAATTGCAATACGGAAATAGAACAATAACTATGACAGAAATATAACTAAAAAAGATCAAAATGTTAATTACTAAAGTATCCTGTTCAGGGTAGTCAAAATCTTAGTTAACTATACTATTACGACTCTATTGAATCTTTTTCTACCTTCGTATCTGTTTTTGAGATGACGTGTCCGGAGCTATGCTCATTACCATTTCAAAAGAATCTATCGTGTCGTTTTTTTTGGAAAAAATTTCGTTGACAGTCTTAAAAAGTTTAAAGGTACAGTCGAGGGTATATAGATACAGCCATCTTCATGTCAAATATATGTGTTACCGACCTTATTGTTTGTAGCATAAAGGTGAATAGATGTTTTTGACGTCTTGGTAACGTACATATATTTATGTCTTTGAGTGTACTTAGCCGCCTGCTGAAATATTTTAGAACAATTCTAAGACATGTTAAGACAAGTCATAATAATACAAACATGTAAATACATAAATTACGTAAATATCCCTTACGGGGTAGACAGAGCCTAAGGTAACAAAAACTAAAGACCACGTTTAGCATGATTATGGGTGTACAGGAGGAAAGGGGAAACAAAACAGTGATGGGTAGCTAGCCGCATCGCCTATAACATGATTTCTAAAATTTTCGCCCATTCCGTCGACGGGGTTCTACCATCTGCGCAAAGAGAAGCAATTGGTTCTATGTTTTTTCGTAGCTCCCAGACTAGCATGGAAAAAACCTGTATGTATGTATAACGGGAGTGTACAGTCAAGTGTAATAATATGTACTTAGACAAAGATTCAAAAATAAGTACCATACGCTCTTACACCGGCGTAATAAGGTCGTGGGACATATTTTTGAGAAGTTCTTATCAATACTTATTTTTGCACTTGACCCTACCTGGTTTCCACGACTTGACTTCACTATATCGCGGAGATAGCAAAGTAAAGTTATTCGATTGTGGGGAGTGTCACATCTTGTGTGCCTTGTGTGTCTCGTTTTGTGTGTGAGTATGTGTATGTGTGAGGGAGACAGGTAGATACTTTTGTCGTTCAATTGTCATGTAGAGTTTTTCACTTGCTCCTAGACTAGCATGGAAGTAGCAGATATATGTATCATCACTACGTAGTATAAAACAAAGTCGCTTTCTCTGTCCCTATGTCTCTATGTATGCTTATATCTTCAAAACTACACAACGGATTTTGATGCGGTTTTTTTTAATAGATAGAGTGATTCAAGAGGAAGGTTTTATGTATAATTCTACGCAGACGATACGTGGGCAGAAGCTAGTATAGCATAAAAAAGTAGACACTAGCATGGTGAAATTGAAATTCCACAGATTCCTAGGCCCTGGGTCAGGTTCCGTGTCACAAGATAAAGTGCTTTACGATATACAACCCGGACACTATGCTAGGATTGTTTAAGGACGTGTAATATTTTGCCGTTTTCATCGCATTTATGGCTAGGGATGTCTCTTTTTAAAAACAAAGTAACGACACTTCATCTAACACAATAATCAATTTATTTAAAATGTTAATACAAAACTAAAACTACTATTAAATTAAAATAACTAAATAACTAAATAAACTTTTAAATTAATTATATAAGAGAGGTGGGCCTCTTGGCAGGGTGCATTCCCGCAGGCAGCATTCCCGCGCTGAACTGCGATTGCGAGTCTTTGCGCGAGAAGGCTGCCAGCGCGAGGGTCGCCTGTTGCCTCTCTCAACCTCTTGCTGAGCTCTTTGTGTAGCTCCAGCGCACCCTTACCCCGAGGCCCTAGAGTCTCGACACCTAACACAAAAGTAAAAGAGATTCCGCTAATTTGAAATATACAACTTAAATTCGCGTAATATCGACTTCATTTTACACAATTTTATTTTTATTGGGAATGGGAATTATGAATCATGTTATAGGCGATGCTCTAGCAACCCGTCACTATTTTGATTCCCCTTTCCATCTATACGCCCACAATCATGCTAAACGTGGCTTTAGGTCTTGTTACCTTAGGCTCTGTCTAACCCGTAAGTGATAAAGACGTGATTAATGTATGTATGTATGTATTTTTATTCAATGTTAATATAAAACGAAAACTACTATTAAATTAAAATTATTAAATAAACTTTAAAATTAATCACAAAAGAGGCACCGTTGGCAGGGTGCCCATCACACAGGCAGCATTCCCGCGTTGAACTGCGATTGCGATTCTTTGCGCGAGAAGGCTGCCGGCGCGAGGGTCGCCTGTTGCCTCTCTCAGTCTTTTGCTGAGCTCTCTGTGTAGCTCCAACATGATTTTACTCATGATTCCGTCAGCAAAACATAGCACAATTTGTTCAACATCACCCTAGGCTCTGTCACCCCGTGACGGATAAAAACGTGATCTATGTGCGCGTGTTGTTCAACATAATTATAACGATTGCTTTTTTGAAAACAACTGCCGAGCAAATGACTCGTTTGACCTCTGTAACTTCCATTCTCGCGCAATGTGTGAACATAAAGAAAGCTCCACATAACAAAAAGCGTTGTTTCATTTATTTGCCCACAAAACATCGACTTTTCCCATCCCTAGCGATAAGACGCGGCAAAACAAAAGCCGTATCGACGCGGATTTCAACCGAGCGGAGCGTAAATCATTCGGCCATATTGTTTCCAGTGTTCTGTTCGGTTGTTATCGAAAAAAATGATCGCTATCGATAACTGCTAGTGGTGACGGCACTATAAAATGGCTTGTTGTGCTGACATGTTTTGAAAAAGGGTAATTTAAACAAGATAATATTTTCCAAAGTTATATTTTGGTTTTTGATAGTATTTTGTTGATATTAGGTCAACAAAGGGTTGTTATTTATTATTAGGACGTATTTAGTGATCACTTAACATCTGGTGAACGATATGCTTCTTTGCCTATATGCTTCTTTGCCTATATGCGTCTAAAATATTATTATCAAATAGCCTAGTGATTAGTGACACTGTGTCGAAAACCTATAAATGATATGAAAGACGTATGAAATGACACTTCTATGGGAAAGACGAGAAAAATAAATAAACATGGTCTCGTGCCTGTCCCAAACTATCCTAAAAAACTTTTCCGAAATTTGATTAGGTATACCATTTTGTAAACGAAAGTCTAAAAAGAGGTACAAAGAGAAAAATTAAGAGGTAAGATGGCCTTATCGCTAAAAGTAACTTCCAATCATGTTTCATGTATAGAATTTCTTTCAAACACGTAGGATTATAATAATAAAATATGAATGAGTCATACTCATATATCACCCGTCCCATACAAACTGTCGTATGTGCCATTAATATCCGCATCGTTGTGTTTATTTGCTGTCTTAATTAATTTATTATCTTCATTTATTTACTGGGCACATTGATTAATTATATACGTATTAAAAAAACAGTTGGCGTCATTACGTTTTATTTCATTTCATGGGTGAAAATCTTAGGAATCATGTTACAGACGATGCGGTTAGCAACCCATCACTATTTTGATTCCTCTTTCAACCTTTACGCCAACAACCATGCTAAAATGCCTCTAGGTCTTGTTCCCATTATGCTCTGTCTACCCCGTAAGGGAGATAGACGTGATTTGTGTATATATGTGTATGTATGTTACTACATTTCGTTCCTGCTGGTCCAGCGCGGGTTGGTGGCACCAGTTATGTATATAACTATATTACTAGCTGTTGCCCGCAACTTCGTCTGCATAGAATTCGTTTATCGCTATCCCGCAGAAATTACGCAATTTTCTGGGATAAAAAGTAGCCTGTCTGTTATTCCAGACTATAATCTATCTATGTTCCAAATTTCATTCAGGTCTGTTTAGCCGTTCTGGCGTGAAAGAGTAACAAACATCCATCCATCCATACTTACAAACTTTCGCGTTTATAATATTAGTAGGATAATCACCTACTAACTAATACCCTCGTCAACGATGCAGGTTTTGAAGCACAGTGTAATATTTTGTGCAAATAAATTTAATGTTTTAGGTATAAGTCCTCGCCCCAGCCAGTAAACAAAATATAGATAAAATAACAAGATACTCGAAGTGTCCTACAAACCCGTTTACGCGTTTAAGAACGTAATAAAATTGCTCTCGACAATTAGAAGAAGTTCACTCCATTAAAAAGTGATAAGTCTTTGATTCTGTGTCATGTAAATAAATAAATTAGTATAGATTATTTATAGCTAACTTTTTGGCTTGTGGCTATGATACCTTTTGTGCTTTATGCTTCGAGATGCTGTTTGCGTCCTCTTGTAAGGTTACCCTTGACATTTTAATTGTTAAAGTAATGCATGTTGACTTGTATTTCTAATTTTGATTTTACGTCCATGATTGGGCATACATTATTGTATTTAGAATTCTATTTCCATGATTATTTTAACCTCATTTATCATAAAAATGAAAATCCAACTTTGTCCCAAATAAGATTTTAGTTTTGACTACCGCCTACTTATACTATTTTTGTGGAGGTAGGTGGAAATTTTTCATTTTTTATTGTAATATTTTAATAGACCGTTATTGTCGTGTATATCACACTAAAGTACCAATTAATAGTTTCTATGGCTCACACTGTAATATACATGATGTGAATGTATTGAATAAATAAAAATAAATAAATAAAGTTTCTTGCCCCGCGTTCTTCTTGGCTATGATGGTCCTTCTGAATGCGCTGGTAGTTTCAAACAATAAATGTATGGGAGACTTTGGCGGCCTTTTGCAAATTAAATTTTGATTTTAATTTTGATTCATATTTATTCAAAACTGGCACATCAAGGTTTTTGGACAGGTACTCAGTATACCGTGAGTTGTAAACCATAAAATCTCTTCAAGGATCTCTAATATTGAAGGTACAGTGAAAGGACGGTGTTATATTAAATTTACTTCCCATTATAAGAACGAAGGGGAATTCTAGGGGCGTAGGTAACGGTCTACAAAAATTGGGGACATTCACAATATGGTCAAAAATATATGGGAACATACACATACATAAATCCGCTTGTACCCCGTACATAACTATTTTACATAACCAGGACATTCTAAGGTAAAATAAAGACTATTTCTAAATTCAAACAAACATTTTCGCGGCCTAGGGGTGGCCCAAGCGCCACGCCCGTCGCACCTAAACCTAAATTAATCCAAATTATATTTATTACATTGGTGTTATCAGTGCCGGTTATGTAACTTGGTTATGTACGGAGAATAAGATCATAAATCACATCTTTATCCCTAGACAAAGACGTGAATTATGTAGGTATGTATGTACAGTATCAAAGGTAGCTAATAAACAAAGAACAGAATTACCTTCGTAATTATAATTAGGAAATGCGGCGAACTAAGAGTAATATTTCAATAAAACGTATGAAAATATTTTTTTTTTTTACAGATTTTATTTGACTTTAACTCACGTATAAAAGTCGAGTAATGCTCTACATGTTTCGGACTCGTTCGTAGTCAGTGTTCGTTTCGCCCCCGTCAGGGCGAGCGCTCCAAGAGGAAGGACTACGAACTAGTCCGAAACATGTCGCGCGTTACTCGACTTTTATACGTGAGTTATCCGTTTGGGTAATTATGATTTTATTTGACTAGCATCGTATGTATGTAAGTATGTTTGTCCGAGTGGAATCTTGCGGCTCATTTTCGAAGCAGAAGCTAAAATTTTGCATACTTGAGTAAGTCGGATGACAATACTATGTGACCCAGCCAGGATCGTCTCCGCAGGAGGGAACTATTCAATGGTTGGTCCGATAGACTTGAAATTTGGTACACATTATGAAGAACGGAAGACAATGCAAGTTATGCAAGGTTACGTTCTTCTCTTTCACACTTTAAAATACAAGTATACAGGTTTAAAATTTGTCAAACGTGTATTTTTGCGGTACATAATTGGTCATCTATTAGGTAAACATTTCTTCTAACAAACTGTACTTATTTTGTCTCATTGCTGATGGGACAGAATAACATCAAGAAATAGTTAATCCACCTACGTACAGTCAGCAAAAGAAGCTTGTATTAAAAATATATATTTGATGGAAACCTATTTCTTTTATCGTTCTTCTATTTGTGAGCCGTGTCTCGTATAGTGCATGTCCCTGCCATGTGAAAGCTTAGCAGACGGTTGCTAATCTAATTCCTTACAGGCTTTGATGCACTTAGTGGGGATACTGTAGGCTTTTTCTCCACTATTGTAGTGGACAAAGTTTGTATGAATAGGTACCTACTGTTGTTTTGTGTACTACAATTTTAGGAGTCATTTCCACTTGTTCCCCGTACATAACTATTTTACATAACCAGGACATTCTGAGGTAAAATAAAGACTATTTCTAAATTAAAACAAATATGTACGCGGCTTACGAGTATCCCTAGGGCCACCTCTGCCGCACCTAAACCTAAATTAATCCAAATTAATCATCCTACATTGGTTTTACCGGTACTGGTTATGTAACTTAGTTATGTACGAGGAACAAGCTGTCATTTCAGAGAAAGATATTTACACACGCATACACATACACAGATCACGTCTTTATCCCTCACGGGGTAGACAAAGCCTTAGGGTACCAGGACCTAAAAGCCACGTTTGGCATAATTGTGGGCGTAGAGTTAAAAAGGGAATCAAAATAGTGACGGGTTTCTATCCACATCACCTATAACGTATAACATGATTTTTGAAAATATCACCCAAAAAAATAAATAGAGTCAAGAAAAAAAGACTAAGGTAACAAACATTAATAAAATAATAGATAAGCAGATCGAATTGTAAACATAATTAAATGCTCAAGTTAAAAAATAAACTTAAATAGAAAATTTATTAGTTTTCGGAGTAAAAAATAATTTTATATGCATAAACAGTAACATTGCTAATGTACAAATTAATATACCACGAAATTTAAAAGTTAAACACAGTAAATCAATTTACCATTACAATGTTATCATAATGTTAATATTTACTGTACCTACTCTTCAAAAATAAGTTTTTAGAGGGTTATAATTTGGTTGACATTGACAAATAAAACATTTGACTTGACTGAAATCTTGCCTCCATGTAAACTCTACAAAGACCCCTAAAAACAACACACCTTATCTGCTAACTCCGACTTCCTAACCAAGACAGTCCGTAACCCGTACAGTCAGCCACATAAATATGTTCCAACGTAAAGATTTAGCGTCCGCTGTTACAGCGATACGTATCAGCCTGAATCTATTGCCGTCCGAAGCATATGTACGGCGAGTGTGCGGCGGTGTTTGCCGTTTTGCGTTATTTATCGGTGTTGACTGTACTTTTGGGTCGGGTTATGATGTTCTTTGAAGTATAAATGGTTTTTTTTTTATTTGGAAATACTTGTCCACACAGTGTTCGCAATTAAGCCTACGCGTTAAAAAAAAAAAAACAGCCAAAACAAAATTACATTGGCTATGCGAAATATTTAATTGTGTGCGTGTTTTGCCTTTGTATGACGGTTTTATTTTGGTAGAGTATTTTTGTAATTTAGCAGTAAACGTCTTATAAATTGTTTACGATATTCCCTTACTCTAATAATTGCAACTGGCAACAAATAAAAGTCGCTCCGAAAAAACCCAACACGTGATAAAAAAAAAACTATTTCAAAACATCGCCGCCAGCCAGCCGCGAAAAGCGCGTTCCAAGGAATCTGGCCGGTACGTTCGCCCGATTTGAAATTGGAACCTATAAAGGCGCGAACTGGCCGGAAGTCGGACGCGGGCTCCATCAGATCTGTATCAGGACAGGCACCCGCGGGCGGATTCATTTCCGCTCTACACGGTTGCATTTTGAATTTTAGAATTCCATTCGTTCGAATTGGGTTAGATGTGATATTTTGATGTTGGCAGGATTGTGCTGGCTGTTACGGGCTTAACTAGAATACGGGGTTAAAAATAGTGATGTCGGACAGGATTATTTTTCTTGTGGTAGAATCATTCTGTTTCTGGTTTCTGATTACTTTAAATTTCTAAACGAAACTGAAAATTAGAACACAGAAAAATCGGAAAAGTAAAGCTATGGCAGGGAATCGAACCCGGATCCTCGTCATTCCGTGACGCGTGCTATACCCCTACACCACCCATAGCAGATACCTGCTGATTCCCGGCCATAGTTTTACTTTTCGGATTTTTCTATGTGTTCTATAAAGAGGTAAAAATTCTTGATTCATTTGATAGTACCGAAGATTACTTTGATATAATATTTCTTCAGTTTTCTGTCAAAAATCATTGGTTACGGTTAACGTTATTATAATTGCAATTTCCGCGTAATTAATTCCTTCTACGATTCGTAGACATCGCAATAACAGTACGGTGTCATAACGACAATAATTAATACATTTGTTTACAATACAATACAATAACTCTTTATTGAACACCACATATAACAACCAAAACAGAAAAAAGGTATACAGAATATTACAAGGTAATAATAGGCGGCCTTATCGCTACAGAGCGAACTCTACCATGTTTATGTTTCTGTAGATGTTTGTTATGCGATGTTTACTTAACATTCTGCGTAAATTTATTTATTTTTATATATACATACAACAGATACATATGTAAATCACGTCTTTATCATTTACGTCAAAACGTCGGGAGTTTCATTTCATTAAATTACTCATGCGTATTCTACTACAGAAACTCATCTCACTTTTTCCACCCCTAACAAACAAAGGTAAATATTTTCGCGTTTAAAACGTCGGGCTACCCAGCCATTCATAAAAATAATCCACCAATCAGCCATCCAGCTCAGCATTTTATCACGATGCATATTACCCAGAAATATTCCACCCATAATTTCCCCAAGCCCTAAAGCCGCGGTAAAAAAAAAACCCTTTCACGGCGCCTAAACAAAAATACAATTCCCTCAAACGACTCCACTTGAAGGACCGTAAAACGTAAGCCTGGAAACGAGCTTGATTTTTACGCCGCATTTACGCTTGGTTTACGAGCGTAAACGTATTTACGCCTGCTCAGTATTGATGGGCGTACGTGGGCTCAAATTTTGATAACGCATTCGTTTAAGGATTAGTACATACATAAATCACGTATCCCTTACGGGGTAGACAGAGTATAAGGTAACAAGACCAAAACATATTTACATACATACATACACACACAAATCACGTCTATATCCGTTACGGGGTAGACAGAGCCTGAGGTAACAAAACCTGAAGACTACATTTAGCATTATTGTAAGCGTATAGGTGGAAAAATGAATCAAAATAGTGATGGGCTGCCAGCTGCATCGCCTATAGCAAGATTGTTAAGAATTTCGCCCATTCCGTGGATGGACTTTTACCATCTGCGCGGGACGAGAAGCAACTGGTACCTACATTCTGTTTTTCCTTTGCTCCCAGACCAGCATGGAAGTACAATTTATTTCAAATAAAAAAATTACAGCTAACCCAGGGTAAGGATGTGTCAAATTATCTGGACTGGAACCCATAGACACGGATCCAATGTTTTTTTTTTAATATCAAACAAATGCCGTGCACGCACACACACACACACACGCACAGGTTAGCTAGAAGAGATCCCTTCTTAGGGATAAGTTCGCCTTTGTACTTTTTTCTCTGTATTTCTGTATTTTTTAAATTTTTATGTGCAGTAAAGGGTTTACATACATAGGTACATACATACATACACACACACACACACACACACTCACACACACACACACACACACTTTCTACTTATTCTTGTGTTTTGAGTAGGTACTTCGCTCGGCACTCGCGATACAGACCCAGAGTCTAGTGCGGAGGCCGCTGTTTCACTTACCGCATAAGTCATCTACCTATCTCTATGTAACAATATTCTTAAACTGCTTATAGAAACTAACTCTCTTAGTTTCATGTATAATTATGTATACACACTCGTAAATACTCGTAATAGAAGGAAGAAGAGGCAGAGGAATGCCGAGACGTACATTTATGGACCTAGCAAAGAAGAAGGCTAATGTGGTGTCGTATCAAGAGCTCAAAGCAATGGCAAAAAGAAGAAGTGAGTGGCGATTACTCCGCCGATAAGAGCTGGCCTTTTAAATTTAAGAGGTAGAGATACGTAGAGAGACATAGTGGTATGAATAATTGTTCCATCTTTTTCAAAGGCGTTTACCAAACGCGCATAAAAAGGGAAAATACATAAAATTATGAGATAATTCAGTGTCTAGCCGACTAAGCTGAGAGATCGCAAATCTTCAGTTTGTTTGGAATCTTGCCACGAAGATTGTGGGGATGCCTATTATTTTTTATTGCACGTCTCGGCACCGCAGATCCAGATCTGGCACTAAATCATATTTACTTACGTCCATTTTTGAAGATAAAATGGAATTGCCCGCATCCCGTCCAATGTTACGAACGTAAAGAATCGCCATTAGTAAATTAAAAATCCCGAAAAAAAATTAAAAGACAATTAATTCGCCTTCAAAGTAATCGCCATAAAGTGAAAAATAACCGAAATCTAGAGTTACCTCCAAAAATAGTATTATCCATCCACAACATACGTCGTTGATGTGCTCTCAGGCGACTGCCGTATTTTTAACCCCCCATGCAAAAAGCGAGTGTCAAAATAGTTACACAATTACCCTGCGGGTCATCCGTCCACCTCACGCGGACGTCCTACGCTGTGCTTGCCGATTCTCACCAGCTTTCACAGTAAAAAGTCCGTATGCCAGCAAGTTGTATCGATTCTCTCGACGCTTACCGTTAGTTCCGGACGCTGCAGCATCCTATACGTTTTAGTGCACTTGTTCGGTGCTCATCCAGGTACGAAATGCGATTACGGGCCTTAATGCGCCTCTGAGAGCTCTAATATAGATCTAGAATAACAGATGGAACAGATCAGCAGCGTAGGCAATGCCCCTATAAAAAAACTATTAATATGCTATAACGAAATGTACTAACGGCTGTGTCTATCAAATGCAAATATGTCCCAGGTCCCGTTTTGTCCCATAATTTTCATTCTACTAATGTTATGAATGCGAAAGTTTGTGAGTATCGATTAATGTATGGATGTTTGTTACTCTTTCACGCCTGAACGGCTGGACTGATTGACACTTAGCCCGGAAAATTGCGTAGTCCCGTGAAATGGTGATAAGCGATTTCTTTGGTGACAAAATCGCAAGCTTGTTGGTCATAATATTCGTCGTTTGTTGTCATAACGCATGAAATCGTGCGTTTTCAGCGATTTTGGGAAAGTCATCAGAATGTACCTGCATAGTTAGGTTAGGTTAGATTACATTAATTCTAAAAAAAATATCAAACTGTGTAACTGTGTCTGTGTGCGTAATGCTGAGCCAGCGACCGTTTCACTTTTGCGAAGACACTTCCACACTGATGATCTATTTTTCAAGTCTGTGTTTTGTTTATTTTCTATGAAATTGTGTGTATGCTCTTGTATTTGTGTGTCTTGCAAACTTCTTTCTTTCTTTCTTTCTTTATATGGACGAAATGTAGACTCAGTACTCAACGGCCGACCCTCGCGCCGGCACCTTTCTCGCACGAGGACTCGCAATTGCGATACAACGCGAGGATGCTGCCTGCGTGATGGGGACCCTACCGAGGGTCCAAATTTATTTTAATTTTTAGCCTAAGTTTTATTTTTATTGTTATTTTTAAGGTAGCCTTAGTTTATATTTTTATCAATACTTTTGACTCAGTAGGTTCAATATTGCTTTATCGACAAATGTTAGATCGAGTGCATCACTTGACAACCTATTTATTTCCTTCCATCATAAACATTTTGCATAAGTAATAACCAAATGTAACATAACCTATTAAAAGCTTTATTATAATTGAAAATTACTGATTAATGAAATCGTTTCTAAAGCACTACTTTTATAAATTTAAGATGTTTTTTAAATTGTGTTTTCAGAATAATGGCATGTCCCAGAATTGCTCATCTTTGGGTTGTACAAATAAAGTGCAATGCAGCCTCTGCTAAAGGTAAATTTTATAGAACATTGCTTGCAATACTCCACCCTTTTGAAATATCTACATAAATGTTATTAGGTTCTCTCCTACCTTTGCCATGATTCAGATTCACGGATATGAATAAATCATAATATTATGTAACATTAAATTTAAAATTAAAAATAAAACCAAGCGTTTTATGTACGAGTATGTATGTTATGTAAACTCTTTATTGTGCAAAATAAACCTAATACAAATACAATTGACAAACACCGAGATACATGCAAAAAGGGGAACTTATCCCTTTAAGGGATCTCTCCCAGTCAACCTTTGAGTGGATGAAAGGAGATTTTATTAGCGATGGACGAGTAAGTTTAACAAATTGCGAATACTGAGAGCCACAATACAATAACTTTACCGAATATAATACATAAAGTCATAAAACCTATCCGACAATATACCTATAATATATAACTACCTACATCGATAAGATAAAATACATAAAAAATAATAATAAAGAGCACAACATATACATATTACTTAAGAAGATGGTGCGAGCCACATCTTCCTCAAACCTTCAAACGTTTTCAAAAAACATATAATGATGTAATTATGACATGTTGCGAGTTCATTTACTTATAATAAACTACAAAAGTCAGTATTATTTGAGTTAATTTATTGTGTACATTATTTTGGGACCCTATTTCATCAGTTTCTTTTGCTGTTGACTGTACGTAGGTGACAATAAAATGTAAAAAAAAAACAAAGCAAAATTATACAACATCAAGCGAATGCATTGATTAAAGAGAACTCAACGGTTCTTGGCACCTTTATAGATCTCAATTTGTTGGAATGAACCAACAATCCCGCATGCCCTTTGTGCTTACTGAAATTGAAATGGCCCCTTGACGTTTATTTTCTTTATTTAAATCATTTAACAATACTTCGAACGTTCACAGCTATTTAAAAATCTACGAACATTGTCTTTTGTTTTAAAGGGTTAGTATCATTTCGTCTAAGATGCAAATGGTCTATGTAGCAACTAGTCTAAAAAGCATTTCGTCTAAACATGTAATTCTCATGTCGTCTAACTTGGAAGTGGTCTAAATTTGCACATGGTCTAATTACACGACATATTAACACTAATTAGACGAACTAATATTATGGACTTGATAGTAATGACCAATTGCTTTTTAGACCAGTTGCTACATAGACCATTTGCATCTTAGACGAAAAGATACTAACCCACCAGTTGTATTATGGTAAAAGCCCATCGAGGGAATGGGCGAAAATAATAGGAATCATGTTATAGGCGATAATGCTAGCAACCCATCACTATTTTGATTCCATTTTCAACCTATACCCCACAATCTTGCTAAATGTGGCCTGTAGGTACCTGTTACCTTGGGCTCTATCTACCCCGTAAGGGATAAAGACGTGATTTGTGTATGTGTATGTATGTAAAAAAATCACACACACACAATGTAATAGTTGCTTCTCTTCCCGCGCAGACGGTAAAAGCCCAACTGGGGAATCAGCAAAAATCGTAGGCATCATGTAGGCGATGCGGCTAGCAAACCACCGCTAATTTGATTTTAGGTCTTTAGTTCTTGTTACCTTAGGCTCTATCTACCCTGTATGAGATAAAGACATGATTTGTGTATGTATTGTGTTAGACTTATATTGGGGCACTATTGTAGAGTAACGAAATTTAAGAAACCAGCCAAGTGCGAGTCGGAATCGCGCCCCGAGGGTTCCATACACATTCGGCAAGTGAATATTAAAATCCAGTGTTAGCAGAGCCCTAATTTCTACTTGTCACTGAAAATTAGAACACTGAAAAATCCGAAAAGTAAAGCTATGGCCGGGAATCGAACCCGGATCCTCGTCATTCCGTGACGCGTGCTATACCCCTACACCACCCACAGCAGGTGGGTAGTCTTCGAATTTTTCTACCCGTTACTAGCTGACTCGTGATCTTGTTACTATGCGATTTTTTGTCGCTAAGCGTCATCTGTTTGAATGATGTGTCTGTACGACACAATTACAAACTCCCGTGGAACATCTACTGCTCACCAGGGACGAGAGAAGGCGCTGTTTTTCAAATGATAGAGCCCTATTCTTAAGCAGAATGTAGGCAGTGTGAGGTCAGTTTATTTTGGTTACCGACAGACATCAAAAGCTAGGTATTATGTATTTGTTGTTATAGCGGCAACAGAAATACATCATCTGTGAAAATTTCAACTGTATATCACGGTTCTGTATCTCAGGACTGCTGACAGACAGACAGACGGACTGACAGTGGAGTCTTAGTAATAGGATCCCGTTTATACCCTTTGGCTACGGAACCCTAAGAACTATACGGAATAGTGTTAGTTTTATTTATTAGAAACCTTTTTTTTTTCGGTGGGAATATGCCTTGCGCATACTCCCACGGCATGGGAGTTATGTGGGACTCTCCTTCCCCACTGCCCCCTTTCTTAGCGAAAGGATGGGGGGAGGCATACCCACTAAAAACCCACCGGTATTCCCTCACCGCCATTGGAGGGCGCCACGGGAGCATGATGGTGGCACCGTCTGATTTATTAGAAGCCTTCGCGTATAGTATCCGAACGCATTTCTAACGTTTGATTGAAACGAAGACGTATTGGAAAGTTGCCACACCAAAAAAAACGGTTTGTTCTTACAACATATCCTGACCACAGAATCGAAAGACAAAGCCAACGTCAGTTCTACAATTTGAACTGACGCGTTCCAAATTCAAAACGACGTGATCACGCGATGCTATCTCGCGCGTGCGCAGTGCGTGGATCGGTTTGTGTGTCAATTGTTTTTTGTTTGTGTTTACGGTGGGGCTGCTAAATACGCGTTCTACATAGAATTTCTCAAAAAGTTTGTAAGCGCATTTTAATAACGACTCCGATTTGCCAAAAAAAGCAGGTTAGTAGAGTGAATGAAACAGCCTAAATGACATAGTCCTCCAAAATGTCCCAATTTATTTGTAGGAAACTTCCTTTTCGGTTCACTCGAACTAAACAATTTCAATGATCAAAAAACATTCACATTTTCGTTAGTCGCGGAGTAACAAGTTAATAAATAAAAAAAACATAAATTGAAATTTTATTTTTGCAAATTGGCAACCAAGAGCTCTTTTACATGTCTTTTTTGAAACTACCAGCGCATTCGGAAAGACCGCCAGAAACTTGGCAGAAAGTTATGTCAATGTTTTTAATACATTAAAAACATAGATTAAAAAGACTCAAAGAAATGTTTTTTGGCACATTTTCGGGCGCCTGATTTAGATACAAAAGATCAATGCTCTTCACTGCATTATTATAAAAGAAAACTCTGAAAAGACGAAGAATAAAAATACTGCTGAACGGATTTCAAGCGGTTTTAACTAAGAAATAGAGTGATTCACGAAAACGGTTTAAGCACCTATTATAATTTGGAAACGTTTCTCGTAAATAAGTTAAAATGAAAATAATTATTTAGCGTTGGGAAAAGTCAAGCTGCCTGGGATACTAACTTTAATTATGCGTACACGAAGCCACGGGCTCTACTAATACATATTGTGTACAGATAAGCTGGAAGAGATCCCTTTAAGGGATAAGTTCGCCTTTGTTTGTTTTTCTCATTACCTGTAAAGTTGAATGTGTTTTATGTACAATAAAGAGTTATACATACATACATAAATAGTAAACTGTTATCTCGCTAGTTTTATGGCCACACCTCATAAAGGCGTTAAGACGGGCCACTAAACACCACCCGGATAAGATTAACGCGATCACAGCCACCGACAGTTTAAATAACCCGAGCAACTTAACCGAGCTACATATTTACTTTAGTTAAAGTTGCCGTCACAGTTAAAAGCGCAAATATGTAAGTTGTTGGTAATAAAAGTTTTATTGACGGTAAGACTACGGTAAAGGTTTTATCAGTCTATGTATGTTCGAAACATACATACATAAATCACGTCTTTATCCTTTGCAGGGTAGACAGAGCTTAAAGTAACAAAATTTTAAGGCCACGTTTAGCATGATTGTGGGCGTATGTGGAAATGGGAACGCGAAAACGAAACGCGTCAGTGTTTGTGTGGTGTAAGGGATAATTAAGTTTGTGGGATTTATGTTTTATTGGCAGTAGTGGAGGGAGGGATTTCGCTGACGCTGCTGAACGCGCTCCTGACGGCAGCACCTGAGTGTGACCTGCTCGCTTGCCGATGGCCGACTGCGTGCTCTGAATGCTTGAGATTCTGCGAGATGATGGATGTTAGGCAATCCAGTCTTTTTAAGCGATTTTAACTTTGTTATTAGTCATTCCCTGAGCGGTACAATTTAGGAATCTTTAAAAAGCGAGCCTTCCTGTTCCTCAAAGGGCCGGCAACGCACTTGTGATTCCCCAGGTCTTGCAGGTGTCCCTGGGCGACGGTGATTGCTTTCCATCAGGTGACCCGTATGCTCGTTTGCCCCCTCTTATATAAAAAAAAGGTTTATAAACTGTTGTTTCTCGGTGTAATGCCGTGTAAATATATTTACAATAAATAAATAAATAAATAAATAATATGTATATTTCACACAAGCTTGGTTATCTTGCACGTGAGTAGCAGAGTAGCAAGGTAAATATTTTTTGTTCATAGCAACTATGCAGTTGAGACAGATATAGATAACAGCGCATTCCTAAAGAAAACACGACGCTGGCAAAGCTAGACGTTTCTAGAACAATCATAGCTCGCCAAGCGTTTGATTAAATTCTGAGCTGCGGCACTTGCGTACACCGTTTTGGCACTTTACAGACACTGTGTCTTAGTTAAGTTACGCTCCGCTTGTGACTGTGTTGCACTCTTTTGTAAGTAAGTAAGTAAGTTGTAAGAAAGTTAATAGAAAGTTTCTGGAGGCCTGGAATAATGCAAGGTCTGACTCACCAATATCGACGAGCTGATGGTTTCCTGGGGGCCCCCGTCTGTATCTCCATAGGTCACTGGCTGAACTAGTCAGGGATTTTAACACTGCGGTGTTAATGAAAGTTTTCAGGTGAAATTATATTGAAAGAAAGGGATCGTTTTCTAGTAACGTGCGTGCCGCCATTCGAAGTTGCTAATAAAAGCCTTTCAAGACTGTCGCAGGGGGGCAGCACTGTAGCGTCGCTTCGTTCGGAAATCAGATATACACCGTTCCAGTAACAATTTTGAAATATGACGTTTAGAAATGGGAGATAAAATTGTATGTGCTAAACGATGCGAAAGGTATAAAAAAAAACCTAATTTAAATGTAGGAAAGTACGGAACATAAGTAAATGCTTTTTTTATGTTAGGGAGGCCGGACAAATGAACTAGTGGGTCAACTGATGTTAAATGATCACCACTGTCCATAGACACCCGCAGCGCTTTACGCGATGACAGTGCGTTGTCGGCCCTGCAGAAAATTGTACACTCGCCTCTTAAAGGCACCCAGGTCGTAACTCGATGGGAAGACCCCAGCGGGAAGCTCGTTTCAGATTTTGCAAGTTCGTGGCAAAAAAGACCGATAACCGATATAAATATAAAGAAACAGATACAATTTACAAAAAAAAAAAACTGTTGAGTACAAAATGCAAGATTATAGAAAAGTACCTATCTTAGTAAAAGTAAAAACATAAAAAGCAACCGCCAGCTCATAAGGAGGCTGGAGCAGAGAAAGAACAGAGCATAGACAAACACACACAGAGCCTAAGGTAACAAGACCTAAAGGCCACGTTTAGTGTGATTGTGGGCGTATAGGTGGAAAGGGAAATCAAAATAGTGATGGGTTGCTAGCCGCATCACCTATAACATGATTCCTAGGACTTTCGCCCATTCCCTCGATTAGCTTTTACCATCTGCTCAGGAAGAGAAGCAACTGGCAAATTCCATTCTGGTCTGAAATATAATAATTTCTCAATTTAGGGTCGTCATAAGTAAAATACAATACAAATGAAAAATAGCATTAAATGTGCCAGACCCAAGTGGAGCAAGCCTGACTAACCACACACAACAACACGTTGTAACACGTCCGCGCGTCGCACGACGCAGCCTGCGCTAGAGATGCCCAGCTTCGATTTATTCGAGTTTAACGATGTTGCGAGCATTAACGAACCATCGATATCGATAATAATGACAATCGATAAAGGCGGCGGAAGAAATGGGTTAAGCAGCAATTAAAATGGCAACGTCTACGTTGTTGAGCGCGAGTTCCGTGTTATTGTTTTTGATACGGAATTAGAAGTTAATAGAGTTATACACTATACTTAATTATCTGGGGGTACGGCAGTGGCCTCGCCAAGTCGAGCAAACAAGCGGCACGGCCGTACCATCCTTTTCTCGGATGCTTTATTTATTTTCAGTTAACGCAGATTCGTCTTGGTCTCGCGAAAACTTTGTTATTTCCCTGAATAAAAGGTATTTTACGTAAATTACAAGTAGTCTCATTCTATGAGTCACAGTGTGGCTGCTATAATCTGTTGATATACATTATAAACACACATACAACGCTCACTTCATTATTTATATTAGGGAGCGGATCAGAATACATAAAGTTTAAAATGTATAATGGGTTAAAATACATAATGGTTCAAAATATATAACGCAATTTTCTGTAAAACTATTAGCTAAATGAACTTTTTTGATATCGTAATCTATAGGTTGGTTTAGGTTAGGTTAGGTTTGTTTTATAACAATCCTGTTAATTTGTAACTTTCTGAGAAAATCGCATTACCTATATATTATTATTAATATTGTGGTGTTCAATAAAGAGTTATTGTATTGTATTGTATTGTATTATAAACCATTATGTATTTTAACCCATTATACATTTTAAACTTTATGTATTTTAATACGTACCCATATTAATATGAATAAGAAATTTTTTAAAACATTTAATCGTATTCGTACGGTGTGCGATGGAATTTGTATATTTAAAGTTTTCTACTTTAAGTATTGCTTCCATGCTGGTCTGGGAGTAAAGAAAAAACATGGAATGTACCAGTTGCTTCTCTTCCCGCGCAGATGGTAAAAGCCCATCTAGGGTATGGGCATAGGAATCATGACTTATAGGCGATGCGACTAGCAACCAGTGCTAGCAACCCATCACTACTTTTACTCTCTTTTCCACACGCCCGCAATCATGCTAAACGTGGCCTTTAGGTCTTGTTACCTTAGGCTCGTAAGGGATCAAGACGTGATTTGTGTGTAAGAATAAGAAAGGGTCTTTAAAAAAATATCTTTATTTTTCACTGCTTATGCTAAATTACATAATCGATGTTACGTTACGTATTATATATTAAGGAGCACGGATCCAAAGTTAGAAACCACGTCACAAGAACAATTTCCCAACCCAAAACCCAGACCAATCATTAAATCATCGAAAACTTTAAATAGATTCCTTACAAATTCCATCGCACGTACGAACACGATTAAATTTCGAACTAACGATTTCAAGTTGTAACGAGTGGCAGTAAACTCGAACTAATTTCCCCAGAGCTAACATGCTGATGTGTTATGACGTCATAAAACGAAGTCTGGCTACGGTTTATGAGTGACGTCACTCTGAATTTTGAATGGTTCTTCATTATGTATCGGATGGGATGAGTGTTCCAGTTTAAGGGACGAAGTTTAGGATGGAGGAAGAGGTGCTTCAATATTTTTAGATGTGTTTAAAAACGTTAGAGACGTTAGCTTACTCGCTAATCCTGCCGCTAAGTAGCAGTGCTTGCACTACTATGTTCCGGTGTGGAGAGTAAGACAGCCGGGGAAATTACGGGCACAAAAGGCATTTCATCTTAGTCCTCTAGGTTGGCAACGCATCTGCAATCCCTCCGGGGTTGCGGGAGTCTATGGGCAGTGGTGATTACTTACCATCAGGTCACCCTCTTGCTCGTTTGCCTTCCTATTCATATAAAAAAAAATAGCTTTGGGATCGGATCGCGTATATATCCCATAAAATAGATTTCTTAAGGGTTGTTTTCTTTGTCATTTCATTTGAGTCTTTTAATTACCTATTTAATTATTTAGTTTGTTTTGATATTAGGGGTTAAGTAGACTGAGATTCTTCTCAAATTTACAATAGCGGTTAACGTGAGACTGATTTGCAAAAGTAGGTATTATACATAATAATTTTGCTTGTTAAAAACAGCATTATAGCTTACCGCTACTTTACGAGTAAGTTCCAGTATAAGATAGCTAATTATTGTTCTTTATTTTACATTATTAGCGAAACTACTCGTAGAAGGAATGCAAGAATTTTAAATTAGAAAAAAATTCTCAGCTGCGCTTGCCGAGAATTGAACTTGCATTTTTTCACTTTTAAAATATTTATCGGCAAAGTAAATGAAAAAAAGACATGCAATATTTCACCTCCGTTGCTTTCAAGTGACCGTGTTTTGCTGGCACATAAAAACTGCATCGTTATTTTCATCGACATCTTGCACGACATAGTGTAGCATCACTACAAATTCACGGCACATCCCAAGAACACAGCACATGTGCGGAATAAATTGTCCGTAAAACACGATTCGGCGTTTTTGCATAAAATCATATCTGTCTTTACGTGGATTTTGGGAAGTCAGTTTCACATAAATATTTTACGTTTACTCAGAGGGTCTTGCAAAGGCCCGTGTTTGAAGAGTAAACGCCTTTCGCAAAATGTAACAAAGCTTATATCAAAATGCATGTTCTGTCTTTTTCTGGCTTACGTATTGTCAAAGAGACTGAGAAAGACAAACGTATGGTAAGTTAACGTAAGCTAAACTAGCGTTTATGTATAAAATCGTAAAGGAGTTGGATATATAGGATTAAGTTACGCCGTTTTAGCATCTAAAATTAACAATATATACATGCATATATATACTGTAATGCCTCTTTCCCATAGGGGTATTTCTCTATTTTGTTCAATTTGCTAAGATCCTAATATACCTCTTTCGCTTCATCCATATTCATCAATCTCTTCATACATGCTCGTCAGTTTCGGGTACTCCTGACCTGAACTTTTTTCAAAACGTAAGTATCAATCATACATACAGATGACGACTCACAAGCTTTCGTTTTTATGACACCAGCTGGAATACTTCGAGAATCATAAAATTTACCCAGTTACATAGTTTGTTAGCCTGTCAGTTATCAATTATTTGTTTCTCAAATTTTACATATATATTTAATACGCCGAGCCATATTAGCGTATAAAAATGATAATCACTACAAAAAAAATGTATTTTCAAATGCACTTCTTCATAAATGTAATTTTTAGATTGCCGCCTCATTCCCTTCTAATATCAAGATGTCCAACTGCCTAGTCCAACTTGCACTCTAGCAAGTGTCACTTACAAGTCTCGCGACACTGCAAAAGTTTCTGGACACTCGAAGTTACTCTCGACGTTGCGACTCTGAAAAATAGAACTTTTTATTTAATATAGGTACTTTAATATACTATGAGCCTGAACACAGAAGAAATATACTTTGGTACATTACACCCCGAAGGTGGTGAAATACAGAATGGGTCAGGTCACAGGAATTTGCCGCACGAGCAAAAGGCGAGGGCGATAAACATGCGTCCTGAGGATTTCTTCATATTACCGCTCTAAGTGTAGGTATACACAATTTTACGTTTTCACCTGGTCAGGAAGTGTAAATTGCTAATTACGGCCCGGGGCGAAGTAAAATATATAAATTTCCTGAAAATACGTGGTGGTTTTAATGTATGTATAATTATGTATACAACATCCTCAACATCCTCAGACATGCCAACTGATTTATATCATTCTGAATATTAGTCGAGCGTTTATTTTTCAATGCAGTATATTGTCGCCAAGTTTCTGGCAAAAAAAAAAATTTATGCAAGCTTTTTTTGCTGTACCCAATTCCAAGTCAATCGGACCAACCGTTGAAGAGTTTCCTGTGGAGACGATCCTGGCTGGGTCATCAGAACTGGTAGTGACCAGCGTATTGTATTGTCATCCGACTTACTCAAGTATGCAAAATTTCAGCACAATCGGTTGAAGATATCTGCTTCAAAATTGAGTCGCAAGATTCCACCCGGACAAACATACGTAGATACATTACATACAAACACTGCAAGATAAATAAGCTTGTAAAAATAAGTGTGTGTTGAATTTGATGACCTAAACTTTCGACATAAACTTCCTCTTCTTCTTCTTCTTCTTATTTGTGTCGTTATAGCGACGACAACTTCGCCAATGTCAAAGTAACAAAAATATAATTAAAAATCTTATGACAAAATGTCGGCAACGTTGTACGGTAATGGTCAAAGACTCCCCCCCTCCCAGTCGGGCTCTTAGCCAACGGTCAATGATATCCCTCAGAAACTGCCAAGAAATCATTAGTCGATGCCCAGGGTGCACCGGACCAAGCACTGTTCTTCCCCCCGGACGAATCCAAAAACGAAACGCAGCTCGTGACCACACGTGGAGGTTATCCGACTCGCACCCCCTCCACAAACTCCTTTAGAATAGATTTCTCTTTCGCATAATTTTATGTCACCTTATTTCTAATTTGAAGCGTCGACAATTTTACGTACGCATAGCTCTGTAGGCTTTTGCTAACTTAGCAATCGTTTGTCCTTATCTGCCACTTTGACATTTACCTTTCACAGATAAGGACAAACGATTGCTAAGTTAGCAGAAGCCTACAGAGCGTTTATGAATAAGGGGATATACTCTACCAAATTAATAAATTGCTTTTAATAATTCAGTGTTTAATAATCGACGTAATAAGTAGAAGAGAACACTTGACGTTCTATTTTATCGTTAATAATAACATATGAAAATTTTGAAAGCTTCAGTCAACCGTTATGATATTAACGTTAGGTACGTTGTGATTTTAATCAACAAAGGATACAAGCATTCAATTAAAAAATCATAATTACTGGTTAATTGAATTTGTGTCATACCTAAATTATGTATCATGGAATTATGTTATAGGCGATGCGGTTAGCACCCATCACTATTTTGATTTCCCTTTCCACCTATCCGCCCTTAATCATGCTAAACGTGGCCTTAAGGTTTTGTTACCTTAGGCTCTGTCTACCCCGTAAGGGATAAAGACGTACATGTATGTATGTACGTATGTTGACTACCACCTACTTATACTATTTTTGTGGAGGTAGGTGGATATTTCTATTTTTTATTGCAATATTTTAATAGACATCTTGCAGTATATGGACAATGATAATGTACTCCGTTATTGTCGCGTATATCAGACTAATGTACCAATTAATAGTTTCTATGGCTCACATTGTAATATACATGATGTGGATCCACTGAATAAATAAATAAACAATTACCTACTTTATGAAATGAGATTATAGATTTTTATTTACCTAACTTTATAGCCGAACGTAGAAAGAATTTTGAAATTGACAAGATAGAACTCGCATTTTTTTATGGTGTAAAAGGAAGACCTAAAGACTGCGTTAAACATGATTGTGGGTGTGTAGATGGAGAGCGAAATCAAAATAGTGATGGGTTGCTAGCCGCCTCGTCTGTAACGTGAATCGATGGGCTTTTACCATCTGCGCGGGAAGAGAAGCAACTGGTACATTTTGTGTTTTCTTCGCTCCCAAGACCAGCATGGAACTCAGCAAACTCGATTAAAAAATCAAACAACAATCGTTAGAAATATCTCCTTTTTACTTAGTGACCGCATTTTTGCTGGCAAAAGTAAAAATAAAAAGTATTAAAGTATCTTTTCTCATACAAAAGCTGCTGCAGCCTTCGACAAAAGAATCTTTCGCTTATGCTACACAGATGCTCTAACCTTCTTAGACAGCCGATGGCCACGTAGTACGGACATCAGGGAAGCTGTAAAATAGAATACGTGGGTCCCTTGAACTTTGACAATTGGGTCAAAATTTTGTACTTCCTTTTAGCCAGGATGAAGTGTAATACAAAGCTCTACTTAAGCTTGTCACGTTTATGAAAAACTAAATTACATATAAAAAAAACTGGCTGCAATTTTTTTTAGTAAAACGTAAAATAACTAGCCATGAAACGAATGCAACAGAATTTCCTTTGAAATTAATACAGCAGGCGGGGACAAACTACAATCACACATAAAAAATATCACACCGCCTAAATGCCTTAGCTGTCAAATTTTGTACTTTTAACAATTCAGTATATTTTAAACGTTTTAGTTAAGTAACTGTTTAGTGATAATGATTTCCTACAATAGATAGAAGACGTTCAAAATGAAAATTGATTTAGAATCCTGTCGATCCTGAAAAACATTTTTTTTTTCGGAACGCCCATTTAAGAACGCGGCCTATCACAGAACAAAAATCTTTAAAAAATCCGATAGAGACAAAAATTAGGTACTGTAATAATTCAATTATTGTTTAATAATCGATGCTGGCAGCCAATATTCATGAAATAAAATGGTTATTAAGCACCTCCCGACTTTCTACAGTCAAGGGTAATAAATGACAAAATACTCGAGCATCGGCGCGAAAACTGCACCGAGATTGGCTCACGGTCACACGGTCTTTGTGAGGCGTCGATTGTGTGCCTTAATAGAACCATTCGATTAGAGTAGAAGGTAATTTATATAAAACCCCCGTTGACTTTAGCAAGTGTGGCGTAATCCTTTTACTTGCAACTTTACTCTAGACTTTTCTTCCATGCTGGTCTGGGAGCAAAGGAAAAACAGAATATACCAGTTGCTTCTCGTCCTGATGGTAAAAACCCATCGAGGGAATGGGCGAAATTCTTAGGAATCATGTCATAGGCGATGCGGTTAGCAACCCATCACTATTTTGATTCCTTTTTCCACTTAAACGCTTTCAATCATGCTAAACGTGGCCTTAAGGTTTTGCTACCTTCGGCTCTGTCTACTCCGTAAGGGATAAATACTTGATTAAAGACGTGATGTGTATGTATGTAAAGATAGCTTTACTTCGCTACTCCACGATATAGAGAGGTCAAATCAAGCGAATCAGCTACGCTCCCATTGAATCTTTTTTATTCATGCAGTCAATGTTCGAGAAAAACAACAACACCAAACTATAATCAACGAAAAAGTAACCGAAAGGCCAATTAATGAGGCCTAGTTGAATAAAGCTTTAGATAATCGAAGCAAATTTTATTTTTACTGGAACTAAAACTGGTAGAAAAACTTTATACTATTCCCAAGACACTAACACTTCTATCGTTTTATTCAAACTCACAAGGCGTATCACGTCGTACGTCGGGCTAAATCCAGCTCCGACTATATTTAAATCAACTAATTTGAAAATTCCATTCACAAACTGTCCGGATTTATTTCAGAAATTCCGAATACCTGAGACGGAAGGAGATTTTTGTCCGGATTCAGGTACGCCTTGGAACGTATTTTGTTCCTTCCAAAAACGATCAGCGAAATTATGCTTTGGAACAACGTACGAAGATTCACATTCTCTTCATAGGTTCGGTAAATCCTTGCGGTAAGGAGGTATTTTATTCCGGTCTTGAAATTCTACCGTAACTCTTGGTTGCTTCGGTTCCATCTTCTACAGCAACTGGGACTAAGAAACTGTGGTGTTGAGGTAAATTCAATATATTAGAGCTGAATTCGTTTCTAGTTTCCAAAGCTTTATACGCAGCATTTCGACGTGTAAATATACTAAGCTTGCAAATGGACGTTTGGATTTCATATTTCCCGTTAGTTTTCCCGTTGGCTTACATTATTTTCTTGCGTGGTATTTTTTTTGAACAATACGATTGTAATTTTACAAGCTTTCATTTGTTTTTTTCCTGTCCCGGTATCTGTGTCTCTGAAATCGAATTTTGCAAGTGAAATTTGACCTACTTTTAGTGTAAAAAGGCAGTAATTTTCCGACATTTTTCTCATTGGTACGACCTAACTTTCTGAGTTGAAACAAATAATGTTTGACAAATGACAATACAAGCGTGGGAGAAACTTACTTGAGGTTTATAATGAGTACGATCTATGTTTATGGTTTAATAGTTGTCACTCTTGTGTATTAGGAAACGTGTCGGATGGAGCTCGGCCGAGTTACTCCTAAAATACTGTGATATTTATTCCACAGCAAGTACAGTCAATCCATAGTACGGCTTGCAAAAAGAGCTTCCATTAAAAATGAAACTAACTTTTCCAAAACAAATTGCGAGAACTGAGATTCTATCGAGCCTCAAGCAGCTCAAAGCTGAAAATTTAAAACGAAAACAACCTAACTTAGCAATATCCTCTCACAAAATCAGTACACGACCAAAATAACGGTTCTAAATTGCACTCACCTCTGGCGAACTCTTTTGACGCTGCAAAAAGCGATCTTGAGCGAACAAGAATCTCTACGATAATATCTTAGTATGAAAATATTCCTTTGAGTACAAAAGATTGGCTTAGCCTTTTAGTTTAGCGAGGAGATTTTTTAGGATTCCCTTTGGGGCTATTAAAACCGGTTTGATACCAAAGAATCCATCACATTTATACTCTTTATTGAATACCGGCCGTTGCTTGCAGCTACTGCGCCCCGCGGAAATATTCTATTAAACACTTAATGCATTTTTTTAATTAATCCATGACGTATGTACCAAGTAAAAAACGAAATTAAATTATTTAGAAAACGGGGAACCTGACGACTGCAAAAACGCAAACCCCTTTGCTTCGAGACCAGCATGGAAGACTAAAAGAAGATAAAGAGTAGCCTATGTTTTTAGGGTGCCAGCTATATCGGTGCCAAATTTGATCCAAATGCGTCCAGTCCTTTCAGCGTTAAGAAGGAACAAACATACACACTCACTCACATCGTAAAACTTTCTTATTTATAATATTTTTAGGATACTGACCCTGAGTTGTTGCACGCCAGCGGGCTTGACGGTTTTACCTTATCTATAATAATTTATTATGGATATCGTGGTATTTCCATCAGATCAGCATCTTCAAAGAAAAGAAAGCAGTGTAGTTTCTGCCAAAAAATAAAGAATTTCTTTTGTGAAACACAAGCATATTCATAAAGAATTGTTCAGTAGTTTCTTACCTTGGGTATTACGAAATTCTTCTGCACCGTCATTTTAATAAAAGTTAGTGGAACTTCTTTAAATTTGTGAAAATGGAATTTATGTTCCATCTCTCACACTCGGAAAGTGAGGTTAATCTTATCCAACATAATGGAGGCAAAATGAACGCCCTAGAGTGGGAATTTACACATTATAGTCCTATACGAGTGTACAGTGCGACAGTATTTAAAAAGACCTTCGGGTCTTGCCATCTCACTCCCACTGGTTTGATACTTGTCTCGGTCGGTGTTGTCCTAGGAATTCCCTCAATAGGCTTTTACCAACTGCGCGGGAAGAGAACACCTATACGCCTACAATCATGCTAAACGTGGCCTTTAGGTCTTGTTACCTCAGGCTCTGTCTACCCCGCAAGGGATATAGACGTGATTTGTGTGTGTGTGTGCGGGAAGAGAAGCAACGGTAAATTCTTTGTTTTTTTCTTTACTTCTGGACCAAGGAAGATATTTTGTCTCGTGAATAATTCCTGATCTGTCACAGGATGCCTTGTGCAACTATTTCCCCGTTCTTGCATGATATAACTTGCATTTACCACATTTCGCGGCACTGACAAGATTTTTCCATTTTTGCCATTATGAATATTTTACCTTGCTCCAGCTTGACGTGGGCGCGGGTGCTCACTTATGTATGATTCGGTGCAGACGAGCAGTTATAAAAATGCTCAAGTTATGTGATGGGATGATTCACCGAGACAACTATTTGAGCTATTTGAGCGAAAATCTTAGGAATCATGTTATAGGCAATGCGGCTAGCAACCCATCACTATTTTGATTCCCTTTTCCACCTATACGCCCACAATCATGCTAAACCTATGACGTGATTTATGTGTGTATATATTTTTTTGAATTGTGGCAGTTTATATATTATTGTACAATAAAGCATTTACGCAAATAAAAAAAATCAACTTGACCGCCAAGGGCTCTTTTACATGTTATTTTTTAAACTACCAACGCATTCGGAAATACCATCATTGCCAAGAAGATTGCGCCGCTATAAACTTGGCAGAAAGTCATTTTTTCACAATAAAATACATTAATCTACTACAATTCTTAACCTGCTACGGGTGGTGTAGGGGTATAGCACGCGTCACGGAATTACGAGGATCCGGATTCGATTCCCGGCCATAGCTTTACTTTTCACTGACATTTAGAAATACAATACTTAAATTCTACTTAAATTAAATACATTTATAAATAAAAGGGGGATGTATAAGGTCCCCAAGCCTTAAATTATATTATTCTATAGTATAGTATAGTATAGTATTATGTTATAGGCGATGAGGCTAGCAACCCATCACTATTTTGATTCCCCTTTCCACCTATAAGGCCACAATCATGCTGGGCGTGGCCTTAAGGTTTTGCTACCTTAGGCTCTGTCTACCCCATAAGGGATAAAGACGTGATATATGTATGTATGGATGTATGTTCTATAGTAGAGATGTATACAATTTCAACTAGTCACTTACTTAGGTAGGTACGTATCTGAGTATTTCTTACAACATTTATAAACGCTCGTCTGCCCCGTTAGTTTTCAAGAACTCGCGCCGACAATATTGACAAACGGATTGACAGTGCATTTTGCTGAGACTGCTGTGTCTCATATGAGGCGCTACGAGGTTCTGTTTTGGTACGTCTTGAATTAGTTGTATAGTTCATACATACACACACATACACAAATCACGTCTTTATCCCTAACAGGGTACACAAAGATAACAAGACCTAGATAGAGGCTACGTTTAGCAAGATTACGGGTGCATAGGTGGAAAATGAAATCGAAATAGTGATGGGTTGCTAGCCGCATCGCCTATAACAACATAGGCTACTTTTTATCCAGGAAAGTTGCTTAGTTACTTCCATGCTGGTCTGGGAGCAAAGAAAAAACATAGAATGTACCAGTTGCTTCTCTTCCCGCGCAAATGGTAAAAACCCATCGAGGGAATGGGCGAAAATCATAGGAATCATGTTATAGGCGAGGCGGCTAGCAATCCATCACTATTTTGATTCCACTTTCCACCTATACGCCCCCAGTGTCTTGCTAACCGTGGCCTGTGTAGGTCTTGTTACCTTGGGCTCTGTCTGCCCCGTAAGGGATAAAGACGTGATTTGTGTATGTGTGTATGTAAGTTGCTTAGTTTCGGCGAGGTAGCGATAAACATGTCAAAGTTCAAATCTGCCTAGTCTGTTTAGAACTATTGCAGAATATACATAGTATTAAAGGGGTTGCTCTTCTATACGAATCTACCGGGCCGCTGCAGTTCGTCCACAGGCTTAATTTCAATGCGGTATTTTGAGGATAGTTACATACATACATACATATATCACGTCTTTATCCCTTACGGGGTAGACAGAGCCTAAGGTCACAAAACCTTAAGGCCACGTTAAGCATGATTAAGGGCGTATAGCTGGAAAGGGAAATCAAAATAGTGATGGATTGCGAGCCGCATCGCATATAACATGATTCCTGAGACTCGCCCATTCCTTCGATGGACTTTTACCATCTGCGCGGGAGAAGCAACTGGTAAATTCTATGTTTTTTCTTTACTCCCAGACCAGCATGGAAGAATTGAGGATTGTTAGTTATGGATATATTGTGTGCGCAAATTAGAAAATCTAATTCTACGCGCACGAAGTCGCGGGCAGAAGCTAGTACGTCATGTCACAAAATACTTTCATTTCTTTCCTTTCGCTACAAACACCGAAAAAAGCGAACATTTATAAACGAAAACAACGCAATAAATACCTCGGTTATCAGGCCGCTTCATTTAAATTCAATTCGGTATCCGCCATGTTGTTATAACGTTAAATAAATTGAATATTGTCCGCGTTTACCCTTTGTTGTTTAAATCGAGTGCCTGTTTTAAACTGTTTTATACTGGCGTTAATTACACGGTGTAGTGATTTAGCGATAGAGATAGCGTAAACTTGGACAAGCGAATCGGTGAACGCCCTTCTGACCAACTCCCCAACTTGCTGAGCGGTCAGGAATTCAGACTTCCCATGGCAGTAGTTGTTCCATGGGGAACCTCTCTGACCCACGGCGCAACTAGGTACATCGCTCAACTGGTTCCAAGGTGCGGCTTCGTCATATTAACTCTTTTTCTCCTAAACAGTTTATTGTTCTGGATTGTTATAAAACTAACCTAAAGGGTTTCTTTAACTTCGGTCGATTCAAGTATCAACCTCATTAGAGTGAGTGAGATAATAAAATACAAAATTAAAAACTTTATTTTGCAAATTGGCCGCCGTTCTCGTGCTAGCCGTGCGGCACTCGGTGTACCCTGAAAAGGTCATCGCAAAAGACCGAAACTAATCAAATCACGTCTAACTTATAAGTAATTCAACCGTTAAATTTTAATGTTGCCTATTTGTAAATGTTTTAATTTAATTAAGGTCTTAAAACACTCACAATTTAGTTTAATGAACTTTCCCAATTAGTGATCACTTATTTAGAACATCGTTTGATCTGACCATCAATTTGATACCTAAATTAATTAAAATATCTGAAAGGCTCTTTAATTTCAGTCCTTAATTAATTTTGAGCCTTTGATGACTTTTATTTGTGTAAGATAGTTAGAATTTTGAAACATTTAAGATCATAAAGCCAAACTTTGATTGGCTGTATTGAAAACTCTATCAAGGTTTCTTTCATTAATCAAATCGTGTCGATTAATTTTAATTATTATGCGCTATTTATTGAGATAGTAGAACTATCTACATAATTATAAAATCATTATCATAATTAACCCATTACTATTTTGTTTCCCCTTTCCACTTATACGCCCGCAATCATGCTAAACGTGGCCTTTATTAGGTCTTGTTACCTTAGGCTCTGTCTACCCCGTAAGGGATAAAGACGTGATTTGATGGAGGCTGAAATTGGGAACATAGATACATTATTCGACGACCGGATAGCCTAGTGGTTAGTGACCCTGACTATGAAGCTAGAGGTCCCGGGTTCGAATCCCGGTAGGGGCAGACAGTTGTATGATGAATACGAATGTTTGTGTCCGAGTCATGGATGTTGTATGTATTTAAGTATGTATTTATCTACTTTATATAAGTATGTTTATCCGTTGCCTGGTACCCATAGTACAAGCTTTGCTTAGTTTGGGGCTGGGTCAATTGGTGTAATTTGTCCCAAGATAGAGGCTGAAATTGGGAACATAGATACATTATAGTCTGGAATAACACATAGGCTACTTTTTATCCCGAAAATTTGCGTAATTCCTGCGGGATAGCGATAAACGAATTCTATGCAGATGAAGTTGCGGACAACAGCTAGTAGGTACATTATAATAACCCCTCCCTTAAAGCCCACTGTTGTGGCTGTTTCCCTTAAAGGGATACGTCCGCCTTTGTGCATGTATCTCAGTGTTTGTCAATTGTATTTTGTCTTGTTTATTTTGCACAATAAAGAGTTTACATACATACATACATAACCTCTTTCCTAGAATATCCAATGCACCTCAATTATGTTTATACCAAACAGGCTCCATGAGGCTCCAGCGTTTTAATAACACCAGCAATTTATTCTATTGAATTATGAAAGGCGTGACTCCTCTAGGCTAGCGATGATTTGTGAGAGGCTAACGTAAAGATTTCTAATGGATGCAATTGAATTGTGACGGCTTTTGCTATTTCAAGTTGTTTTTGTTTCGATTCAAAGTTCTGATAACTCAAGAATTTGAGGATAGTATTAGAAGTATAGTGCACACACACACAAACCACGTTTATATCCATTACGTAGACAGAGTCTAAGGTAACAAGACTTAAACGCCACGTTTAGCATGATTGTGGACGTATAGGTGGAACGGAAAAGTCATCATTATCATCAGCCTTAAGCATTATACATAAGTGCGATAGTATTAAAAAAAAACACAAACTCAAGTATAAAAGTCAAATGATGCTGCCGCCGTAACGAGCGGTCCAGGAAAGACTACGAATCAGTCCGAAACATGTCGAGCACCACTTTACTTTTATACGTGAGTTATCCGTTTGTGCAATTATGATTTATTTTTCGGTAGTTTCATGTTGAAAGAAGTTCAAAATTCAAAAAAAATATTTTGCGAATAGGCCGCCAAGGGCACTTTTACATGTTTTTTTTTAAAGGAAGTCAGAAATCTTTAGTCGATAAATGACACTTTCTTAGGAGCCAATATTGTTGTGAATGTAAATGAACTTCTGAAAACTAAAATTTTATATACGACTAGCTTTTGCCCGCGACTTCGCACGCGTGAACCATGAGCATTTCAAAGAACCTAGCAATTAAGCAAGCGAGCAACCAAACCTGCAAGCTTTCAAGCATACATGCAAGTATGCAAGCAGGCATGCAAGCCTTCAAGCATGTAAGTATGCAAGCAGGCATGCAAGCAGGCATGCAAGCAGGCATGCAAGCAGGCATGCAAGCAGGCAAGCAAGCATGCAAGCAAGCGTGCAAGCAAGCATGCATGCAAGTAAGCACCCATGCAAGCAAGCATGCAAGCATGCATGCAAGCAGGCATGCAAGCAGGCAAGCAAGCATGCAAGCAAGTGTGCAAGCAAGCATGCATGCAAGTAAGCACCCATGCAAGCAAGCATGCAAGCATGCATGCAAGCAAGCGTGCAAGCAAGCATGCATGCAAGTAAGCACCCATGCAAGCAAGCATGCAAGCATGCATGAAAGCAAGTATGCAATCAAGCATGCAAAGCAAGGACTCAAGCAAGCATGCAAGCCAGCCCCCGCATTGCCCCGATGCCTTAATTTTTCTGAACCTGTAAATATTGCAGGATTTTTATAAAACAAACCTAACCTAACCTATAATACATCCTGTCCTAAAATACATCCTAAATAGCTTTTGCCCGCGACATCGTACGCGCTAAGATGTAAAATGAAAAAATAAGTTTTTTCCCGTTCCCGTGGAAATTTTGGGGAGTGCTTTCGGAGTAGGTACACTTAAAGCCTTTAAAGAAACACACGTTATAAATGTTAAGTCTCTTTCTTCCGCTGTTTCGTCTGGAAACGTAAAATCCGGTTTTTTCCCGTCCCTGTGGGCGTTTCGGAAAATCCTTTCTTAGTGTTCCCCTACACTCCCGAATAAATCTACGTGACAAATTTCAACTTTCCCCCGCTTTTCGTTTTTCCCGTTTCCGTAAGAATTTCGCCAAATAAAGCATTTCCCGAATATCTTACGGGAACGAAGAAGAAGAATTTTGGGAAATTATCTCATAATGCTCCTCTACACTCCCCAAGGAACCCACTTGCCAAATTTCAGCTTTCTACGACCAGTAAAACGTAAAATCCTGTTTTTTTCCCGTTCCCGTGGGAATTTTGGAAAGTACTCTCTTAATGCTCCTCTACACTCCCGAAGCAACCTACATGCCGAATTTCAGCTTTCTGCAACCAGAAAACGAAAAGTCCAGTTTTTCCCGTTCCCGTGGGAATTTCGGGAAATCCTTTTGTAGCGCTCCCCTACACTCCCCAAGGGAAATTGAAGGCCAAATTTCAATTTTATACGACCAGTAAAACGAAAAATCGATCCCGTAGAACTGAATACATAAATCCCGTTTTTATCCCGTGGGAATTTCCAAAAAGCATTAGAACTTTATTTTACTATTATAATCACCTACTTCTATGCCAAATTTGAAGAGTGTAGTAATTATAGTTCATAGGATTTCGTTAAACTGAATATATAAATCCTGTTTTTTTCCTTATCCCGTGGGAATTTCCAAAAATCCTGAAATTAGTTTCTTAGTTTTGTAATCACCTACTTTTGTATCAAATTTGAAGAGTCTACTTATTATAGTTACTGTGATAGCGTCACTCCGAATCGAATATATAATTCCCGTTTTTTCCTTATCCCGTGGGAATTTCCAAAAATCCTTTCTTAGCGGATGCCTACGTCATAAGATCC
Source organism: Pandemis corylana (assembly GCA_949127965.1). NCBI lineage: Eukaryota > Metazoa > Arthropoda > Insecta > Lepidoptera > Tortricidae > Pandemis > Pandemis corylana. The sequence continues at coordinate 2,475,428 of OX421868.1, read as the reverse complement.
ACCTGCATGCCAAATTTCAGCCCGATCCGTCCAGTGGTTTGGGCTGTGCGTTGATAGATCACTATGTCAGTCAGTCAGTCAGTCAGTCACCTTTGAATTATATATATATAGATTAAATGGAGACATCTTGTAGTTATAATAATCGAATTTTCACATCGGCCATTTACAAATACTTCAATCTTTAGATTTGTTTCGTCTCTGTTAAATCAGTAATTAAGTTCAAATTTTAATCAGCATCTTCATTTAAAATTATTTATCGCTATTCCATAACAAAACTTCCTTTTTAAGAATTACAGCCTCATATTAATCGTCACTCCTTTTCAATAAACTTAGCAAACCAAAACGGTCACTGGCATGATGAATTTCGCAATAAAATTATAGTTATCTTAACGACCTAACGGCAAAACCCACTCTTAGAATTAAGGTGTCAACATTTTATTAATAGTCTTATATAATTAAACTGTCTTAAATAAAGACGTTAGTTTCATTATTGTCGGTCCGCTCGTAAATTGTTACGTAGGAGTGATTTGTGAGTCAAAATGACGGGTTGCGGAGGTTAAAAAAGTATGGCTACCGTTTGTATGGTGATTCGAGTGTGGGTGTTAACTTAACTAGTGGAAAAAAATAAGTTAATTATACTTTCAATAAAGGTGCATAATTGCGAATTTATTATTAATAGGATACAAAATGGAATTAAAACAAATTAAACTATAAAATTAAAAACGAATTAAACACGGGAGCGGATCAGAATACATAAAGTTCAAAATGTATAATGGGTTAAAATACATAATAGTTCAAAATATATAACGTAATTTTCTGTAAAACTATTAACTAAATGAACTTTTTTGATATCGTAATCTATAGATTGGTTTAAGTTAGGTTAGGTTTGTTTTATAACAATCCTAATAATTTGTAACTTTCTGAGAAAATCGCATTATATATTATAAACCATTATGTATTTTAACCCATTATACATTTTAAACTTTATGTATTGTAATACGTACCCATTAAAAACTAATCTTTAAATAAAGTAGGTAATTAAAAAAGGAGGGGTCCCGTGGCATAGTTCCACAGACGCTGGCAGCATTCCCCCTTTGGACAGCGATACTAATACGCTGTCCAAGGAAGCTTTCAATTTTTCAATTGCGCAAATTACTTTAATTTTAGGTATCGAAAAATTTGAATTGCCTGAGGCGCTTTCTCCAGCTGACGGATTTGAGGTTGCGAACTGGGCGTTTTTATCTAAGTACTAGCAGTTGCCCGCAACTTCGTCTGCGTAGAATTCGTTTATCGCTATCCCGCAGGAATTACGCAATTTTTCGAGATAAAAAGTAGCCTATGTGTTATTCCAGACTATAATGTATCTATGTTCCCAATTTCAGCCTCCATCAAATCACGTCTTTGTCCCTTACGGGGTAGACAGAGCCCAAGGTAACAATACCTAATAAAGGCCACGTTTAGCATGATTGCGGGCGTATAAGTGGAAAGGGGAAACAAAATAGTAATGGGTTAATTATGATAGCCTATGTGTTATTCCAGACTATAATCTATCTATGTTCCAAATTTCATCCAGATCGGCCCAGTACTTTTTGAGCCTATTCATTACAAACATACAAAAATAGGTACAAATCTTTCCTCTTTATAATATTAGTATAGATGTAATCTATCTTTGTGCCAAATTTCATCCAGATCTCTTTAATCAGTTTGGCGTGAAAGAGTAACAAACATCCTTACATCCATACTCACAAACTTACGCATTTATAATATTAAGTATAGGCAGCTGGCGATACCAGAATAGTACACTCAACAAAAAGTATACATACATACATATATCACGTCTTTATCCCTTACGGGGTAGACAGAGCCTAAGTTAACAAGACCTTAAAGCCACGTTTAGTATGATTAAGGGCATATAGCTGGAAATGAAAATCATAATAGTGATGGGTTGCTAGCCGCATCTCCTATAACATGATTTCTAAGACTCGCCCATTCCCCCGATGGGCTTTTACCATCTGCGCGGGAAGAGAAGCAAGAAAAAGTTTACCTGGTCGATTAAACCATCCACTGAAAAAATAATTTCTTACGACTTATATCCAGAATGCTATCATATTTATAATGCCCGATATGAAAATAGACGTTAAATTACACAGGATCGTAAAAAAATTGCATAAAACGGTATTAAAATGCAATATTAAACATTATTCACGCAAAAAGTGGATTAAAATGCCAATAAAAAATCCAATACCAACACGTGTAACATTGTATTTTACTGTACTTTGACTGCCATTTAATGTTTACGTTAAATCTGTCAAACATTGTAACTGCTTTCTGTAAAAAGGCTATAAAACATTTTAAACCAATCCTGCTTCTTATTTTAAGACGTGAAAGTGATTTTTATTAAAATCGACTAACATTCCCAAGAAGAGCGTTAATTCAGCTTTTAGTGTTCCTTGGAAGTTAATGGAAATCTGATTTTAATGTTTGTATACATTCACATTCACAAATCACGTCTTTATCCCTTACAGGGTAGACAGAGCCTAAGGTAACTAGGCCTAAAGACCACGTTTAGCATGACTGTGGGCATTACTTATATAGGCGAAAAAAAGGGGAATCAAAATAGTGATGGGTTGCTAGCCACATCGCCTATAACATGATTCCTATGATTTTCGCCCATTCCCTCGATGGATTTTTACCATTTGCGCGGGAAGAGAAGCAACTGGTACATTCTATGTATTTTCTTTGCTCCCAGACCAGCGTGGAAGTACCTACAGCGTGGAATGTTTGTATACCTACTTTATAAAAGGCATTTTTTTGTTTTAAGTATGCTTTGGGTTCCGAAGGGTACCAGAAGGTTCTGTCTGTTACACCATCTGTAGCTATATAACTGTATCTTTTCATCTTTTGCACCTCTGCAAAGTAACGCCTGATTCAATAGAAGTGAAAGTTTTCACAGAGCTTGTGTTAACAACGGCGTCTACAATTTGCTTCCGTTGCTTGCTTGTATGCTCGCTTACGTGCGTGATTGCTTGCATACTGAGCTCCTCGCTTGTTTGCTTACATGCTGTCAAGCTTTCTAGCAAGTTTGTTACTTGCTTGCATGATCACATCTTTCTTGGGATCTCTATTGTTCACGTAAGCGGGGTTAAAAGCTAGCAGATGATAAATGTAACATAATTAATAGGTATTGATAATTCATTTCCTTCATTGCGTAAAATATAAACTTAAAATGCAAACGTTTGTATTGGACAGTCAGTATGATATTTTATTGAATCAGGCGTTACTTTGCGGAGGTCCATTTCAATGAACAAAAAATTTACCTTGCTACTCCGCTACTCACGTGCAAGATAACCAAGCCTGTGTGAAATATATATGTTTTTCATGCAAACCCTCCCTCCACTGCTGCCAATAAAACACATATAAATCCCACAAACTTAATTATCCTTTACACCATACAAACACTGACGCGTTTCGATCCCTCTACGGGATCATTATCATTAAACTTGCACGTGAGTAGCGGAGTAGCAAGGTAAATTTTTTGTTCAGTCAGTATGACATCACCGGATTGGTATACGAGACCATCTCGGTAAAAAGACCAATCATTTCGTAATAAACTTCACACTTTTACAATACCTACATAACAAATTTAACGACGCCTATAAAGCGTTCTAAATTAATTATACGTAACATAAATCTCTGGTACATTATTATTACGAATATTTTTTTAATTGTAATTTTTTTATACATTTTGATGATCTAGAGGTCAATTACCCACCTCTGGATTTTAACTTATTTATTCTTTACATACATACATACATAAATTATGTCTTTATCCCTTACAGGGTAGACAGAGCCTAAGGTAACAAGACCTAAAGACCACGTTTAGCATGACTGTGGGCATTAAGCCTCGTATTCATGGTAAACATTTGTTTAGCAACAAAGTTGAATCAACGTGATGCGGAGTTGCTGTCAACATGTTGCTGGCAACACTGCGTGTTGTAGAGGTGATAGCGCCATGTTGACAAGCTCTCGCCCGACAAGCGTAAACATTGATTCAACTTTGTTGCTAAACAGATGTTTACCATGAATACGGGGCTTTACTTATATGGCGAAAAAAAGGGGAATCAAAATAGTGATGGGTTGCAAGCCGCATCGTCTATAGCATGATTCCTAAGATTTTCGCCAATTCCCTCGATGGGCTTTTACCATCTGCGCGGGAAGAGAAGCAACTGGTACATTCTATGTTTTTTCTTTACTCCCTGACCAGCATGAAAGCAAGAATGAAGGTCAGGGGCTGTATGAGTATATATGGTTTAGTTCTGGCTAGTTTTTCATTTCTTCATAATCTCGCGAATCGCCCCCATATAAAATATTATCTGAATATAAATTAAGTCGCAATAAAACCTTTGGACAGTAAGTTTGTTTGTTAATCAACTGAAGAAATCTAGTTTTGGCGACGAGCCGCCATTACGTTTTATGGACCATTCGGTTTGTCTCTTGATTTACTAGACAGTGTTTAACTACGATTTTCGAAATTTACTGGTCCGGTACATCGAATAAGAAGATAACATGGAGTTCCCTATCTGTGTATGTGTGTATGTATAACTCTTTATTGTACATAAAACACAAGAAAAAGATGAATACAGGGAAACACACATGCACAAAGGCGAACTCATCCCTAAAAGGGATCTCTTCCAGTTAACCTTTGAACGATTGACAGGACATAAGTATTAAGCAAGAGCAGACACACAGCAAAAGTAAAAGAACCGATCGAAACCTAAAATAATCCTAAATGGCTAAATTGTAAATAATGTAAGATACAATAATAAACTACGCATAATAGATAAATACGATAAACGATACGGTACGGTTGTTATAATTATATTTCTAAAGGACACTGAAATTTAGAATACATAGGAAAATCCGAAAAGTAAAGCTGTGGCCGGGGTTGAACCCAGATCCTCGTCATTCCGTGACGCGTTACCCCTACACCACCAGGCAGGTCGGTATGCCTTTGATTTTTTCTGTCTGTTACTAGCTGTCACATGACCTTGTCACTATGCAAATTTTTGTCGCCAAGCGTATTTCTCGGACTTTACTTTTCGGATTTTTTCTGTGTTTTGCCCTGTATTCATCTTTTTCTTGTGTTTTATCTATACTAATATTATAAAGAGGAAAAATTTGATTGTTTGTTTGTTTGTTTGCATTGAATAGGCTCCGAAACTACTGGACCGATTTTAAAAATTCTTTTGCCGTTAGATATTTACATTATCACTGAGTGACATAGGCTACTTTTTACCGCGGGAAAATACCTATTCCTACGGGAAAATTAATTTATCGCGGGCGAAGCTGCGGACGGAAAGCTAGTATACAATAAAGAGTTATACATACATACACATAATTGTGGGCGTATAGGTGGAAAGGGGAAGCAAAATACTGAAGGGTTGCCAGCCGCATTGCCTATAAGATGATTGCTAAGATTTTACCAACTGCGCGGGAGGAGAAGAACACTACTGACTTAAATTTAAGCAGGAACCAATACCGCGTCCAAACTTCCCTATTCCTTGACTATCAACATGGTCCACTAAAACTTGTTTGTCCATAAACCTTACTCTCTAATTGCGTCCGTGAAATATTGGTCTCGTCTTTATTTTATAACCCATTTATTGAAGCTTCATTTGATAGATATCTATAAAAGTTGAATGAACATCGATTTGGTTTAGTTGCTCTCATTAACGTGAAATGATGACGGATACATTGCCGAGAAAATTTTTCTTACTATTTTTTACTCGTTTATTTCATTATCACAACCATGGTATTACCATTAGTGTCCGACCGAAACACGATTTTTAGCCGAAACCGAAACCGAAACCGAATATTCGGTTTTTTTCTGATTTCGGCCGAAACCGAAACCGAAACCGAAATTTTTGAAGACGTATCAAAATATTCAAAATTACTGTAAAAATCGTAAGGAAAAGGTTATTGCAAGGATTTCTTATTTGAGAACGTTTCTCTTTTTGTTAAACAAAATAAAAAACGTTTATTTTTAATGAAAATAGATATAGGTACATGAAACTACCGTGAGACTTTAATCATAATTACACAAACGGATAACTCACGTATAAAAAGTCGAGTGATGCTCGACATGTTTCGGACTATTTTGTAGTCCTTCTTCCTGGAGCTTAGAGTACATATTTCAATTTGTACTTTTACTTTACGCGCCCGAATTAAGCCGAATGCTCCCGATGCGAGAGCCGCGAGAGGCCGCGAAGTAATTTCGGCCCGGCCGAAGGTTTCGGCCGGATTCTGGCCGAAACCGAAACTTCGGCCGAAATCACTTTTTTGGCCGAAATTGGCCGAAACCGAAACCGAAACCGAAACTTCGGTCGGACACTAATTACCATGTTGGTAACTATAGACCGACCGCTTAAATGAGTCCTCGCCCGCGCGGTACAGGGGCGCGGGGTGGGACGACAAAGGGGAGCGAGAGAGGTAAGACGGCAGGCGTACTACCCGCCCTTACTTCTCTCGGTCCCCTTTGTCGTTCTACCCCGCGCCCCTGTGCCGCGCGGGCGAGGATTCATTTAAGCGGTAGCCTATAATTCTATATATATAAAAGAAAGTCGTGTTAGTTACACTATTTATAACTCGAGAACGGCTGAACCGATTTGGCTGAAAATTGGTGGGGAGGTAGCTTAAAACCAGGAGACGGACATAGGATAATTTTTATTGGAAAATTCCGAAATGTTGTACTAATAAAGCTACAGACATTAAATTTAGCATGCCTACACATTATTCCTTGATTAGTATATATGCACTTACAAAGGAATTTTTCAAATTTTCCACGGGATAAAACACAAGGTAAATAATTAAGACTATAATTAGTAGATAATATTCCTAGAGGATCTGTAGGTGCTCTAAAAAGGGATTTTCCGAATTTCCCACGGGATAGGCAATAAAAACCTTATACTTGGAGACATGAGTGGATGTATGGGGTGTGTCGTCACTCTGACGTTATGTGCGCGGACGAAGTCGCGGGGAAAAGCTAGTATATACTAAAGAAGTTTCCCATGGACCCCGGTGGGGTATAGCACAAGACAGGTAGCACAATAATAACAGGTAGGTAATAAGATTAGGTAGGGAGTAGTAACATTTCTCTATTAGCATTTTTATAATTATACTATAGAAACATCTATATTTTAATTCGTTTGGTCAAATTGTGTTCTGTATTTGATTGGATCTGTTTCTGTTTGTGTGTTTTCATTGTTTTATTTTATTATTTATTATTATCTCATATCTCGCGAAGAACCGACAACCGCTGGGGTAAACGTGTTCTTGAGTGGAGACCGCGACTCGGCAAACGTGGTGTAGGACGCCCTCCGGTCAGGTGGGATGACGATCTGCGAAAGACTGTAGGCAGATGCTGGATGCGTCAAGCTGAAGACAGGGCGCTATGGCGCTCATTAGGGGAGGCCTATGTCCAGCAGGTGGACTAATATAGGCTGATGATGATGATGATGATTACCTCATATGATGTGAGAAGAGCACTATACATTCCTCGGCGGAAACATGAATTGCCTGTCTCGCTTCTTCACAGGCCTCGCGATCGGCTTGCAAACCACCTCATCCGGCAACTCCCAACAATCCAGACCTAGGCAATAATGTACAATTATTAAAACATGAACGATGTAACTTCAACAGCATCCTCTGTTCCCAAGCCTCTAAATCCAGACATAAATAATGCATCATTTTAACCACCCCACTTAATATTTTACGATCAGAGCAGATCCCTATTCGGGCAATTATGTCGTTCTCATATTTTCCAATTAAGTACAATACCGTCCGTTAATCCAGGAATAATCGTAGATTTCGGGGTGATATGCGGAAACAAAATTATCACGTACGTTACGCTCGGATAGAGTGTGGTGCAAGTTTTATTGAGTATTGTACTGTACATAGATACATTATACTGTAAGGCTCTGAGGCTTACAATATAAAACAATACAATAACTCTTTATTAAACACCACATATAACAACCAAAACAGAAAAAAGGTATACAGAATATTAAAAGGTAACAATAGGCGGCCTTATCGCTACAGAGCGATCTCTACCAGGCAACCATAATGGACTGGAGAACAGAACAGATCTGAGCAGGTGGTGCAATTTACTAATTTAATTTACTAAAATAAAATTGCTTTTCTTCCCGCGCAGATGGTAAAACCCCATCGAGGGAATGGGCGAAAATCTTTGGAATTATGTTATAGGCGATGCAGCTAGAAACCCATCACTATTTTTGATTCCCCTTTCCACCTATACGCCCCCAATCATGCTAAACGTGCCCTTTAGGTCTTGTTACTATAGGCTCTGTCTATCCCGTAAGGGATAAAGACGTTATTTGTGTGTGTGTTTAAGAGATAGGTAACAATTATTTGGATGCAGCCCCCGAGCGCTGCCTCACCCCCTTAGGTTTAAACCTACACCATCCAATTATATCCCCATGATTCAATTATATGCCACCCAAGAACCGCTTAAGCTTATTAGCCAAATAAGATAATCGCTGTTAGCTTGTCCCTTAACGCTGTTCATTAATGATGACAAATTGGCCTTTGAAAACATTTCGGTAATCTATTTGCGGATTAAAAACGGTTGTTAAGTCTTGTTATTGTTTTGGAATTGCGACCCCTTTTACTAAACCTTTTGCGGGAATGTTGCCGAAATTCGGGTCAAAGTTTAAAATGTGTTAATACAAATATTGTCGTTACGGAATTGGGGTGAATAAAGTCAAAATGGTTATAGCCGCACGTCACGGTGGATGCAAGCCGCTTCCAACCGAAGCAACTGGAGGACTATAGGGGAGGCCTGTGTCCAACACTGGACGTCCTATGGCTGAAAACCAGAACGGGTACCCTGAAACGCCCCTCAGCACGTGTCGCATTGATCCCCATGGCTAATGAGTGCTGCTAAGGCAGCACTAGGGGGAAGAATGTTAACGCAGGACACTGCTGCATACGGTGCAAGGCCATGGGACATAGGCTTAAAACTGAAAATACATAGAAATAATACTAAAAATATAAGACCTACTTACCTGTAACGCCATCTGCCGGCATTTATTGTAACTATACTTGTTTTTTAAATAAAGCTAAGTAATGTGGAAGAGGGTATGCGTGTAAGTGATCTTGACAGTTGTCATTGTACAATACAATACAATACAAATACTCTTTATTGAACACCACAAATCAGTACAAAACAATACAATACAATACAATACAATAACTCTTTATTGAACACCACATATAACAACCAAAAGAGAAAAAGGTATACAGAATATTACAAGGTAACAATAGGCGGCCTTATCGCTACAGAGCGATCTCTACCAGGCAACCATAATGGACTGGAGAACAGAACAGATCTCAGACCACCGGTCTCAGATTGTACCGTCGTAACAAAAGACACACGCCCCTTTTCGCTCATATTTCTTAAGGTTAAATCTCTGTACCTATTCTAATTTCCCGCACCATCCTCCCGCTACACTGATGATGATGATGATGAAAGTCAAAATTCAAGGGGGACTTGGTGGGATATGTCTGCCGAATCCATCCGGATCGTCGGAAAAAATGACCACCGCTTGAGTTCCATGAGAGGAGCACCGGAACAGAGGCCGACCAAAAAGGAGCCGGACTGAGGAAGCCTCGCAACAGACAGAGACGGGTAGATTGAGAAAAGAGAGGCCTGTGCCTAGCAGCGGGACACCAAACAGCCTATTCCAAAAAAAGTCTAAATTACAGACAAAAATGTGGGGGTGCGAGTCGGGTTACCTCCACGTGTGATTAAGAGCTGCGATTCCTTTTTGGATCCGTCCGGGGGGAAGAGCAGTGCTTGGTCCGGTGCGCCCTGGGCATCGGCTAATGATTTCCTGGCAGTTTCTGAGGGCTATCATTGACCGTTGGCTAAGAGCCCGACAGGGGGGGAGGGGGGTCTTTGACCATTACCGTACAACGTTGCCGACATTTTGTCACAAGATTTTTAATAAAAAAAATTACATTGACATTGGCGAAGTTGTCGTCGCTATAACGACTTGATACGCCACAATTAAAAGAAGAAGAAGAAGAAGACAAAAATGTGAATCGCAGTTCGCAGCTCATAGTTGATGGAAGGACCTTTTCCAAGGTAGGCCTGGATTGCTGCCACCGTCTTACTCGCTAATGTCGCCAAGCAGCAGTGCTTGCGCTGTTGTGCTCCGGCGTGGACAGTAACACAGCCGGTGAAATTTCTGGTAAATCCACTAGTGTTGCGGCTGTCCATAGGTGATGCTCAGTTACCATCAGGTGCGCTTTTGCTCGTTTGCTTTCCTTGTCGTATAAAAAAAAGATCCAACTTTCAATGAAAATAGAACGTGTGAACTTTAGCGTCTAACAGAGTATACGAGTGCTAGTTTAAAAAAATACGTAAAGAATGTGAGAAAATAATTAAGAAAAAGCGTAAACAAAATTGTTAATTACTTACTTTTATGTAGCGCTAGGTAACGGCTTTATGCTCTAATTTTCTCGACGTGTTAAGTTATTTTTTCTTTTTTAAATTATTAATCCCTTTTGGCGCGTTTTTCCGGTGGTTAACAAAGAAAATTCCGAGCTCGTAGTTAATTAAAATAGAGGTTCGGGTGTGGTCGCACTGTCAGCGGGTCGGGTTCTCTATTGTTTGTCACAATTTCACACCTTTGCCATAATAAACCATCCTACTATCCTACGTATGCGCGTTTGTTACTCTTTTACGCCAGAACGGCTGGACAGATCTAAACCATATTTGGCATAGAGATAGATTATAGTCTGAAATAATTCATAGGCTACCTTTTATCCCGTAAAATTGCGTAGTTCCCACGGGATAGCAATAAATGAATTCTTTGCAGACGAAATAGCGGGCAACAACTTGTAATAATAACAAATCGTTAGGCATCATAATGCCCACACAATACTTAGATTAAATCATAATATTATGATTTAATTTAATCTGATCGTAAGTGACTCTTTTTTTCTCTTAAACTGTTAAATTTTCAGGATTGTCATTTCAAAATTCCTTAAAAAAATCAGTTTCAGGGAAAAAATTACTATATCACATAATCATAATAGAAAACAGTACATCATGTCAATTTTGAAATTCGGTATTATAAACTATGTATAGGTTATGCTGATCTATGAAGCCATTGGGTCACCTGATATTAAGTGAGCACCGCCATCCATTGACACTCGCAACACTAGCGGATTGCAGACGCGTTGCCAGCCTAGAAGGCTAAGAGTAAATACTTCACTTCTGGTAATTTCACAGGCTGTCTTACTCTCCACGCCGAAACACAGCAGCGTCTTCATAACTGCTTGGTGACAGAATTAGCGAGTGAAAAATGTAGTAGCGTTCTCACTATCCGTATAGAATGTCATCTATATTAATATTATAAAGAGGAAAAATTTGATTGTTTGTTTGCATTGAATAGGCTCCAAAACTACTGGACCGATTTTAAAAATTCTTTTGCCGTTAGAAAACTACATTATCACTGAGTGACATAAGCTACTTTTTACCGCGGGAATATACCTATTCCTACGGGAAAATTAATTTATCGCAGGCGAAGCTGCGGACGGAAGGCTAGTTTATTAAATATGAAGGTAGTTTTAAAGTAAAAATCCGCTGGCACAGAAACCGCACCCAATAAATGCCAAGTATCGGAAAGGCCAGCATGCGCCATATTGAATTTCATAGCTGCATTTCTTTCACATGCTCGTTTAATACATCGAATCCAATAAAATATAGTACTTCAAAGGTTTCTGTGATTATCAGCACGGAATACAAGTGACATACGCTCCGAAGCGTTTCGATTTCTATATACGCTAATGCTTCTGTGGTGTCGACTTTTAGACAAAGTCATAATGCGTTGACTTACTAGTTATTTTACTTTTTTGTTCTTTAATTCGACACAGACCTAAAGCGCTCTACATTTTCCAGAATGTAGTGAATCCTGAGCGTAGCGAGGGATCCTAAAGTAGACTCCAGAGCGTAATGAGGGGTTCAAGTGCTAACGCGCAAGGTGAAAATAATTTTGCTCCCGAGTGGCTCATACAACTTTTCACACCAAACATTAAAAAACTCCAAAAAATAATTCTTAATATAATTAAAGAGCTACCAGCGTAGAAAATAGTGTGGTTTTACAATTTATCAATTTCAAAAAATTGCATTTTTTGTAAAAAAAACACTTAGAAAAGCCTTGAACAGAAAAGGTGCACTTTGATCCCTATATACAGGGTGCAAAGCTTACTTTTCTGAATGAGAGGTGTGAAAAGTATATTTTGAAATTACCTTTTGAAATAAAGCAATATTGACGTCCAACAATACAGAGAACGCGGTCTATTAGGCCTGTTTAGTTTATTGGATAGCTTTGACCGTAAAACAGCCGAGCAATAGGATGGTTATTGGTATAAATAAATACCTATCCACGTACGGTATTAAATTATTGTGGCTATATCGTAAACCTACAACGTTCCCGTGCGATACAATATTTATTTTTATTAAGTCTTCGCACGCATTGCCATGGAAAATGGCCGCTTTTGTCTTGGAACATTTTTTTCTAGAATTTCGTGTGTAAACTTTTTTTGCGAGTAGTATCTTTTTGTTATATTGGAAGTGGACATCTATGTATATCAGTCAGACTACTCGATTGGAAGGGTAACAAAATAAAGGAAAAGTGAAAGCGTTTGGAAGTTTGTATGCAAGTGCAATAAATTATGTCTTTGTAGATTTATAAATACAGAATTCATTGCACTAACACGCAAAATTTCAAAGACTTACACTTTGTTGTTGTTCGTGTGTTTCAGTTTGTAAATACCTTTCCTTGTTTTTTCGTTAACTTTTTGTTTTTTCGAGGTAGTTTTTGTTGAGAATGAATATGTATGTCAACATAAGTATATTTCATACGGGCATAGGTGTCTTGAAAATGTTTAAGATGAGTTAGCAAAAGCAAAGGTTTATCTATACATATAATAAAATCGTTGAGACCAAAAAATCTGTACATTGAAGATTAAAAAAAAAAAACCGACCAGGGTGACTTAAAATCGGTAACTGAACATATTAAAACCATTTTTAAAATTTTTGTTTGTTTGTTTGTTTGTTTGTTTGACTGAGCATCACGTAAAAACTACTGAACGGATATTAATGAAATGTTCACAAATCGATTCCAATAAATTCAGAATAGGATATAGGCTACAGAAATTGTGGAAAATTTTGGAAAAAGGGGGTGAAAAGGGGGGTTGAAGTTTGTATGAAAAAAGAAAATTAGATTGTTCTAGAATCATGAAACTCAGAATAAATACTTAGTAATAAAAATAAAGAAATACCTGTTTTAGCATTTTTTTAAAATCTCATCCAGAGGCGCAAAAAAGAGGGTTTTGTGTTTAAAATTAATTAACTTCATACACCTATACAATAAAAACCAATGAAGCGTAACCTTTTGAAATTGCTAAATAATACTTCCAATTTAATACAGGTAAATATAATTTCTCAGTTTTCTTGAAATTTGATTTTTGAGGTGATTACGCACAAAATAGCGGAACTCAAGAAAATCAGCTTCCTCGGTATAAGTAGTTGGTAATAGTTACAAACAAAATAATACTACGAAGAAAATAGATAGATACAAATGTACATAAGACATAATAGCCGGAAAAGCGTGTCAATTTTGAAAAAACATTAATATAATAATTACATGCTGTACAGGCATTTTTTCAACGAAGAGATTTTTGTCGATCCTAAATCAACCTAAATTGGCGTCCTAAATTGTGTTCTTTACCTAACACCTAAAGTTCAATATGCAATACCGTTACTTTTGTTTTTATTTATTGCGCCATTATTAACAACGTGTTCGGTTTTTGAACGCACTCTTATTTGAAAACCTGATATTAATATGAGGGCGGCGTGAAACGCTTGGCTGTATGTTCTTGGTACCTTTGCCTATAAAAAGCAAAATCAAAGGGCGCGTTTACGCCTGCGCTACGAACATGACAGAATTTTATTGTGAAAAGTTGGTGCTTTTAGTATAAATCTGACAGCGAGCGAACCTAAACTGAATCGCATTAAGACATCATGGCAACTATGGCAAGGCCCCTGTAGGTAATTAATTTGTAGAATGATAATAAGTGTTAATAATCTGTAATTACGTACCTACTTAAACCAAGAAAATAAATTAAAAAAGCTTCTGCTAGAAAAAATTGAGTCGCAAAATATTAATTAAAACGGATTAGTAAATGAATTGTTAGTTGTAAGGTAAAAACAGGTAAACATTTATGTATTATTTGGTTAGAATAGATTTAATTTTTTAAATTAATCAGGGTACAAATATCGTTAAAGTGAGCGCAGTATTCGCCAATAAGTGTCATAGTTTGGCGAAATTAATAGTGATGTAATTAAAACTGTACTTAGCTTTTTTGAATAAAGAAACTATAAACAAAACTATAAATAAAACTATTTGTAAAATAAAGTATAAATAAATGTGATGAGTCATTAACCAGTTTGCACTTGATTTTTTTTCAAGATTCCGTGTCGCAAATTATTATTTTCATGACGTAATTCTAAAAGTATAGTTTCGTACATACTTTCAGTGGTTCATGTGACGAAGTTAATAGTTATAATAATAATAATTTTGATATCGAGAAAAGCCGTAAGTATCACAAAAACACACGCGGACGAAGTCGCGGGCAACAGCTAGTTTGTTCAATAGATCTTGCGCGCTCTTGAGCTAGTCGTGCAGGCCATTGTACAGTTCACGTCTAACTTAACCGCGGCGTTTCTCGTCACAGTGCGTTGTCTATATTTTTTCGTGCCCCACGTCTGCGGTCGTAACAGGAACTAATTGCTTTCGGAAACGCTTTATGCGATCATATTTCACGTGAAAAATGATTTATCTTTGGCTTCTTTGTCGCATTTTCGTATGTAATGGGATACAGCGTGATTGTAGGATTTAATATTTTGCATTGATAGGTACTATTGCCAATCAATGCTGGGATGATTGTGTTCTTTGCATATCTGTTAAGGTTACATGACCAATATGACCAAGACGTATCATTTTAATAAACACTTCGTTTAACTTATTAAATCTCTTACTTCTTCTTCTTTTTCTAACATGGCCGATGATTTTGCCAACGTCAAAGTAATAAAAACAGTATTCAAAAATCTTGTGACAAAAATGTCGGCAACGTTGTACGGTAGAACACGGTCAATAGACCCCCCTCACCCCGCTCTGTTGCAAGAATTTTGATTATATTTTTAACGAGCTTCTGCCCGCGACTTCGTCTGCGTAGAATTATACATAAAAACCTTCCTCTTGAATCACTCTATCTATTAAAAAAAACTGCATCAAAATCCGTTGTGTAGTTTAGAAGATATAAGCATACAAAGGGACATAAGGACATAGGGACAGAGGGACAGAGAAAGCGACTTTATTTTATACTATGTAGTGATGATACTTTGACATTGGCGAAATCATCGCATCAATCGATGGGGCCATAATAATCCTAAAAATTGAATTAAATTGAACTTTGGTTTGGAATTGAATCGGATTCGTCATGGTAGGGCCCCAGTGGTCAAATAAATTTTGGCATTCAGGGGATGACACTGGTTCTAGCTAGCTCTGAATTTATTCTTTGGGTTCTAAACACTAGTTAATCCGCCCGGCTATCATCGCCTGCATGCTGCGTGAAATAACTTGGCTCGACTCCAGCTCTATTATCTAGCTTACATACACTAGCGGTTGCTCGCGACTCCGTCTGCGCAGAATTCGCTTATAGTCCCGCGAGAACTTTGCAATTTTCCGGGATAAAAACTATCCTTTGTCCTTTCCTGGGACTGAAACTATCCGTATCCCAAATTTCAGCTAAATCGGTTTAGCGGTTTAATCGTGTAAAAATAACAGACAGACAGAGTACCCCATTCATCCACTAATGTATACAATTATCATCACTTTATTTCCTATCCCGTCCTTTTGTCCCTTGGGAAATTCGAAAAATTCCGTGACGCGTACAGGATCCTCAATGAACATAGTCTACTAAATATTAAGTGTTTATTTTTTATCCCATGGGACATTTTGAAAAAATCCTTCGTAGTGCATACTTGAACGCCTAATTTCAAGGCTCTAGTAATTATAGATAGGGCCCCCTTGCAGCAAATAAATAAATCCCATCCTGTGGGAATTTCAAGAAATCCCTATCTTAGTGCACCTCTATGATACTTACTCAAACAATAAGTCTACTAAATTTCAAGTCTGTACCTTCAGTGGTATCTACAACGTTTCAGAATTTTCCTATCCCAAAAACCGGGATTAAAAGTAGCCCATGTGTGTACATATTATCTACAAACCAAATTTCATCCATATTCATCCAACCGTTTTACAGTGAAAACTGTGGTAACCTAGTGGTTTGACGTGTGGCCTTTCAAGCAGAGGCTAGTGGGTTCGAATCCCGAACACAACTTCGAGTTTTTCGGAATTTATGTGTGAAATTACGTTTGAAATTTACCATGGACTTTGCAGTGAAGGAAAACATCGTGAGGAGCTGCCCACATCTGCGAAGCAATTCAATGGTGTGTGTGAAGTTCCCAATCCGCATTGGGCCCGCGTGGGAACTACCAAGCCCTCTCATTCTGAGAGGAGGCCTATGACCAGGAGTGGGGTATATAGGCTGGAGTGAGATGACGATGTTTCACAGTGAAGGGGTAACAAACAGACAAACTTTCACGTTTTATTAGTAAAGGATATTATACTCTCTACTGCGGTTGCTCTGTAAAAAGTGCTGGCAGGTTTGTGCGTGTTAATCCAAACTTGTGCTGGCGCATTGGAGACAAAAACGGTCAAGTGCGAGTTGGTCTTGTGCTTGAGAGTTCCGTAAATTGTTGGTTTGATCTCGATACTTAAAAAGAGCGCCTATGTAAACGGTATAAAGATTTATAACCATTTGCCCGAGTATATAAAATTTTTAGATGGTAATAAATTTAAAAATAAACTTAAGGATTTTCTACTTTGCATGTGCTTTTATAATTTAAATGAATACTTTTGTACAAATTCAGTTACAAGTTAATGCAGTTCAAAGAAGCAACAAGGCCAGTATAATGGGAACCTTTGAACCAGGCACGAAACAGGGGGGCATTTTTTAGGTTAGTTTTTAATAATTTTTAACATACTTCACTTTAAATCAACTTTCCTAGTTTTAGTGTTCTTTATTGTTATTTAGTTTTTAATAGTTGGTATATGGATAAATTCCACCATCGATTAATTTAAATATAGATATAAATCTATGTAATTATGTAAAAATGAATCCGTATTTCTCTTGGTCACGGTATCACGCGTGAACGGCTGGACCGATTTCACTAATTCTTTTTTTGTTGTGTTCGTATACTGTCAGGACCCTCTTATGTAACAATATTAAAAAAACTGGTACGGGGGCGAATCCGCGGGCAACAGCTAGTAATTTATAATTATATATAGGTTAATACCTTAATATTGTACGTCCGAAATGGACAAACATTTGAAAATTATAAAAATAGCCTATTTTCATCAGGGATAATATAGGATACTATAGGTGAAAGAATTTTTCAAATCGGTCCAGTACTTTCGGAGCCAATTCAATGCAAACAAACAAACAATCAAATCGTTCCTCATTTATAATATTAGTACAGTTTGACAACAAATATAATGCGCATCGGCAGTATTCGTTTGCGCAGAGAAGCGCAGACCAGTTTCCGATGGTAGCCGAACGTGTAAATAATCTATATTGAACTTTATTTGCAAGCGCAACTGGCAGAGTATTGCTTGCTTTGCATTCTTAGCTCTGTCCCGCTTACACGATTTTGCCATTGTTGGTACGAAATCGATCGACCAATAACAGCGCCAGAGTTTCCCGCGCTACTAAAATTGGTATACTGCGCAGGTACATCGTGGAGCATTATTTTTGTTGTCAAACTGTATAGATATAACTATAAGATTTTTTTAACTTCACAACACCATCATCTCACCATCAAATGTTATCAAACGCAACTCCAATAGTATTTACAAGATAAACTGCAGAATGCATGACAAGATGGATGGCGTCCGCGGTCAAGACAGGGAACGCTCCAGGGCAGGAAGCGAGGAAATGGAGCGTCGGCGAGCTTACGGCTTGTTTGGAGTTTTTAATACGCCTCGAAGGCCAGTTAAGAAAAAACGAGAGAAACCAGCCAAGCGCGAGTTGGACTCACGCACCGAGGTTTCCGGTTTTCAGGCTAGTGCAGGGGTCGGCAACCTTTTGAGTCGGAAGAGCCATAAATTACTATTTACAAAATTTCAAGTTTTTAAACAGCCACAAAAAAAAATCTCGCCAACAACAATACTTTCATAAAGTTTGTTGATAAAAAAAAGTAATCTATTTATTCATATATAAGTAGTGTTTTTCACAACAAATAATCACATGATAATGAATAAGATAAAAATGAAAACAATTAAACATTTACGTACTTACAACACTACTTAAAGCGAGTATAAGTAGCTGAGAGATAGAAATAATGCCTAAACCTCGTTAATCGTTTCAGAACATTTTTTTTTATAAAATAAATAATATTTGCGAATGGAACTAAAGAGCCGCAGCCTCACATCCAAAGAGCCGCAGGTTGCCGACCCCTGGGCTAGTGAATATGAAATCCAGTGTTAACTGAGCTCTGCCTCCTAAGCAACAGCAGTGTGACGTAATTTTGTGTCTGTTCTCTACATAGCCACATACACACACACAAATAACGTCTTTATCCCGCACGGGATAAACAGAGCCTAACGGTAACAAGACCTAAAGACCACGTTTAGCATGATTGTTGGCGTATAGGTGGAAAAACGAATCAAAATAGTGATGGGTTGCCAGCCGCATCGCCTATAACATGATTCCTAAGAATTTCGCCCATTCCCTCAATGGGCTTTTACCATCTGCGCGGGACGATATCCTCTAAGGGATAAAGACGTGATATATGTATACATACATGTATGTTTTGTGTTACTAGCTTCTGCCCGCAACTTCATCTAATTATATATATACACCTTCCTCTTGAATCACTTTATCTATTTAAAAAAACCGCATCAAAATCCGTCGCGTAGTTTTAAAGCTCTAAGCATACAGGGACAGACAGCGGAGAGCTACTTTGTTTTATACTATGTAGTAATTATGATCTGTTTTGGTCGTCAGTGTAAAGCGCCATCTGTTAGAAGAACCACAAACTACTAGTGAGCTCAAACCAGAATTTATCAACACGTTTATTCCAGAAGCAGAATAATCAAATGAAACATCCCGGCCACGCGTAGGATTTTCCGGGACATGGGGCGGCCATATTTTATTTTTCCAGACAAAAACCATTAAGCGCATCTGAAGGTAGGCGCTACTCCTTCAGCACATAAATAACAGAAACTCCTGTTTAATGGAAATAAAGATACAATTTAGTTTTTATGGAAGTGTCTTAGCAGATGTGGTTTATGGGTCGGGTTTGGGCGTGATTGAGGTATGTTGTCTGTTTTGCTTGAAATGTAAGAATAAGACAAAAAATCTTTCTTTCTTCTTTAAATATTGTAGAAAAGTAAAGAAACGAACCCCAAGTGTTGTAAAACACACACATATAAATCACGTCTTTATCCCTTACACCGTAGACAGAGCCCAAGGTGACAAAACCTAAAGGCCACGCTTAGCATGGTTGTGGGCGTATAGGTGGAAAAGGGAATCAAAATAGTGATGAGTTGCCAGCCGCATCGCCCATAACATGATTCCTAAGATTTACGCCCATTCCCTCGATGGGCTTTTACTGGTACATTCTATGTTTGTTCTTTACTCCCAGACCAGTAATTGAAAACATCTTGGTAATAAATTCCAAAAAGTCATCTTAGCTTACTAGGCAAGCACCTTCCACTCGATCACATCTGTCTTCTGACCATTAGGCGGATTGTGATCAGAAGCATGCTTCCATAAAGAGATAGCTTATGCCCGCGACTTCGTCCGCGCAGATAACGTCAGAGTGACGACATAAAAAATATTTTTTTTTTATAAAAAGTACCTATCTTATGTTACTTCTAATACCTCCAAGAACACGTGTACAAAATTTCATGATGATCGGTTGAGCAGTTTTCGCGTGAAAGCGTAACAAACAAACTTACATTCGCATTTATAATATTAGTAGGATTAGGTTTGTGTGGTTAGTAGGGGGTAATCTCTGGATCTACTGCACCGATTTTTTTTTGACAATAGCAAGCCACATTATTTGTGTTTGTCTTACTACACAAACACCTGCTACTGGCTATATTTAATGTTTGATTATATTTAATTTTGCATGATAAAAAACTATACGTTAACTATAAGTTTTTGTTTGTTGACTCAAATCTTGAAAGTTAATTTTGGATTTAAGTATTTACTTCCAGTCAGCGGTCGAAATGACTTGAAAGTAGTCAACAACAAAGTAGTTTTCTGCAGAATACAATTGTTTCTATTAATTTGATTGTGACACAATATTAATTAAATGATCTCTTCTAACATCGCGCAATCCTTGTCCCGGATTTGTTCTGTTCTTCAATTAATCCGGGCCGCTATAAATTTGTCTTTGCAGCATTTCCTAAGTAAATCAGAGGTCTTACGTTATTTGTGACGCGTTCTTGAATCTGTTTCTATATTGGTTACTCTAGCTGTTTCCCGCAACTTTGTTTGTACCGCGATACAATATCAATTATTTATTAGAGTTTTTTTTATTTAATCTGTATTTTCTGATACATACAATACTTAAATCACGGTTTTATCCCATAGCTAAGGCAACAAGGCAAGACCTAAAGGCCAGGTTTAGCATGTTTGGCGTACAGGTGGAAAAGGGAATCAAAGTAGTGATGGGTTGTTGCCTATAACGTGTTTCTTAAGATTTTTGCCAATTCCCCTGATGAGCTTTTACCATCTGCGCGGAAAGAGAAGCAAGTTAGTGGTACATTTTATGTTTTTTCATTGCTCCCAGACCAGCATGGAAGGACCATTTTGTCGATTGAATCATTATGTTTTTTAGGAAAGCTTCATTATTATTCATAAACTAATATTTATTTTTGTGTGTTTAGCAAAGCTTTAAAGTCCATTTACAAATTTAGATTTATTTCGAGAAACAATTAAATTATTTGGGGCCATCCAGTTTTTATTTCGTACCATCCAACAGCAGCTTGTATTTAAAACTGGAAGAAAAAGCTCCGAGCACTAAGCTCCCGGATGTTGCCAGGAAATGGCGGCGTGTTTCCTGTTACCACAGACCCACTAAAGCTTTCAGGCAGGTATGTGGGAAATATGTCATTTCCTGTTGTTGAGTCTTCTTTACGAGATTAAAAGAAGCTCGGATTAAATCTTGCTGTTCCTTTTTAGACTACAATGAAATTTGAAAGTACTTATTCTCCAGTCCAAACCATTTTAGAGCGTTTTGAAAAAAATAAGTATACATAATATTTTTTTCCAAAATTTAACTATTTTAAGTTTTTCTTGCTCAGAATCGTTTACGCTATCCATTTTCATACAAGAAAAAAATGAGACTGATTTTACTATGCATTTTTTTCCTATACGTCACGTTCCATACAAATAAAAAAAGGATTTAAACTCAACACTTTGTCGGTCCCTCGTTTAATGCTCCCCTCATCTACTCAAAGGTTAACTGGTAGATATCCCTTAAAGGTATAAGTTCGCCTTTGTGCATATACTAATGTTATTTTCATTTTTGTGTAAATTGTAATTTGTTTCTTTATATTTGTACAATAAAGCATTTACTTACTTACTTAGGTACTTACATTTCTGCTTTGGTGAAGACAAATCCAACAAATCAACGATCATAGAATATCATTACATGTCATATATAATGCTGATGATGATGATGATGACTTCCCCCGAAAATGGTGGAATACTGTTAGTTGCCACAAAACAGCCACTCAAATAAAATCATGCACTCTGACAAGACTAATTCAGAGCTGTCATAATTTTCTATTTCACCACTTTCAAATGGTAGGTACTAGAGATGGGCCGAGTACTCGTTTGATACTCGGTACTCTGCGTACTCGGCGGGTTTTTTGATACTCGTACTCGGCCGAATAACTCGGTTATTAGATAACGAGTAACGAGTATACATACTTTGTTTAAGAAAAGCAATATAATTATATTTATTTACTATGACGCGCAACGTGACGTGTTTGTTTGCAAACAATCAAGTGACTAGTAGTTGAAAGGCGTGGGCGGGGTGAGGGGTGTATCAACGCGAGCCGACGTCTTGACCGGCGCAAACCTGTTTGTACTTGTTTACGCGCACGAAATGCGAATTTGATTGAACCGAGTTACTCGGCCGAGTACTCGGTTGAAAAAAAATTGAGCCGAGTAAAACTCGGTACTCGTTACTCGGCAAAAGTGTTACTCGCCGCATCTCTAGTAGGTACTAACTTTCTACTGATATTTTTATGTTTAAAAAATTACCTCCGCATTAATTAGTTTCACAAGGTCCAAATTATCCTTGTCATTTGCATGAGACTAATGTTAATCTTGATTAAGTAAGAAAAAGTTCAACGCCCCTAAATCTTCTCATATTTCAGAAAAAACATTTCTTGCAGTGCTAATTGAAAGGGCTTTACATTGATCACCTCTAGGCGGGGAAATTAGTCTAGAAGAGATTTCTTTTATGCAAACAAATTAATCAAAGTGTTAAATGGGGCTCTTTGTTGGATTTTTCGGGGATCCCCAGGTCAGAAAATCATTTTTGTAAGTTTCGTTTTTCTTAGCTATAATTTTATCTATACCTACTAATATTCTAAAGAGAAAAAATTTGATTGTTTGTTTGTTTGCATTGAATAGGCTCCGAAACTACTGGACCGATTTCAAAAATTATTTTGCCGTTAGAAAGCTACATTATCACTGAGTGACATAGGCTACTTTTTACCGCGGGAAAATACCTTTTCCTACGGGAAAATTAAATTATCGCGGGCGAAGCTGCGGACGGAAGGCTAGTTATTTATAATAAGAAGAATAAATATCTTAAATTCATGCATTCTATCGTCATGGCGCTAAATAATGTCTAAAAATAACGAGTCAGTTGTCATGCAATTTTTTGTGGGAATTAATCCGTTATTTTTGCTTGTTAGTGTAGTTTAATTGCCTTTTATATCTATCAAATATTAGCAATACCAATTATTAGACTTTAAGGATATTTAGAGGGTATAAAACTCTTCAGTTACTTCCGAGTTTAAGCTGAATATCAGCCATTTTCTTACATTATTATATCCTTTGCCGCACGGCCAAATTTAAATGGCTCTTCCAAGTTTCCGTGCCACAGTAAGAATTCACTTGACCAACGGCCTATTTTGAAAGTCTAACAATAACGATAAGCAAAAGATTGCTGAAATATTTTATTAGCCTGTAACTTCGTCCGTATCTCGTGGGAGTAAAAAGTTCAACAACAACAAGTGTAACAACTTTAATGATTGCGCATACATGGAACGTTGTCATAGTGATATGATTGCTTGTTAGTAAACACGTTGCTAAAGTTTGGCAATTTCAATATGACTGCATTCCATTAGTGGCTGAACAATTAAAATTGGTGACCGTATAGTCAATGAATTTAATTCTCAGCACCGAATATAACTTTGTTTGTGTCGGTGTTGAGACCCTTGGTCCGTGGGGTCCTAGCGCTATTAGCCTCTTCAAAGATATTTCGAAGAGGCTAATAGACGCTACGGGTGACCGCAGAGCTGGCAGCTTCCTTGGACAGCGTATAAGTATCGCTGTTCAAAGGGGGATTGCTGCCAGCGTCTGTGGTACTATACCACGGGGGCCCCTCCTTTTTTATTATTTTATTTTCAGATTATTTACTTTGTTTTTAATTCCCCTTTTGTATTTTTTTCATTAATAAATATTATGCCTGACCCATCGAGGAACCTTTTCACATTAAGTCATATTAACATCGCATTACTTAACAAGGTAAATCCTTACGACGCTTACAATAAAAAGGTTCTATGGTGGGTTATAAAATAAATTCTTTGAGTGTACTTCTGAGAGCTTTCTATGAATTAAAGTTTTTTAGAACTTGTTTTGTACACATTTTCTTAAGCGATAAGACCGTCTATTATTTACCTTGTTCTTTGTTTCTGTATTGTTTTGTACTCGTACTAATTTGTATTGTATTGTACCCTGTGTTAGGTACTTTGGTATAGTCTACGGAACACTTGCTCTTAGATACAACGGTTCTATCTTTAACATTTTTAGTAATTAGTGGGATAAGATTGTCAGGTTTTTAAATTGAAATTTATGACTGAACGGGTTTGATATTGTTTGAATCAATTCTTGGGCAAAAGGAGTAAAGTAGGAACAAGTAACAAAAAATACTTAGTACGTCTAAGAAATAAGAAATGAAACGAGTATTGATTTAGCTTTGGCTATGTTAACGATCAATTACAAGTGATCGTACTACGGCAACACAACTACTGTTTCAGAAGACATACTCACTGCTATTCTGCCGTTGGTAGAAGAAGATATCAGCCAAAGTCTACTTGGCTTGGCTCGGATCAATCGCAATCACTACATAGTATAAAACAAAGTCGCTTTCTCTGTCCCTATGTCCTTATGTATGCTTATATCTTCAAAACTACACAACGGATTTTGATGCGGTTTTTTTTTGTAGATAGAGTGATTCAAAAGGAAGGCTTTTATGTATAATTCTACGCAGACGAAGTCGCGGGCAGAAGCTAGTATAGTATAAAACAAAGTCGCTTTCCGCTGTCTGTCCGTCCTTATGTATGCTTAGATCTTTAAAACTACGCATTGGATTTTGATGCGATTTTTTAATTAGATAGAGCTATTTATGAGGAAGGTTTAAATGTATAATACATGCATAATATAGTAGAGAAACATTAATTGCACCCGTACAAAGCCGGGGCGGGTCACTAGTAATTAATAAATTTATAATCGCATTATTAGGTTAAGTTATGATGCAGTGCCCTGCATGTTGTTAAATTTATTAGCTTGTAAGTTCCAATGTACACATGCAAGCGACGAATAAATGACTTATGACTTATAGCTGAAGACCGTGACGCTAAAGACCGATTCCCGCGGAACAACTTGTCCGCAGATTGACGCCGTTGCCTTAGAAAAAAGATGCAAATCTACGTATGCATAATTGACGCGGTATACTTGAGGTGTTAAGAGACCCCAAAAGAAAAAAATTCTCGACTTTTCTGATCAGGTTTTTGTTAGCGCTTAACAAGACATTGTTATTACCCGATTGCGGAAGGAAATGAGGTTTATGTGTTTGCCGTGTATGTATTATGTGTATGCTCAACCTGTTTCATAAATGATACGTCATTAGTTACATTAGATTATCTGGAATGTTAACTGGAAGAGATCCCTTTTAGGGATAAGTTCGCCTTTGTGCATGTGTGTTGTCCTGAATTCATCTTTTTCTTGTGTTTTATGTACAATAAAGAGTTATACATACATACATACAGATTTGTCTTGATGACGCAAGTATCACCGAGTTACATAGATCTTAAAAAATCAAAATGGCGGATTTGTGCGCCGTGAAGTGCGTTCCGAAAAAAATTTGGTCTAATCATTTGTCTTATTGTCATAACAAATGCTTTATGCAACATAGTAGGTTACAGTTTGACAACAAATATAATACGCATCGGCAGTATTCGTTTGCGCAGAGAAGCGCAGACCAGTTTCCGATGGTAGCCGAACGTGTAAATAATCTATGGCGGCATTGGCGCACGGCCCGGCCGCCATGTTGGTACGAAATCGATCGACCAATAACAGCGCCAGAGTTTAGCGCGCGTAGAATTCTATTTTATCATTGGTGTATCGTAATTTCCCGCGCTACTAAAATTGGTCTACTGCGCAGGTACATCGTGGAGCATTATTTTTGTTGTCAAACTGTACCTTTGATGTAAATAAAAAAAGTTTGAAAACAAATTCATCAGTGACATTGTAATATCGAAAAACAGTGTTAAACTCACATTGTCCTCAATATTGATACAATTCTAGTAAGTAACTCAGCAAACTAATATTTTACTCACACCAAAGCCAGGTTCGTCCTTTTTCTACGCGCAAAGACACAAATACTTTTCTTTGAAGCCACTTAATGAACAAAAATATGCAAACTTCATCCCGAATATTTATCACGAAAATAAAACTGGGGTCGGTATTCGTCTCTGGGGTTTCAACTGTAAATTTTTTCACCCCAACCCTGTTTTCGATTTTGCCCCGAAATGCAGAGAAGTAAATCAATGGGAAAGGGACAACTTACAATTTATCGCTTACATGCCCACGTACCTACTGTTTCTAAATGATGTAAGGGCTTGGGACAAGGAGCATCTATGACGAGAGCTACTTGAAACCTTACCAAGTAGGTACAACCTATTGTTAAACCGGCATTGTTTTTTTATATGTAATATGTAAAATTGCTTTTCTTTACTGTGCTACATATGATTTTACTCCACCAATTGCTTTCCCCCGGTCTTCGGATCACAAGGCTGGGCGTGGGCATTGTATTGATCGGAAGACACACAAATATACACAATTTTATAGCAAAAAAAAACAAGAAAAAAAACACAGACATTAAAAATAGATGCTCAGCGTTGTGTGTGTCTTCGCAAGTGAAACGGTCGCTGGCTCAGCATTACGACCGTATGCGTGAAAATATCGAATCGAATAGTCGCCATGCGAAGCTAGCCTAAAGCGTAATTTCCACAGCATTTCTCAGAATAATTTTTGCATAAACTGAAGCTCACCTGTAGTTGCCCCGACACGTTCCGGAGACTTTGTCCCGCAGGACCGGACTTTGTTTGAACTGAGAAATTGAGTTAGTTTCGTGGAATATTGTCTTCTTGCATTTTAAGTGCATTGTGACTTGTTTCTACATGTTTACCGCCATCATAACTGTGTTTAAGAATTGTTTTTGGCTTCCTTTTGCTTGAACATTTGAACAAGCCTTTCGTCTAGGCCGTTTGTGGTCTTTTTTGTGTTGTACTTTAAATGAATACGTACTTATTAAAATGGTTTCTGGGATCTACTCAAAAGTAAAAAAAAAAACCATTATAGAATCATTACTTACTTATATAGTTGTCCATTTGTCTGTCAAGAACCTTTTTGACAGGACTGTGTATCAACGCGTTCTGGCAAAAAGTAGAACATGATGCCTATGTATCAAATTAATATCTAATTTCATATAGAGCTTGATTTTTTTGAAATCAATATCAAATCAATTACTATGATCAAAAGGTACCTTTACAAAGTGGATTTTTATACATAAATTTGAACTCATCAAAACCTACTTCTAACCGATTCCGTTGAACAAGAAAACGTGAAATTTAGCAGGAAGCAAGGTCTTACAAAAAAAATAATATAATAAAATCCAAAAATTCATCATCACTATTTTTAAAAACTTCTATGTGGAACTCCTTGTGCGCGAGCCCGGCTTAAACTCACTATATTTTATTTCTCATAGTAAGGCACAGGCATCATACAATTAGAGAAACATTGATAATTCAAAAGGAAATCTATCATCACACTGTTTTATTTCTAAAAGGCATTTAAAATCATAAGCCGTTTCCAATGTGACATCGACAAATTACTCTTGACTCTGGCTCTCGCTTTTCATTTCAAATGTTTTAAAAATCGCGAACCAAGTGCATTTTATAGGCGAACTCCGAATAACTGTATTGGTGATGTTTTCCGCAATTTTTATTGAGCCATTAGGCAACAGCTACGCCGTCCGTCATAATACCTATGGTCCCAGAAACAAACGTTTGTCTATTTTCGTTTCTGTTATTTTTATACATTTTGCGGTTATAAACATAGAATGTACCAGTTGCTTCTCTTCCCGCGCAGACGGTAAAAGCCCATCAAGGGAATGAGCGAAAATCATAGGAATCATGTTATAGGCGATGCGGCTAGCAACCCATCACTATTTTGAGTCCATTTTCCACCTATACGCTCACAATCTTGCTAAACGTGGCCTGTAGGTCTTGTTACCTCAGGCTCTGTCTACCCCGTAAGGGATAAAGACGTGATTTGTGTTTTGTGTGTGTGCGGTTATAAGACCTTTTGCAGGATCTGTCTAGAGTTGAGTCCTTTCATTTGAAGGAATTTTACTTGCAACATTTAAATCCTTACCTCTATTTTTTTTATCGTTTCATTAGTTAGTTAGTAAGCGTTCGCCACCACACATGGACACCCGCAACACTAGAGGTTTGTAGATGAATTGCCAGCCTAGAAACCTAAGATAGAATATCTCGCGTGCCAGTACTTCACCAGCTAGCTGGTCTTACTCTCCAAGCCAGAACACTACAGCGCAAGCGCAGCGAGGATTAGTAAGACGGTCCTATCACCCTTATAAATGTATTATAAGTTAAGTATATAGTAGTAAATTTATTTTGTTGAGACCCTTGGTCCGTGGGGTCCTAGCGCTATTTGCCTCTTCAAAGATATTTCGAAGAGGCTAATAGACGCTACAGGTGACCGCAGAGCTGGCAGCTTCCTTGGACAGCGTATTAGTATCGCTGTCCAAAGGGGGAATGCTGCCAGCGTCTGTGGAACTATGCCACGGGGGCCCCTCCTTTTTTAATTATTTTACTTTAAGATTAGTTTTAGTTTAGTTTTTAATTCGTTTTTAATTTAATAGTTTAATTTGTATCAATTTCCATTTATGTAATTTTTATTGAATAAACCGGTATCGAAACCTTAAGGCCACGTTTTGCATGATTAAGGTATAGGTGGAAAGTGAAATCAAAATAGTGATGGGTTGCTAGCCGCATCGCCTATAACATGATGCCTAAGACTTTCGCCTATTCCCTCGATGGGCATTTAGCATCTGCGCGGGAAGAGATGCAGCTGGTAAATTCTATGTTTTTTCTGTACTCCAGACCAGCTGCATGGAAGAAATTTATTTTTTTCTGAAAAAATGACTTTCCGCCAATTTTCTTGCAGCGCATTCTTGCCAATGATGGTCGTTCCGAATGCGCTGGTAGTTTAAAAAAAGACTTAAAAGAGCCGTAAGAGAATTTTTTGCATAGGTATTTGTTTATTTAAGAAAACACGCATTGTCCCGTTTCCTAGTTCGACGTCTCATTTTCTGTGACTTGCACCATGAAGTTGATACACTTGTGCTATCGGTTATTGCGGCAATAAAAAAGGTCTGTGTGATTCCAAAACAAATCCTTTATTTAAGGTTAACTTTCTCAATTCTATCCATGAAGTTTTAACACACGGGATCTATTTAAACTTAACTTTATTGCGTCTTGATTTGTCACTAAAGGTGCTGTACGTCTACTTCGGAATTTAAATTTTCAGGCATACATACATAAACCACGTATTTATCCCTGACGAGGTAGACAGAGCTCAAGTTATATAAAGAAGAAAGAAAGAAAGAAGACATTTATGCCTTTTTGTAAGACATAAATCTCGACTCCAGTAGCATAAGGTCTAATGTGAAAATCCGACCAAATTGACTTATCACATTACATTATCACATATAATGAGCTCTTTCTCTGTCTACCACACTGACACTTATATTTCTATCTCTTTCCGTTGAGGAGATATTATAAATGCAGGTCTGATCTGACGATTTTTAGATATTACAGAGGCGTAGTAATTTTAACTTACCTACACCTATGCATGGACTTCTCAAAGTATTTCGAAATCAAGGTTTATGCTTCAAAATATATTTTCCTTCATGACTAGCCTTGACATTTTTTTTTTTTTTTTTTTTTTTTTATATGAATAGGAAGGCAAACGACATTTTAATATAGTACACACACAATTTTATAGAGAAGAAACAAAGAACATAGACATTAAAAATAGATCATCAGTGTTGAGTGTGTCTTCGCAAAAGTGAAACGGTCGCTGGCTCAGCATTACGCTCATGGTATTAAATATATTGTTTTAAATATCTCTGTCTATTGAATGTGTGTAAATAAATGTTGTTCTCCCTCTCCCCCTCTCTAATACCAGAGGTTACGTTTTTTCTACTAAATTGAAACGTTTTACCTCACAACACAAGTAACCCAATTATTTCCGCAAAATTTGAGTCCGTAGTGCCTAACACCAATTGGCGCATGCACAAACAACATTCAAAAACAATTCAAACAAAAACCGCACACAGATTTTAATGCAATTTTCCGCGACACAAAGCGTTATTTGACAAACGCTGGCAAACAAATTTTATTCGGGGCAATGGTTGAAAAATTTAGCACCCCTGTGTTTCGGGGTGTATTTTCAACGTTATTTTCAGCAATAGTCCCAAAGCCGTGGCTTGGAATATGGAAATCCGGGAACATTTTCCAAACGCGGGCCTGAATGTCTGAGGCGTTCCCTGTGCCCATACCATTGGTCGAATAGCAAGAAATTAATAATGATAATAGAGAGTTCATACACACATACATACATACACACATACACAAATCACGTCTCTATCCCTTATGAGGTAGACAGAGCCTGAGGTAACAAAACCTAAAGGCCACGTTTAGCATGATTGTAGGCGTATAGGTGGAAAAAGGACTCATAATAGTGATGGGTTGCTAGCCGCATCGCCTATAACATCCTAAGAATTTCGTCCATTCCCTCGATGGGCATTTTCCATCTGCGCGGGACGAAAAGCAACTGGTACATTCTATGTTTTTCCTTTGCTCCCAAACCAGCATGGAAGTTAATAATTATGGTATATTTTATTTGTTATCCATTAGTTTATCGTATATATCCATCCAGTTGCTTCTCTTCCCACGCAGATGGTAAAAGTCCATCGAGGGAATGGGCGAAAGTCTTAGGAATCATGTCATAGGCCATGCGGCTAGCAACCCATCACTATTTTGATTTCCCTTTCCAGCTATACGCCCTTAATCATGCTAAAAGTGGCCTTAAGGTTTTGTTACCTTAGGCTCTGTCTATCCCGTAAGGAATAAAGACGTGATATATGTATGTATGTATGTATGTATTTATCCGTTATGTATACCTAGTTTATTATAACCCTACTTATTTACATAAATTACGTCTTTATCCCTTAAGCGTTGGACAGAGCCTAAGGTAACAAGACCTAAAGGCCACGTTTAGCATGATTGTGGGCAAAATAGGTGGAAAGGGGAATCAAAATAGTGTAATATAGCCGCATCGCCTATAACATAGAGGCATTTCATCTTAGTCCTCTAGGTTGGCAACGCATCTGCAATCCCTCCGGGGTTGCGGGTGTCTATGGGCAGTGGTGATCACTTACCATCAGGTGACCCACTTGCTCGTTTGCCTTGCTATTCATATTAAAAAAAAAAACAAAAACATGATTTCTACGATTTTCGCCCATTCCCTCGATGAGCTTTTACTATCTGCGCGAGAAAAGAAGCAACTGGCAAATTCTATGTTTTTTTCTTTGCTCTCCCAGACCAGTATGGAAGACCATACACATAAATGCATACTAGCGACCCGCCCGAGCTTTGCGCGGTGCAATCAGTGTTTTTCTACTTTAAATGGATGATACATATAAACCATCCTCTTGAATCACTCTATGTATCACAAAAACCGCATCAAATGCCGTTGCGTAGTTCTAAAGATCTTACCATGCATAAGGACAGTCAGACAGCGGAAAGCGACTTCGTTTTGCACTATGTAGTGATTTACTACTGCTAAATCGTTTGTCGTTTCGCAATGCGGGTGGTAGGGCCTTGTGCAAGGTCCGTCCGGATCGCTACCACCATCTTACTCGTTAATCCTGCCGCTAAGTAGCAGTGCTTGCACTGCTGTGTATCGGTGTGGAGAGTAAGACAGCCGGGGAAATTATACGGGCACAAGAGGCCATTCATCTTAGTCCTCTAGGTTGGCAACGCATCTGCAATCCCTCAGGGGTTGCGGGTGTCTATGGGCAGTGGTGATCACTTACCATCAGGTGACCCGCCTGCTCGTTTGCCTTCCTATTCATATAAAAAAAAAAAAAAAACACTATGTATAAAAAATACAAATGCCTCTGCGTAGTTTTAAAGATCTTAGCATACATAAGGACCAACAGACAGTGGAAAGCGACTTTGTTTTTATTTATTTATTTATTTATTTATCTTTTAATATATAACATGACAGTTGACACCATAGCGTTACATAAGATACTTAATATTAGATAATTATACGCTAACCTAAACCTAAACTAAAGACTAAAGACATGCATCTCCTATACATTCTGCATCCTTTCTAGCAATTTCTTCCATTCCATCTCCAGCCTCGCTATCTTGGTCGCAAACAGATCGCACTGGGGGGCTGCTGCGAGCGCGGAGTTGATGAGCGCGACCGCGCGGGGGAGAGGCGAGTGCTGGCGCAGGCGGCTGCGGGCGCGCGGGCCACACAGGAGGCTAACTCTACAGCGCTTGTTGATGTAGTCGTTAGGTACTTTCAAATTGGCAACTAATAAACTTTGCACTATGTACTGATTTACTACTGCTAAATCGTTTGTCGTTTCGCAAACTCATAGTAGGGGCCACTTACCACTCTCAGACAGTGGCCAGGCCACTTCGTTCTTTGTCCCCCTTACAATATTTTGTTTACTTTTTGTCCACTGAATACGCTCGTAAGTATTTGTGTCCAGTTGATGAATGGGCGGCGCTGAATGCAGTTTGTTTCAAATCCCAATGGTCTGTCTTTGTAGCATAAGGGTTGTTGAGAAGGGGAGCCAAGTACTAAATTCTACCCTTTCATATCTGGGAATCGCGCTGATTAAAGAAACTTTCATGAAACTAAGGAGGGAATTCTAAATAGTTTCGTTTGCATTTTAAGACGTTAAAACTTTTGATGTCAAAGCAACTCTTAATGCACGTTAATTTAAATAATTAACCTAGCGTTCAACAAGGATTGAGTTACAAGTGCTTTTTATAATTTAACTAGCGACCCGCCCCGGCTTCGCACGGTATATTATGCATGTATTATACATTGATTACCTTCCTCTTGAATCACTCTATCTATTAAAAAAAACCGCATCCAAATCCGTTGTGTGGTTTTGAAGATATAAGCATACAAACGGACTTGGGGACAGAAAAAGCGACTTTGTTTTATACTATGTAGTGATTGGAAAGTTTCATACCAGAATATTAAAATTAGTACGGAATAATTATCACCTTTGTGTTTTATTTTTTGCTTCCATGCTGTCTGGGAGCAAAGGAAAAACATAGAATGTACCAGTTGCTTCTCATCCCGCGCAAATGGTAAAAGCCCATCGAGGGAATGGGCGAGTCTTAGGAATCATGTTATAGGCGATGCGGCTAGCAACCCATCACTTTTGATTCCCCTTTCCACCTATACGCCTACAATCATGTTAAACGTGGCCTTTAGGTCCTGTTACCTCAGGCTCTGTCTACCCCGTAAGGGATATAGACGTGATTTGTGTGTGTGTGTGTGTGTGTGTGTTTTATTGTGTAAATATTTTTTTTATTACTATAGGTAATGGTTCAAATTTCTCAAACCATAAATATTAACCTAATTGTACCCAATTACTAAACATAAAACCCTTATTTCTTAATGTGTCTATGTGTGTATATCTTTGGTCACATCTGCATTTCCCATGAGGTAGATATCGCTCAACAAAACATTCTTAAGAAAATATGTATAGAATTACGTATAGATGAAAGCAAACTTATCTCTAAAGAGGCACCGTCGAGCTGGTTAATTAAATAATTAATCTTCGAACAGTTGTGTGTATGTATGAATAACTCTTTATTGTACATAAAACACAAGAAAAAGATGAACACAGGAAAACACAAATGCACAGAGGCGAACTTATTCCTAAAAGGGATTTAAAATCAAAATCAAAATATCTTTATTCAGTTTAGGCTGTACAAGCACTTATGAATGTCAACGAAAAATCTACCACCGGTTCGGAAAACCCCAGTTGAGAAGAATCCGGCGAGAAACTCAACAGTGTATTTTTTTTAAACAGATTACAATAACTAACTTTAAAGACTTACATCCAAAGTATTTAACACAACTAGATTTTTTAACACCGTAGATACGCTATTTGATTTGCAGGGATCGCCAATGCGGAGCGGGATTATTTTCAAACATCCCTGTCCATGATGTAATCATTAATTTTATAATACGCCTCAGATACTAATGTCTTCTTGACAATTGCATTTAACCTTTGAACGATTGACAGAAGACAGCTGAAACAAAAGTAGACGCGAAAGAAATTGAAAGAGTCGAAACCCAATATTTGTTTCAAATAACTTGTGTTAGAATCACACCAAAATGTTATTGTTGACACAGTATTCATGTTCTTCGTGATAGAACGCAAGAGTATACTTATTTGCTACAAACAGTAGGCATTTATAAACTTTTTAAAATTTTACACTTTCTGGCACGTAGCTTTAACCTTTCATTTTCTACTACTCAAATTGGAAAGACATATAGATCTGTGATGTCGAAGTTTCTTCTTGCCAATGTAGTACGTGTCTTCAAAACAAGCCTTGACAAGCCACACACGAGACTAATAGTCGGTCCCAATTTTTACAACAATACCCTGAATTCAGATTGTGACGGCCTGCCCCAATTAGACTCGGCTATATGACACTAACAGTACCAAAACGTACCAACTGCGTAACCACATGACCTCGATTTTCAATCTAAAGGCGACGCTTGCAAATTTGTTTCTTGAACAGCAGAGTACAGCCGTTGTGATGTTTCAGGTTTGATTATGCGAATGTCAAAGGCGGCCATCAAAGCTGGCTCGCATTGCCATTGCGGCGGACTATGTGCTCTGATATTTGCTGTTTCGCTACTGAAATCTGAAACGCAGAATGATTAGAAATAGAACATGAGGCAACCTGTTCTGTAAGGAAAGCAAACAAACAAAACCAACCAATAAGTCTATTGAAAATACTTATAATTAAAGTTCTTCCATGGTCTAGGAGTAAAAAAAAAACATCGTATGTACCAGTTGCTTCTCTTCCCGCGTATATGGTAAAAGCTCATCGAGGGAATGGGCGAAAATCTTAGGAGTCATGATAGATAAATAGATTAGATTAGATAGATTTATTTATCACCCTTTTAAATATACAATTAAATGTCAAACATAAGTAATAATTCACAAAAGGATCGTCAATTGTAATAAAATAGTAGGTAATAAAAAACAAAATAACAACAAACAAAAATAAAGCATAATGAAATGTCAATGTAAATTCACAAAAAGATCGTCATGGGTACATAAAAAGAGAAATAATAACAATTTAAATAAGTAATTTAAAATATCAAATAATAATAAAAATATAACACCACGAAATGTGGAAATATTGTCAGAACATGTTATAGGCGATGCGGCTAACAACTCATCACTATTTTGATTCTCCTTTCCACCTATACGCCCACAATCATGCTAAACGTGGCCTTTAGGTCTCGTTACCTTAGGCTCTGTCTGTATGTATTTAATTATTAAAGAGAGGTAGATTGTGGTGAAGGATGCCAAACTTTCAGCTCGCGCGTGGACCTGTTCAAACCTGTTTTCTAACGGGTGATAAGCGTATTGAGTTGAACCGAATATTCGGCCGAACGTTCGTATTCGGTGGAATCTATATTCAACGCATCTCTAACAGAGATTAGGTGTCAAAACCAATCATCGTGGAAATTCCTGGGGAAAGCCTATGTCCAGCAGTAGGCATCTGTCGTCTGATAATAATGATGAGATAGCATTGCATCATTAAACAGTGGCCTTTGCCAATTATACTATTCGTCATACTTCGACAAAGCATTTAAATAAGCAAACTTCCACGGTAAATAAAAGAGTATTTACCCCAAGAACCTATGCCATCTCAGCACAAAGACGTTGTCTAACACAAAAACTTCAGCTATTTAAGACAACAAAAGCTGAATAAAAATGCCGAAATCATGGAGTGACAAAAAAGCAACGACAATCAAAGTTTTTCCATTTTCGCTGTGCAAACGGCGGGGGCGGTGTTTAGAGAGATGTCCCAAAGTTTGAATGATGGAGGCCTAAGGCGAGAGTGGGAGTATTGTCACCGAATTGGACTGTGTGGGGAATTTGGACGGGGATTATTGAACTGGACCTCTCACAAAAGCTGGTTAAGCTATGAAAATGAAATTTTTTATTTTGCAAATTGGCCGCCAAGGGCTCTTTTACATGCCTTTTTGAAACTACCAGCGCATTCGGAAAGACCATCATTGCCAAGAAGATTGCGCCGCAAGAAACTTGGCAGAAAGTCATTTTTTCAAAATAAAATACAGTAAGAATACTTAAATTCTACTTAAATTAAATACATTTATAAAAGGGACGTATAAGGTCTCCGAGCCTTAAATTATATTAATTATAATATAGTAGAAATGTATAAAGTATTTACTAGTCAAAACAACAATAAAAATAATTTAAGTTCAGTGGAGGTGTAAAACGCCTCCACCGTCAAATAAATTAATTGGATTTCAGTCTCTGTTTCTTTATATTTGTACAATAAAGCACTTACTTACTTACTTTTGTGAAGACACACAGCGCTGATGATCTATTTTTCATGTACGTGTTTTTTTCTATAAAATTGTGTGTATTCTCTTATATTTGTGTGTCTTGCAAATAGGAATAAATGTCTTCTTTCTTTCTTTCTTGGAAGCTGTACTGCGCTTGGTATACTCAAAACTCCAAGTTTCCATTCCATTCCAATTCCTTACTTCCATGATGGTCTGAGAGCAAAGAAAAACAATAGAATGTACCAGTTGCTTTTCTTCCCGCGCAGGTGGTAAAAGCCCATCGAGGGAATGGGCGAAAGTCTTAGGAATCATGTAGGCGCTGTTGAAAAACAGCGCCTTCTCTCGTCCCTGGTGAGCAGTAGATGTTCCATGGGAGTTTGTAATTGTGTCGTACAGACACATCATTCAAACAGATGACGCTTAGCGACAAAAATTCGCATAGTAACAAAAGGTCACGTGACAGTTAGTAACAGGTATAAAAATTCGGAGACTACCCACCTGCTATGGGTGGTGTAGGGGTATAGCACGCGTCACGGAATGACGAGGATCCGGGTTCGATTCCCGGCCATAGCTTTACTTTTCGGATTTTTCTATGTGTTCTAATTTTCACTGACATGTAGAAATTTAATCATGTTTCATGTGATGTAGCAACCCATCACTATTTTGATTCACCTTTCCATCCATACGCATATAATATTAGAAGGATTAGGAGTGGGATGTGACTTGGTCCAATGTTCACACTAAGTTAGGCTTTTATTTAAAGTGCCCTTCATTAACCTTCAACCCTGATCACACAAAATCTCGATCGGTTTGACCGTTTCCGAATCGGTTTAATGACGTTCCCGGAAACCCCTGCCAACATGCCCCGGGTTGTTAGAGCGCGTAATTCTAAACAAAGCGCGTATTCCGGGCTTTCACTAAAACAATAAAGAGAAATATTTAGCACTAGCCTTCCGTCCGCAGCTTCGCCCGCAATAAATTAATTTTCCCGTAGAAAAAGGTATTTTCCCGCGGTAAAAAGTAGCCCATGTCACTCAGTGATAATGTAGCTTTCTAACGGTAAAAGATTTTTTGAAATCGGTCCAGTAGTTTCGGAGTCTATTCAATGCAAACAAACAAACAAATTTTTCCTCTTTATAATATTAGTATAGATAGATATGTACGTTTTTAGGATTAGTGTTTGTATATAAAAACTAATATTCAAATAAAGTACCGTTGGCACTGAAAAAAAAAAGAGAAAAAGAAATGTCAAAAAAGTCGTTTTAAGGGTTCCGCGTCCAAAGGGCTTACTATTACTAAGACTCGAATGTCGGTCCGTCTGTCACCAGGCTGCATCTTATGAACCGTAATAGCTAGAGTTGAAATTTTCAAAGATATCGTATTTCTGTTGCCGCTATAACATCAAATACTACATACACATACACAAATCACGTCTTTATCCCTTACGGGGTAGACAGAGCCTAAGCTAACAAAAGCTACAGGCCACGTTTAACAAGACACTGAGGGCGTAGAGGTGGAAAGTGGAATCAAAATAGTGATGGGTTGCTAGCATCGCCTATAACATGATTCCTAAGATTTTCGCCCATTCCCTCGATGGACTTTTACCATCTGCGTGAAGAGAAGCAACTGGTAAATTCTATGTTTTTTCTTTACTCCCAGACCAGCATGGAGGAATCTTAGAAGCCATGTTTAGTATAGGCAATGCGGCTAGCAACTGGTTACTATTGTGATTCCAATTTCCTTTCCACCGCTGTGGCCTTTAGGTCTTGCTACTCTAGGCTCCGTCTACCCTGTAAGGGACAGACGGGATTAATTCTACTAAAATTATAAATGTGAAAATTTGTAAGTTTGGATGTATGTTTGTTACCCTTTCCCGCCAGAACGGCTGGACAGATCTGGATGAAATTTGGAACATAGATAGATTATAGTCTGGAATAGCACATAGACAACGAATTCTATGCAGAGGAAGTTGCGGGCAACAGCTAGTATATAATATGCATAACTGTTTAATTAAGCTAGTAGAAATGTCAATTGACAGGATTCCATTAAAAAGTGCTTCAGAAACTCATTAGCTAATGAGCTTCTTAAATAAACACTTTTTATTAATGAAAAACATCAAATCTTTAGCAGCATTCAACGTTACAAACAAAAAGCAAATGTAAAACATTTCATTTCTAAGGCTAAAAATGGGATTTTGATGCTGTATTAAAATTTAATTACATCTTGAAAGAAAACCCTCTTATATATCTAAGAAAAAATACTTATTTGCTGTTATAGCTACAGAATGCTTCCATGCTGGTATGGGAGCAAAGAAAAAACATAGAATGTACCAGTTGCTTCTCTACCCGCGCAGATGGTAAAAGCCCATCGAGGGAATGGGCGATTATAATAGGAATCATGTTATAGGCGATGAGGCTAGCAACCCATCATTATTTTGATTCCTTTTTCCACCTTTACACCCGCAATCTTGCTAAATGTGGCCTGTAGGTACCTGTTACCTTAGGCTCTGTCTACCCTGTAAGGGATGAAGACGTGATTTGTGTGTGTGTGTGTGTGTATAGCTACAGAAATACGTCATCTCTGAAAATTCCAACTATTTAGCTATGATTCATGAGATACATACATACAGCCTGGTGGCAGACAGACGGACAGTGGAGTCTTAGGGTCCCACATTTACCTTTTGGGTACGGAACCCTAAAAATCTATTTTGCTAACTTTTCGTTATAATTGCTTCTCTTCCCGCGCAGATGGTAAAAGCCCATCGAGGGAATGGGTGAGTCTTAGGAATCATGTTACAGGCGATGCTAGCAACCCATCACTATTTTGATTTCCCTTTACAGCTATACGCACTTAATCATGCTAAACGTGGCTTTAAGGTTTTGTTGCCTTAGGCTCTGTCTACCCCGTAAGGGATAAAGACGTGATATATGTATGTATGTCGTTATAATTCACAATTTTTTATTAATCCGTTGTTTTTAACAAACGTACGGACAGACGGATGTAACGATTAATATTGAACCTTAATAGTTATTTATGTGGCTGGTGCATAATAACAGGCATTAACAGGAATGGGGTTTTATGAAACGAAACGAAGCTGAGTTTCATAAAGATTGCACAAGTGTTTTAATGCTTATAATTATGTACATACATACATAACTTTGTATACATTCATGTACTAATAAGTTTTCTACAATAAACATCTTCACATCAAAATACGTAGGTGACATTTTATAATTAACTCACAAACATTCACATTTATAATATTAGTAGGATTTCGATTTTATTTTAATTTACTATTTATTGCATGGACCTGCTCTGGAAATAAAATTATTTCATTTCATTTCATTGCTGGTCAATTTGACTCTAGATTGACCTAGTCTCAAAGTAAGTAAAATTTGTAAATTGGATAATGGGTAATAGATAAACATACTGTTTATTGAAATTACTATTAGTGTGAGCGGAACAGCGCAGGCCCAAACTTCGAATTTCAGAGTATAAGGCCTAACCAAGGCTATCAAGTACCAAGACTATCCAGCTATTTCACTACATAAGTAGACAATGTAGTAGTTCTCTGGCCCCTTGAAAATACTCCCAATACACTATCTAATAATTTAAGAACTACTGTAAGCCTTGTTTATGTAACTGCGCACAACAAATTACGGACTAATCTTTTTAAACAATCGAGTAACTAGTTTAAAAACTTTTAATAGAACGAAAAACGGCCACCAAGCAATAAAATTCACTTGTTTCCCTTAGACAAACTAATTAAATCCCTTAAAATGCCCAACCGTCCGTGGCTAATCTCACCTGCCTTCCAAAAGGACAATTTACCAACCCACTTCAAAAACGCTGTAAGTGGTCTTACAGCTTTTGCAATTACGACTTTTTGTACTAAATTGAGAGCAGAGAAGATTGTTTATTCGTAACGTCGTAAGTGACTGGTCTTATTTGAACTTATAAGTCATTTTGGAAAACAGAACACATTTGCGGGAGTCCTAATTGAGACTCGTTGATTGACACTGTGACTTTGCGAATTAATTAGATTTTGTTGGGCCTTATTGAAATATTAGACGTAATAACCTGGGCCTTATTAACTCGAGTCGGCAGGTGGTTTCCATTGTTCCATTTGACATCAAACGGTGCCGTTATAATTCGTTCGTATTATTCTGAAACGGTTGTAATATTAACTTGATATGATTAGGTTTGAATTGATGAGAATGGTATTTTAGGCTAAAGGGGCAATCTTAACATTACGTTAGTATAAAAAGTAAATCTCCTGGCTTACTGAATGACTGGCTGATTTATTGATACCTAGCGCAAACCTTTTGACTCAGAAAGCTAACATTCCGCATATAAAAGTTAGTTTTATGATATAACAAGTAATAAGGACGAATTGTGTGAGATTTTTACAAGATTTTTACCCTCGGCTTAGAAGACTTGGAATGAATCTTTTAACTATGAAACTTATTTATTGTATTTTGTCTTGTTTATTTTGCACAATAAAGAGTTTACATAGTTACATACATACTTATTACAAAATAGGGTGGTAAATGAGCAAATGGGTATCTGGTGGTAAATTATATCACCACCAACCATAAACACCTGCGATACCAAAGCATAACTGATGTGTTGCCAGCCTAGAGCTCATGAGCCAATAATTTCACTGGCTGTCTTACTCTCCAACCGGAACAAGCAGCGCAAGCACTGCTGATTGGCGGCAGGATTAATAAGTAAGACGGTGGTAGTGATCCGGACGGGGCTTGCAAAAGTTCTTACCACACGCAATATTTTTAATTTTTATGAACTCTAGATGCCATTGATGCAAATATTTACATTATTTCTTCCATGCTGGTCTGGGAGCAAAGAAAAAACATAGAATGTACCAATTGCTTCTCTACCCGCGCAGATGGTAAAAGCCCATCACTATTTTGATTCCACACGCCCACAATCTTGCTAAATGTGGCCTGTAGGTACCTGTTACCTTAGGCTCTGTCTACCCCGTAAGGGATAAAGACGTGATTTGTGTGTGTGTGTTTCGGACCCCGGTGATGCAGGGCATTCCCATGTAATATTCATGCGGCCCTCGCACAGTCAACGATTTGATTATGCCACTGACAACTTATGGATACCGTTCAACAGATGTGATAGTCGTATGGGTCAACCTAGTTAGATTGAATAGTATCTAGATCTAGCTTTGCTTGTTTTTCGCAAATTCCGAAAACGCTGGCTGGATTGACTTTTCGCTCCCGAAATCTTTTTTGGTTGAAATACCGCGAACGTCGTCAAAAAGTGAGAGCCATTTGGATATCTCATCCGTGACTCTAGAAGACAATTTTCGTTTTTTTTTCATACACAATTTGGCCTTGACTGTGGATCGAATCCGGAACCTTTAACTTCGTAGTCGGATTTTCTTAACCACGAGGCTAACCGGTAAGCTGAACTTAATAATAACTTGCCCTGGTTGGAACTAAGCAACCTTTTGATTTTGCTAGCTAATTAACCAACTGGTTAGTTTTTCTTCGTTCCTCTTTTAAAATGCAAATGCCGCTTTATTAACTTTATTAAACCACAATTAAAAATTTAGTTTTCTATAAAAATCATGGGCCTTATTAACACGATTAATTTATTCGAATATGTTAGAATTATGGCCTTATTATAACTAACAAAATACTGTTTTGTCGTTTTTATTGCTGCTGGATAAACTTCAAAAATCACAAGTTTAGCATCGTATCTTAATTTCAATAGGTACATACATACATACATATATATCACGTCTTTATCCCTTACGGGGTAGACAGAGCCTAAGGTAACAAAACCTTAAGGCCACGTTTAGCGTGATTAAGGGCGTATGTGGAATGGGAAATCAAAATAGTGATGGGTTGCTAGCCATATCGCCTATAACATGATTCCTAAGACTTTCGCCCATTCCCTCGACAGGCTTTTACCATCTGCGCGGGAAGAGAAGCAACTGGTAAATTCTATGTTTTTTCTTTACTCCCAGACCATCATGGAAGAAAAAATAATTTCAAGCCATTCCAAAAAGTTTTATCTACAAATAAAGGTTTTACAATTATCATTTTTATTTCTAAGCAAACAGCTGTGTTTTATTGAAAAGTTTCAAAATAAACGTTGTTATTTCTATTCACATTAGTGACATAGCTCCTAAATTGGACTGGAATTTCAAGACCTTTATTTATTCAATTTCTATTCGTAAAGTTTAATCTTAAATTAAATCTCTTTGTTAATTCGAAATAACGCTCGTTGCAGGTTAAGGCACTTTGTTGTGAACGACAATGGTTTAAAATATCATCGCTAGACAAAATAAAACGTACGAGAAAACACATGAATAACTACGAGTACTTACATACAAATCCATTACAACCAAAACCAACATTAACGGCTGCTTCGCTCTGGCATACTGTACATTGCTTGTTGAGCTCGCAGTTAATTCGTCAAAGTTCACTTTAAGGGAGCATTGTATGAGGTTATGCCAGGAATGTAGCTAGAAATTTTTATTGCTTTAGGTAATCTAGGAGGACTGAGAGTATGTAAAAGAGTAAAGCGCAAAATTCACAGTTCATCCACAAAGGGTACAAGCTCATAGAGATTTTCTAGATTTTTTTAGGATTCCTTTGTTCAAAGATACTCATATATTTAGGGAAGCAGACATTAATCCAAAACTTGGTAGACGATGTGCCTTTAAATTTATCTGAAATACTTCAAACTGCGAACTAACCTATAACGGCTGAATAAAAACAAGTAGTGTCTTCTTCAACCTCGACATTGGCAGAATCATCGACAGTATCGATGGAGCTAGATTTTTAAAAATTGAGTTGAATTGAACTAACC
Organism: Pandemis corylana; assembly: GCA_949127965.1. Classification (NCBI taxonomy): domain Eukaryota; kingdom Metazoa; phylum Arthropoda; class Insecta; order Lepidoptera; family Tortricidae; genus Pandemis; species Pandemis corylana. The sequence goes on along the minus strand of OX421868.1, from coordinate 2,432,081 downwards.
TATGGCCTCTCAAGCAGAGGGTCGTGCGTTCGAATCCCGGGCTCGCAACTCAGAGTTTTTCGGAATTTATGTGCAATATCTCATACCTCATTTAAATTTACCATGAGCTATTCGGTGAAGGAAAACATCGTGAGGAAACCTGCACACAACTGCGAAGCAATTCAATGCTGTGCGTGAAGTTCCCATTCCGCACTGGGCTCGCGTGGGAACTATAGTCCAAGCCCTCTCATTGTGAGAGGCCTGTGCCCAGCAGTGAGACGTATATAGGCTGGAAATGACTTCAGACTGAAAACTCGCGAAAGAACTGGTTAAGTCAATCTCTCAAAATGTTAGTACACATATGAAAATACTAGCTTATGCCCGCGACTTCGTCCGCGTAGATAAATCCCGTTTTTTCCTTATCCCGTGGCAATTTCCAAAAATCCTGAAATTAGTTTCTTAGTTTTGTAATCACCTACTTTTGTATCAAATTTGAAGAGTCTAGTTATTATAGTTACTGAGATAGCGTCACTCGGAATCGAATATAATTAATTGCCGTTTTTTCCTTATCCCGTGGGAATTTCCAAAAATCCTTCCTTAGTGGATGCTTACATTGTATAAGGTATCTATGTGCAAAATTTCAAGTCTCTAAGTCCAGTGGTTCCCGGGACTCAAACTATCTGTATAGGTACCAAATTTCAACTAAATCGGCCCAGCGGTTTAAGCGTGAAAAGGTATCAGACAGACAGACAGACAGAGTTACTTTCGCATTTATAATATTAAATAAGGATTCTTTAATACAGTTGCTTAAAAAGTGCCCGATACACGCGCGGAAATGTCATTCTTCACTGGTCCTGAGTCTTGCCACTCACCTTCGGCTCGTGGCAAGATATTTAGGGAGTCGTGGAGTAATGACATACTTTCCGCACTAGCATCGAAATGTACTATTTTATCGAGGTTCGAACGTCAAGAAAGAAAGATAGAATAAGGAACAGTGTCATAAGGGAACAGAGTATATAGTGACTAGGACAGAAAAAAGTATGCTTAGTTGGTTTGGGCATGTAGAGCGGATGGATGAAAGTAGACTAACTAAACAGATATATATGGGGAGTGTGAATGGTTACGTTGGGAGGGGAAGGCCTAGACGGACGTTCCGAGACCAAATAGGAGACGATTTGGAAAAAGGTCAGGTCAGGAGTACCCGAAACCGACGAGCATGTATGAAGAGATTGATGACTGTGGATGACGCCAAAGAAATATTTCAGGACCGTAGCAAGTGGAATAAAGTAATAAAAAAAAAGTAGTCTCTGCCTACCCCTGTGGGAAAGAGGCGTGACGGTATGTATGTATGTATGTATTGAACGTCAATATTGTCCCTCCTCACTCCGTTTTACGGTATTTGACACCACAGCTTTTCCACTTACTTGTACGGAACCTATTGTGTATTTATTCGTCTGACTTTATTTCCTCACTCGCCACCTTTGGAGCTTTGAGCCTGGCACGCAAAAACACTGTTACCTGACTTGTTTTCGAGAGTGATTTATTTTTACTTTGTTGCGCTTTTGGGTTCCTACTTTGATTTTCAGTATCAAAGGAGCGGGCGAACCTTCGCAGTAGGATGTCAGCGTTTCAGGAAGGTTGTTCTTGGGAATGAACTATTATAATTTACATTAGTGTTTGTTTTTCTATGGCTAAAGCATTTACCTCATTCATAAACTTGTGACAAATTAAAATTTTGACGTCTATATTAGTTAAAGAAAGACAAAAAACAAATTTTATATTTGGGGTGCGAGTCGGGTTACCTCCGCGTGTGGTCAAGAGCTGCGGTTCGTTTTTGGATCCGTCCGAGGGGAAGAGCAGTGCTTGGTCCGGTGCACCCTGGGCATCGGTTAATAATTTCCTGGCAGATTTTGAGGGATATCATTATCCGTTGGCTAAGAGCCCGGGGGGAGGGGTCTTTTGACCGTGTTTTATCGTACAACGTTGCCGACATTTTTGTCACAAGATTTTTGAATACTGTATTTATTACTTTGACATTAGTGAAATCATCGCATCGATCGATGGGGGCCATATTAAAAAAAGAAGAAGTAATTTTATCTACATCCATAACCATAACTTCCCTATAATATGTTCAGTACATACATACATTTTTACATAAATATATCAAGTCTTTATCCCTTACGGGGTAGACAGAGCCGCTAAACGTGGCCTTAAAGTGTTGTTACCTTAGGCTCTGTCTACCCTGTCTATGTTCAGTAACGATAAGCAAATGGCCTGCAACCACAAGCGACCTTATCTCACTTTGGAGTAAATGTAATTAAACACTATTTTGTTCATGTGCATAATTTATTCGGCGTAGTTATTTCCTAGGTACAATAGGATATAGTAAAATACAAATATTCTCATCCCAATTCTCAATACAAAAGGTAGGGCAGCCAACAATCGCTTATAATCGCATAAAAGCACACAACAGTAACCATTTTTACAGACGAAAGCAAAGATAAATATAGTAATTTAATAAAAGCAAATAAAATATCCATTACAAAACATGAAATACCCTTTGTTCTTAATTATTAAATTCACCAATTCCATACAACTTAGCAAAAACCAGTTCCCAAGTACACTTAAATTGAAACAAGGGTAATAAAATATCCGGTACCATTTCCGATACACGGTTTTTCAATCGGATATTGGCTTTAATTTCTGCGAAATACCCGTGAGAGCGGCCAGGTGCAGTATCCTCTTAAAGCCCAACCCTTTCTGCTCAAGATTCCAACGAATGTAAGTTGCATGAAAGGGATTTTCTTGTTTACTTTGGATAGATCTCAGACCAAGTACTACATGGTCTGAACTTCTGGCATCCATGTTAAAAACTGTGGCGCTAATTCTGGAAATACTTTTTATTTGGTGTGAATTTTCCATTATAATTGAAACAAATTGATGGACAGAAGAAGACACTCATAAAATCGACCAAACAGTTTTGTTTTAAACATATACACGACTTTATCTATCTAAAACATTAAATTTACCAGTTGCATCTCTTCCCCACAAATGGTAAAAGCGAATCGAGGGAATCGGAATCATGTTATAGGCGACGCGGCCAACAACCCAACACTAAGTTGATTGTTTCCACCTTTTCATTAAAACTAAACGTAAAACTAAGATGCAACACAAATTAAGAAAGAACTAGAATACTCGTTCTCTTCTCTCATTCAAAGAAAAGCATGTAAACTTAAGATATTAGAGAAGTTTTGCTTTCTCCTCTGCCTCATGCTGTAGCTCCTCTAGCCTTTGCAAAACTTTGAGCCGTCGCCGTTCTAATGGAGTTTTAGACCACCATGCCTCAGCTGATGCGTCCTATAATAAAAGAATATAAATTGATATTAACTTTAAACGCTATAATCAAATTAACAGCCTGGGACTTGTGATATAAGAAGTGTGTAACCTTTAGACACCATCATGCGAAAATGGTGACCAATTTACGAGTATTTATTTACTAACATAAATTTAGTCCGTGAGCTCTTAGATTGCTATTCGAGTTTCAGGTACCATCAGCCGATTTAAGTATCAAACCCATAAACGTGAATGAGACAGCAAGACAAACCCGAATGGCATTCTAAGAGGTCACGGACTGTATCGGAAACCTTTCAACCTTTAGACTTGCCGCAACATTACGCTGAGTGGGGCCCATTTTACATATTGGTACTATTGTACCTCCGGGGTTGCGGGTGTCTATGGGCAGTGGTGATCACTTACCATCAGGTGACCCACTTGCTCGTTTGCCTTCCTATTCATATAAAAAAAAATTGTTAATTATATCGCATCTCTTCATTTTAAAGAAAGAAAGAAAAAATATTTATTTCCACTAAGAACCATAAGAAAAAGGATTAATTAGTGGTAAATGGTTCGGCGTCAGCCAATGCTGCCAGTGCCAGCTCGCACGAGTGACACTTCAGCGCTATCTCTCTCTCTCTCTCTCTCTCTCTTTTTTTACCAACCCTTATGTAAAACCTCATCTTTCTGGTTCCAAGCGTCAGGGCTTGGCGTTACTACCAAATCCTAAACTCTTACCTGTTCAGCATAAACAGGTTCTCTTGAACTAAGCTGAACAGCTACCTCATGAGCTGTTAGAGCGCGTATACGCAACTGCAGTCTACGTTTCGTCGTCAATAATGAGTTCAGAGCTGATAATAATGTCCCTGAAATTATGAGCACATTATACTCGTATAGTAACGAAGATTGATGTAAGAGATTTTGGGTAAGGGATGAAATCTAGATGCAGATGATATAGGTATTATAACTGCAGCGGGAACAAATTGAACAATTTTAGCCATGTATGCTCGAGTTAGTGAAAGTATACGTATATATTATGGTGAACCACCCAGAAATGCATTCCCTGATGGAAATGATGAGGAAATGGGTTCTATTCCTGGCCTTAGATTCTACTTCACATTTTAGCTTCAGAATAATTTAGAAAAATATATATTTTTTACGTTGGGTTTTATGAAACGTGTCTGATGACGCCTGGTTACGGAGGAGTGAAAACAAATGATTTCTTACCAATGGTGTATGAATCAGAAACCCTCGCTAAACTTGACAGATCCAGTCTAGGAGTCAAAGCTCCAGCTCTGTGGAGCTGAGTCCTCCACATCAAAGATATACTTCCGTAGTCGGCTCTTGGTATCTGGATCATCTTTGGATAGCACTGGAACAGGAGTTTCTGCTCAGCTTCCCATGGACATCGGGAGGTTCCAATGAACAAGACGCGGTCTTCTGGACAAATTCCTTAAAAATAATAAGCCAATTTGTAACAAACGAGAGTTTCTAAAGTGGTTAAACTTTATAACATCCTGCTAAACCTAAGGAAGAAGGGAGAAGGCTGCACTATGAGCTGTTGAACTTCCAAATTTTAAGACAAGTCAAAGGACTTCAGCGTGGGCCATCGTCAAAGTAGTCGCTAGCTGAACGTCATAATACGAGTTTGGCAGCATGTTATGTACTGTTCGATCGTGCATCTTCGGGTCCACTCGTTGATCTTCGTCAGCCGGGTGGCGCAGCGACCATCGTGCGAGCGAGAAAGTACTTGAGATCGCGCAACATTAGAACTTGTATTGTTATTCTCGTTGCTTTAGTGTAAAAGTTATTTGTTATAGTTAGTTTTAAATAATATTTTTCACAGTTTGATGAATATTTTAGAGTAGAGTATTTTGTATTGTATTACCTTTGATAATCTTTACTAAATCCTTTTTCAGCCTTTTAGGGTCAGTCTTGTCTGTCTTTGGTATTTTCTTCACAAAAGGTTTTTCTGCGTCGTCCATCCAAATCACGGAAGGCTGGAGCAGTCTTGATACTTTGCTCACCAAATGTATCAACATTATGAGGCCCGTCTTGCCCGGGTACTTGCCAACTATATTTGCTGGTGTCAGATCAAACAATACACCTCCGATTTCGCTGCAGATTGCGTGAACTAACATCTTTTTACCACTGCCTGATGGGCCTAAAATGATTAAGGTTTCTTTAAAATTATCGTTGAAATTATGAAAAAGCGTTTCGTTTAGTGTGTTTTTTTTTATATGAATAGGAAGGCAAACGAGCAAGTGGGTCACCTGATGGTAAGTGATCACCACGGCCCATAGACACCCGCAACCCCGGAGGGATTGCAGATGCGTTGCCAACCTAGAGGACTAAGATGCAATGCCTCTTGTGCCCTTAATTTCCCCGGCAGTTAAATCCGTGTTCTTTATTTATAATTATGACCTACAGGGGAATCTATAAATTAGAAATGTCATTCTATTACATACAATTAGTAGTGAACAAAAAGTCCAAAAATTATTTCGGCAGATACTCTGATTGGCCCGCTCAAGGCTAAGCAGGATACTTGAGTTAGATAAGCAGATAAAATAATCGATATCGATAGGTACAATTATTTAATCATTGTGTGACTGCAATAGGTAATCGTCATTATAATAACTCAAATGCTCTAGGTAGGAGATAAAGGAAAAACTTGGACGAAAACGAATGCCGGTATGGTCCAAATAAAAAAAACACCAACGATCTCATAGCATAGCCCGTGTTACCACTCTATTGGATAATTCCTCTAATTACAAGGTCTTACCAGATATTAATACAGATCGTACAAGAGGGGCAAGATTACGAACATGCTCCGAACCCAAAGGAAGAATACAATATTCCTTTATCAGCTGTCTTATATCACCAAGACACGGCATTGGTTCGCGGCTTTCCTTCCTAAATTCAGCGCCAACAAAAGATTTTTCTCCAAAATAATCATCTATTTTCATAAATGGATATGGACGAATAATGCCGTTCGATACCAGTTCTTCGAATAGTGATTCAGTCGTTCTGTCGGGTGTTAAGTCTTTTTCTTTCTTCTTTTTACTCTTCTTGCCTCCGCGTCGTGCCTTCTTTTGAGGCTTCTTTGCTTTTTTTCCTTTATGAGCTCTGTCTCTATCAAAAGCAGCCTGTAACTGCTCGAGTTCAGATCTCATCAATTCATCAACTATATTTCTTATCTCTTGTTCTATTTTGACCATTTTCTCTCTTTCTATCATGTCTTTATAATATCTTTCGTGAGGATTATCAGCGTCATCCTTAAATTTCCAGATGTCTTCAAATCTATAAAAAAAGACACACTATTCTTACAAAAATCATTCAAGGTTTTTTTCCGTAATACAGGAGTTAGGATTGGAATATTTTGTGTTTAGTTTAAATTAAAAATGGCCCTCTACTTACTCTTCATTAGCATTCACAACGTCCTGCAAGAAGTTCGACGCACTGCATTTAAACATTTGTAAATCGGACTCCTCATCTTTGTTCTTGTTATCATCAGCTTTGCCATTTTTCTTATCTTTGCTTTCTTTGCTCTTCTTTGATTCTTTAGACGATACGGGCGACGATTTACTAATAGTACTATCGGGGCTTGTTCCTGTAAAATTATCACATTACATCCTGAAATTGGCTTGTATATTTATTGTACCGCACTCAATGGGTAAAAACGGGACTCTATTGCTAAGATTCCACTGCCCGTCTGTCTGTCTATCAACAGATACACCAGGCTGTATCTCATGAACCGTAATAGCTAGTTGAAATTTTCACAGATGGTTTATTTATATTGCTGGTATAACAACCAATAAAAAAATGACCGTCTGTCTATGCATGCAACCAATATTAAATTACCTCACATTGCCTATATATTGTGTCTTAGATGGCAGGGCTCTGCTGACACTGGATTTTTGTTCACTTGTCAAATTCGTACAAAGCCCTCGGTGCGCGAGTCCGACTCGTACTTGCCTTTTTTTGTTTCTTTTGCTGAGACTTATTGTATTTCTTATGTTTATTTTGCACAATAAAGAGTTTACATTCATACACATACTTATATTTTATTACCTTGCCTGCTAAACATCGTTCGACTGCCTCCTCCCTCTTCAGAAGGAAAGTCAGGCAGTCTCCCTGTCCTCTCAAAGTACTCCGAAATGTATCTTCTCAGCTCAGTTCCAATCTGCTCATTGAGCCTGACGCCGTGTTGTGTTCTCAATTGCTCTTCCATAGTAGTCAGAGCGGTCTGATATTCTTTCTCTCGCTCTTTTTGAAGGTTTCGACGGTACTGCTTAATCTTGAAACGTTCAACATTTAATAATGAGTTTTGTTAAAAACATACCCCCTTGCAAAAAAATCAGGCACCTATGTGTTTCAGATTTTTAAGCATTACAGCTTAGAAAGTGTGCTTTTATGCAAAACCATAAGTGCCCGTTTTTTTGCAAGGGAGTGTATAACTAGCTTTTCTAACGTTACAAAAAGCTATCCAATTAATATTATAAATTCGAAAGTTGGTTCCTTCTTCACGCTGAAATGACTGGACCGATTTGGATCAAGTTTGGAACGGAGATTGCTAGTACCCTTGATTAAAACATATGTATCCTTTTACCTCGACAAATTTCGCAGTTCCCGCGAGATAGCTACAAACATTTCAAAGATGATAGCTGCTTATATCGCAACTTAAATAATTGTTTCAGAATATACTATTAATATGTTCTTAAGTCTAATTCTAGCGCGAACGAAGTCGCAGGGAGAAGCTAGTTATGTAATATGTCGAAAAAGTGAGACACAATAATAATTTGATAACATGAACTAATATTATATTATTATAATATTGTCATTTCAATAAAACATTTACATAGTTACCTCCTCTGCCTTCTGAATTTCCTGAGACTCCATATACGGTGGCAGTTCCATTCCAATCAGAAGCATCTCTTCTTGCTTTCTTCTCTTAGTAGCTCTTCTTGCTAAGAAGCCTCTCCATACCCGCTGTATTGCTGTGGCTGCGGCAGGTGACATTTCACCTTTCTGATCTCTTCCTTTTTCTTTCAGTAGACGGATTTCTTTCATGAACTGTCCCCTAAAAATGTCCAAACACTGCGGTTTAGCTAAAAGCTACTTACAATTTAATTTTAGTATTCGTTTTGTCGTCAACTGTAGGCCGGGAGATGTTGACAGAAAATTTCCGGTCATTTGTACCAGTATGGCAGTTCTTCAGGGGTCTAACTACGTAAAAACAAAAGAGAAAATGATGGTCATAGCGCTGACACCGGCGGCCCAATCACGTGGGCGTTAATCGAACGTGTCGGATAAAATAAGGAGTGTCGAACGATTAGTTTCACAAAAATTCTTGTGTTTTTCGATAATCGATGAAAAAAATAAGGCGGTAGCGTATTGCCATACTTCTCCGGTGTGACTTACAGCCCGCCATACCGATGCAAATACTACAATTAAAAAAAACAATTCAACCATTTGTACCAGGCAAATTTTTGCTCAGCTGATCATCGTCGAGTAGCCATTCACGAAAATCACCATGTCACCTTTCTGATGGTTCCAAATGGCCGCCATACGGCAAAGGAATAATTTATATCCTCCATTTTTTTTATCAGTTCTCATATTCTGGTATGATTATGAATAGAAGTCTGATAATGCTTTACCTGTGGGAGGTGGCGAATATGTACAATAATTTAACAAGTTTCCAAGTATGGCGCCCGAGGTTAAAAGTCGAGTCATGAACATGTTTCGGACTAGTTCGTAAATCTTCCTCTTGGAGCCTCTCAGAGAGTGTTCGTTTCGCTGCCGCAGGGGCGAGCGCTCCAAGAGGAAGGACTACGAACTAGTCCGAAACATGTCGAGCATCACTCGAGACGTGAGTCATCCTTTTGTGTAATTACGATTTAGTCTCACTGCAGTTTTATGTTGAAAATATTTCAGATTTCTAGTGTTAAGATTTCATGCTAGAAATTGATGATATTAGGTCAGTCAATCACGAAAAATGTTGTTATCATCATTAGCCTGTTTGTACTTGTACACTGTCTTTACGTACCTTAACCTTCCTTGCCGAGCCCTCTCATGGCTTTGTATGATCAGAACAGCTTGCTGCTCAGTCAGAACCAGAGCTTGAGGTTTCGGAGGCTCATGACCTAGCTTTCTCAGTGTGTCCAAGATAAACTGTTTACGTTCTTCGACTTCTTCCTCTCTTTCTCGAATAAAGTATTGAGGAACACAGGGTTCCGCTTCGTAGGGAGTTACTTGAAGTCTTTGTAGTACCTAAATGTTTAATTTGTTTCATTAAAAACAACAGTATTTCAGATCGTAAAAGCCCAGCAAGGGAACCGGTGAAAATCTTAGAAATCATGTTATAAGCGACGCGGCTAGCAACCCAGCAGTATCTTGATTCCCCTTTCCATCTATACACCCACAATCATGCTAAACGTAACCTTTCTGGTTACCTTAGGTACTGTTTACCCCGTAAGGGATATACTTGGACGTGATTTGTGTGTGTCACAACAACAGTAACTCACTGTAAAATGATTTTAGATTTTGGTTCGTCTCAAAATGGTATACTTTTAATACCGTAACTATTATTGTTTCGTGTAAACAATATAACCCTTTTCTTTGCATTGTATCATAGTATAATAAATATTCTAACTTTAATATCGGCTGCTTGTTATTTTTATGATTTTTGTTGGTTTTACAAGAACCTAATGACGGTTGAATTGAGTACCGGCTCCGATTTTAACACAACAAACTATTTGATATCATTGTATATTACTAGAATACCAACTACCGGTTCATTAAACATCTTAACAAATTTTGAATCTTCTTTCATTTGACTTACCTCATCATCATCAAAAGTGTAATCAGACAAATGCAACTCAACCAAATCGTGTTTAATTTCAATCAATCTTCCTAAGCAGGCTTCCAGCAGCCGTTTCACGATCAATCTCTTCTGTGGCTGCAATAACTGGTCGTATACTACATCCAGCCTTCTAACCAAGACGGTATACCTCACCCTTAGCTCTGATAAGTGAGACTGTAGCTGAGATCTCTCTGCCTCTCCTAAAGCTAACAGTGCTTCGTCTGCTTGGGTCGCTTCTCCGATAATTTCCGACGTCTCGCATACCAAGTCATTGTATGTTTTATTAGACATTTTTAACACACAATTTTAAGTTTCTTTTTTATTGTCTCAATTTGCAGTTTTTTTCTTTAGAAATACTAGTCAATGCATTTTAGATAACGTCACCTACGCACTTATTTGCACTTCAAACTTAAACAAGCACTTAAAAGTTAAATCAAACTTTCGCACTCTCCAGCAAAACAGCATTTTTAAAACTGTCAAATGTGCTTTCCAAATCTTTTCTAACTTTATTTATCAGAAGTTAAGTAAAAATGTTCACAGTTTTTCATACAACACTAAACAGCGCAGGGATCCTCTCAACGTGTATCGACCAAACCTTGTCTCTATGGAGTGTTTCTACGGAGTTTAACCAGCGAAGTTACCGTGTCCGCTGTCTATTTTGTTTCCCATAAGGTTTAACAGCCAACTTTGACTTTGGGATACGACTAATAAGTTCCTCCGAGAAAATCATGTATTGACATTATTTACGATGTTCTTTTATCATGCACGGGACGAGAAGCAACTGGTACATCCTACGTTTTTCCTTTGCTCCCAGACCACCATACAAGTGAGATGTATGACATGTGAGTTGGTAGATTGAGCATGTTGCATGTGTTTGTTCATAAAACCACCCCGCGGTTGCTATCGACAATGTTCCGCTTGGATTAACGCGTTTATTTTGGGTGAAATTATCGCGAGCATTGAAGGCAAATCGTTTAAAGTTCAGTGAAAACGGTTGTGTTATTTTTTTTTATCTGCTATTATTTATCGTTTCGTTATTTGGTTTCACGCGTCGCTGGCCGCTTTCACGAAAATAAGTTTCAGTTGAAACCGTGTTTATTCGGCAATACGTTCCACATCCACAGCAGTGAATTTACTATGGCTTTGTGTATCATCACTACATAGTATAAAACAAAGTCGCTTTCTCTGTCCCTATGCCCCTATGTCCCTATGTCTTAGGGATGTATGCTTATATCTTCAAAACTAAACAACGGATTTTGATGCGATTTTTTAAATAGATAGAGTGATTCAAGAGGAAGTTTTTATATATAATTCTACGCAGACGAAGTCGCGGGCAGAAGCTAGTAAATGAATAAATTACAGTTTAGTTTTTGTATGTCTTATGAATGAAGTCGCATTCAGAGATCCAACATTGTTAAAATTATTAAAGGGATTACTAATTGTTAGTACTGATTAAAGTATCCGCCATAGTAACAAACAATAGATCAAGTAACTTTAACCAGATGTTTTGGAACAAGGTTATGGGCCATACCATGTGACGTCTTATTATTATTTTTTTATATATAAGAGGGGGCAAACGAGCAGACGGGTCACCTGATGGAAAGCAATCACCGTCGCCCAGGGATACCTGCAAGACCTGGGGATTCACAAGTGCGTTGCCGGCCCTTTGAGGAACAGGAAGGCTCGCTTTTTAAAGATCCCTAAATTGTACCGCTCAGGGAATGTTGCAGCAGGAAGTTGGTTCCAGATCTTTACCGTACGAGGAAAGAAATTGCGTTTAAAACGCACGGTACTTGACTGCCAACCATCAAGATGTTGAGGATGGAAGGGCAAGATGGAGGATGGATGGATGCAGCTGTTTTTGTAAAAAATAATCTAGAACTCTTTAATATTGCAGACTAAGTGACAACTAGGCCTCATAGACGACATCGGTTAGTTATACCTCCTCATATGCTTAATGTTAGGGCAAAACACTTCTCGCGCCTCAAATGGCTGAATATATTAAGGGACTGACCATCTACGTAAACCATATGTTCTTGTAAATAAAATTATTGATTGATTGATTGCGTTACAATTCCGACTCAGTTCAGGTTTTAGCTGTCATTTTTAGTATGGGGTTTTATATTAGCGAGCGAACTTAAACTGAATCAGAATAGAATCGCAGTAAGAGGTCATGGTAAACCCTCAGATCAGGAGCATTGTATAAAGAGATTGATGAATGTGGATGAAGCGAAAGCGGTATGTCAGGATCGCAGCAAGTGGAACAAAGTAGTCTCTGCCTACCCCTATGGGAAAGAGACGTGACGGTATGTATGTGTAACTATAAGATTAAAACTGCTTTCTTTAAAAATTTCGTAAAAGAAAAACGCTCAACGAAAAAGCCGGTTCTTCTCATTTAATTAAGCTATTTTAAAGGACATTATTTTCATCGAGTATGTTATTCTTTATTATAAAAGTCATCAGTTTTCCCACACATACCTTTCCACTCCATCAGACGTCTTTAAGTACATAAAAAGTGACTAGTAAGACTTATTTACGCTAATTGTTACAGATAAATTAATAAAAGAATACTACAACACTGGGATCCATGGGTAATATGAACTTCGACGAGTGTTTGATTAATTACCCGTTAAGTCTAACTAAAATGACAGAGTAGGGTTGCCATGTAGTAGCTACCTGACCCCCGACTTACGAATGAAATTATAGGCCACGCGATCCGTTTTTTTGCAGAAGTGTGTTGGTAATAAATAGAAGCACGGAACAACGAGTATTGTTTTTTTAATAACCTAAAAAAAAAAAACAAAAAAAAATTATAAAACGCACACGCAATTAAAAAGAATACTTACATCATTTTGGAAAAGAGATGTTTCTTTAAATTGAACGTGGCTATGAACCTCCGCAAGGAAACTGGCTTTCAAATGTAAAAAGCAGAGAGAGAGAGAGAGAAAGAGAGAGAGAGAGAGAGAGAGAGAGAGAGAGAGTTCTCATTGACGTCAAACTACAACATCCTTAATTTTGCGTGGAAAACGGCCAAAATTTTTAAAATATCAGAAAAAACCGACATCTAGCAACCCTAGCCGTGTGTAACTAAAACAGCGCAGTGCAGGCTCCATCCCCCACATACTCGAGTATTTACTTAAGTAGAAGCCTCTTTCCTCTAGGAAATTGCTTTAAACAGACCCGGAGCTTACAAGACGCTGCGTTGACGTGATAACTGCCACTTAACGTGAGGCTTGTAGGGAGTATGCACATCGGTGTTGCCAAGTTATCATGTCAAGTTATCCCAACTTTTCTACTAATATTTTAAATGTGAAAGTGACTCTGTCTGTATGTCTTACGCTTTCACATCTAAACCACTGAACCGATTTTATTGAATTTTTGTATAAAATAGATAGCTTCAATCCCGGGTAAGGACATAGGATAGTTTGTTTGACGGAAAATTGCTTAGTTCCCACATACATATATCACGTCTTTATCCCTTACGGGGTAGACAGAGCCTAGGGTAACAAAACCTTAAGGCCATGTTTAGCATTGTGGAAAAGGAAATCAAAATAGTGATGGGTTGCTAGCCGCATCGCGTATAACATGATTCCTAAGACTTTCGCCTATTCCCTGGGCTTTTGCCATCTGCGCGGGAAGAGAAGCAACTGGTTAATTCTGGTTTTTCTTTACTCCCAGACCAGCATGGAAGACATTGCTTCCCAAATTAGTTCCCACAGGATAGCGATAAGCGAATTCCGCGCAGACGTAGTAGACCTGTAACTTTGTGTAGACACACTAGCCTCGTCTCACCTTCGCGGAACCACGAGTAGAGCAGGCGCGGCTGCAGAAGCGGCCGAATCAGGCAAGATAAATAAATATAGGGGTCTCAGCACCGAATATAACTTTGTCCCTTTCGGTGTTGAGACCTTTGGTCCGTGGGGTCCTAGCGCTATTAGCCTCTTCAAAGATATTTCGAAGAGGCTAATAGACGCTACGGGTGACCGCAGAGCTGGCAGCTTCCTTGGACAGTGTATTAGTATCGCTGTCCAAAGGAGGAATGCTGCCAGCGTCTGCGGTACTATGCCACGGGGGCCCCTCCTTTTTTAATTATTTTATTTTAAGATTAGTTTTTAATTCGTTTGTAATTTAATAGTTTAATTTGTTTTAATTCCATTTACTTTTTATTTGTCTAAAAACTTTGTGTATTCTTCAGTGTAGTGTGTATACTCCTTTAAGTTTCTTGCCTACGGAATATGGTGTTTACATTATATTACGACGGAAGGCTTTCCCGCCAGGCGACAATGAGATCCTCGGTAATAGTCGCCTTACTACGATTAGGTGGTAATTCCTATTTTCCGAACCGCGAATTTGGTTGGAAATGTCAATACACGGGCAAATTAGACGGTTCTTGAGTAACTAATACTAATGAAGTCGGTTGTCGAGCAAATACATGCAATTCACATTACTTCTCGAGATACAGTGTTTTATCATAGCACGGCATTGCCTCCTCATTCTTAAACAACAATAAAATTTAAAAGAAATTGCGTCACCTTTGTCTTATGATTAAACAATCACTAGGTACATAGTATAATCTATGTTAAAGGAGCACTATCTGTCATCTTGTGCATGAATTTTGTAGCTGGCTTTTTTAGGTATGTGTATATGTGTGTCTACTTATATCTCCATCAATATCATCAATACATAGTGTAAAATAAAGTCGCTTTTTCTGTCCCCGTGTCCCTATGTATGCTTATATCTTCAAAACCACACAACGGATTTGGATGCGGTTTTTTTTAATAGATAGAATGAGTCAAGAGGAAGGTTTATATATATAATACATGCATAATATACCGTACGAAGCCGGGGCGGGTCGCTAGTTTATTATAAATGTGTTTTCATGTATAATATATTATGTATTTCAGTACTTAGTACATAATTATTAATATAGATTCTAAATTGCACCACCTGCTCAGATCTGTCCTGTTCTCCAGTCCATTATGGTTGCCTGGTAGAGATCGCTCTGTAGCGATAAGGCCGCCTATTGTTACCTTGTAATATTCTGTATACCTTTTTTCTGTTTTGGTTGTTATATGTGGTGTACAATAAAGAGTTATTGTATTGTATAAAACAATGTCGCTTTCCGCTGTCTGTCCGTCCCTATGTATGCTTATATCTTTAAAACTACGCAACGGATTTGCATGCGATTTTTTTAATAGATAGAGTGATTCAAGAGGAAGGTATAATTCAACTCAGACGAAGTCATGGGCAGAAGCTAGTAAGCAATAAAAGACAACTCTAAATAAGTCAAATTTACAATAATTATTTTCGTCGCCCTAGTAATTCTAGTATTTTTTTTTTCGCAGTTTCTAAGTTAAAAACTAACGAAAATAGTTGCCTATGTATTGTGTTTTCCAGCCTTGTTCTGTGCACTTTTTACTTTCTTGAGTTCGATGTCCTTGTCATGTACGAGTCCCAAAAGGTTTCGCCCGAGGGTTCGATAAAATGCGAACGCAACAAAGTTAGCGCTTATTGTACCATTATAATATGCTTTAAACTGTTCATTTAGGTGCATAGATAGTGCTATTTATGCTATTAAAGTTTATTTTTAATTTAAAGAGACATGTGTTAAAAAAAGGTGCACAATAATATATTTTTGTCGTGTTTGACATGCGGATTTTACCTTTTTTTCATTTTTGTTTAATTTTCTTTATTATTTATAAAACTCCTTGGCATAAAAATAAAAAAAAATAAAAAAATACTATACAATTGCATGATTTACATTAATAAATTATCTATTGACATTTAAATTGATATTCTTAGATTTTGATATATATTATTATTGTGTGCTCTTGCAGGGCGTCATGGACTAACTAATAATTTATAACATATTTTAATATAAAGTGTACTTGACATTACAATGTAATAATAAATAAATAATTTTATATATATTTTACATTATAACATTATTATTATTTTTACATTTATAATGTATGTATGTATAACTCTTCTACATAAAACACATTAATTTTAAATATTCCTTTCTTTATTATCATAATCTTTATTTATTTATTTTATGTAGTATATTTTATTATTGATATATATTATAGGTAGTATAAAGTAGTTTATTGACTGGTAGGTTTTAGGAGTCTATGTATTATATTCGGTAAAGTTATGTATTGTGGCTCTCAGTGTTTGCTATTTTTAAACTCACTTCTCTATCCCTAATATAATACTCCTTTCATCCACTCAAAGGTTGACTGGAAGAGATCCCTTAAAGGGTTAAGTCCGCCTTTGTGCATGTATCTCAGTGTTTGTCAATTGTATTTGTCTTGTATATTTTGCACAATAAAGATTTTACATACATACATTCATAATTTTACAGGTAAGGAGATAAATAGATTTAGATTGTACATTGATTATAATGTAACACACTTTATAGTATTATTAGAATTATCTCGAATAGGTAATTTACAGTCCTTTGTCCAGTTGTTTCATATCCTCTGTAATAAAGAAGTTAGTACTTTAGTTTATGTAACTACCTTAGATAAATCGGCTCTTTTGTCTTAGGTTTATTTATGTCATTTTAGTATTAATAAAACTTTAATTAGGTACTTAACTTTATGGAATAAAGCAGGCTGCCATTTATAGTTAAGCTTGTTTCAAACATAAACTCATAAAAATCTACATGATTATTATAAAGTTCTCAAATAGACTTAGCGCTTGAGACCAGTTTCAAATGCACTTATATTTTTATGTACTCTGTTTACAAGTACCAGAAATTGTGTGAAACAAACAAAATGTACCTCTTTTCTATGCAAATATAGATTAATAAGGACAGAAATATACACGGGAGCAATGAAACCGGGTCACTTCCCGTAGAAAGTTGTGCGAAAGTTACCCGGTTACTTTACCCCCGAGTATAATAATAAAGAAAACCAAAGTCCCCACTGACAGTCTGCCAGTAGTTCGTGATTTTGACCAGTAGAGACTTTATACATCTCTACTATAGACTAGTATAGTACCATATACATCCCAATTAACTCTAATAATCAATAATTAATTAATTACTCGACTTTTTATACGCGAGTTATCCGTTTATGTGTAATTATGATTGAGTCTCACGGTAGTTTCATGTTGAAAGCATATAAATCCCTTTTATTTATGTATTATAAGTTAAGTAAAATTTAAGTATTGTTGTAAATTTATTTTATTCCGAAAAAAATACTTTCTGCCCAGTTTCTTGCGGCGCATTCTTCTTGGCAATGATGGTCTTTCCGAATGCGCTGGTAGTTTAAAACAAAAGACGTGTAAAAGAACCCTCGGCGGCCTATTTGCAAAATAAACTTTTAAAATTTTTGTATTTTGGTTTTCTTATATTTCAGCAAGTAGTTGGGGTAACTTGACTAAAGCTCGCTAAATGATGTTCAAGATTTCTGAATAATTGTTGTCAAAATCTATTAAATGAAAATTTGAATCAAATAAGTTTCCATCAAAAATTACATATTTAACACAATATTTTTTTGCTGACTGTAGGGCACCCCTCATTTTGCATTGTCATCCGTCCTACATAATGTGTACCAAATTTCTAGTCTATCGGACCAACCGTTGAAGAGTTCCCTTCTGCGGAAACGATCCTGGCTGGATAGCCGGATGTCCAACACTACCAGATTATTGTATCATCAGACTTAATCAAGTATGCAACATTTCAGTTCAAACGGTTGAAGATATCTGCTTCAAAATCAAGTCGCAAGATTCCACCCGGACAAACATACTTAGGTACATAAGTACATAAATAAGTACATTGCAAAGCTTGTAAAATCTTCGTAGGGTTCAGTGGAACTAATCGAAACACTTTCTAGAACATTCCGGAACAATTTTAGGTGAACCTGTACACGCGAACAAAGCTAGTATAAAAGGCAAGATAAAAAAAATGATGATTCCACAGCTCAGAGCAATAAGACCGTCAACCATTAAACATCAAACGGCTCATAATAAAGTCATTATGTGGATAAATGCTAACGAGTATATTTACAAGGCGTCTACGCCGGCCATTACGGTTAACCGTCACGATTTCTGGATCAAGGATGCGCTGGATGCGATCACAAATACTCGATCACACCAAAAACCGGTTCCGCGCAGAACCACACTAAACTAAAAGAAAATTGAAAAAAGAAACTGAGCGCTGGCTCATGAGTTTGAATCATGACGAAACCGAAAATATTTTTACAGCCTGTAATTAAACGCACTAACACTCACATACTGTACACGCACACACACGCACACAAATTATTTCGGATTTTTATGTTTTTTTTTTTTTTTTTTTTTTTATATGAATAGGAAGGCAAACGAACAAGTGGGTCACCTGATGGTAAGTGATCACCACTGCCCATAGACACCCGCAACCCCGGAGGGATTTCAGATGCGTTGCCAACCTAGAGGACTAAGACGAAATGCCTCTTGTGCCCGTAATTTCCCCGGATGTTAGTCCCTTATTGTTATAACTGTCTCTAGTCTCCGCGACACAGGTTCTGAGTAGTGCGGAGGCTTCCGAACAAACATGTTGTAACCTTTTCATCATCATCATCATCATCTCAGCCATTACAAGTCCACTGCTGGACATAGGCCTCTCCTTTAGATCTCCAATAAGACCGGTTGCATTTTATAAATAAAGACTTTCTTACGTTTACTTTGTCGCGTTTTGAGCTATAAATGCCGTTATCGGAATGACACTAACGGATAACTCATGTATAAAAGTCGAGTGATGCGTTTCTTGGGGTGCGAGTCGGGTTACCTCCACGTGTGGTCAAGAATCTTAGTAATTATGTTATAGGCGATGCGGTTAGCAACCCATCACTATTTTGATTTCCTTTTCCACCTGTACGCCCTTAATCATGCTAAACGTGGCCTTAAGGTTTTGTTACCTTAGGCTCTGTCTACCCCGTAAGGGATAAGGACTTGATATATTGTATAAAAATGTTGATGAAAACGAGGGTAGTTGTGCGCCGCTGTAAAACAAAGTCGCATTCCGCTGTCGGCCCTATGTATGCTTAGACATTAGCTACGCAACGGATTTTGATGCGGTTTTTTTAAATATATAGTGTGATTCAAGAGGAAGGTTTACATACTGGTCTACACAGGCGTAATCGCAGGCAGAAGCTAGTTTCCGAATAATTCTGAAACCCTTGTAAACTTATATAAAACTTGTGCCATACGTCCATCGTTCTACAAACCACTAGAGTCCGTGATTCTCCGCAACCCGTCCTTTCCTTCCGGTTCAAAATTTACGGCGACATCGCTTGTACTTTCATGACTTAGTGAACACAATTCAATTTCTTTTACCCTTTTCTGTGAATAATTTATACCGTTGTTACGCAAAAAAGGACGCTTTTAATCTCATTTTGACCGGACGTAAATAATTCTCGAGTTCGGCGCGAATGTACAAGTTTATTTTTCACTTTTGCGTGGATTATTTGATGGGTATATAGAGTTGAATAAAGTAAAGCAGAATATGGAAAATGTGTTCTTTTATTATTTCAGACGACCGGATAGCCTAGTGGTTAGTGACCCTGACTATGAAGCTAGAGGTCCTGGGTTCGAATCCCGGTAGGGGCAGACAGTTGTATGATGAATACGAATGTTTGTGCCCGAGTCATGGATGTTGTATGTATTTAAGTATGTGTTTATCTACATTATATAAGCATGTTTATCCGTTGCTTGGTACCCATAGTACAAGCAATAGTTTGGGGCTGGGTCAATTGGTGTAATTTGTCCCAAGATATTTATTATTATTTATTTATTTTACTGGGACATCGATGGACGCAGCGTATACCTACATACATACATCACGTTTTTATCCCTTGCGGGGTAGACAGAGCCTAAGGTAACAAAACATTAAGGCCACGTTTAGCATAATTAAGGGCGTATAGGTGGAAAGGGAAATCAAAATAGTGATGGGTTGCTAACCGCATCGCCAGCTCTGTCAGCTTGCTAGCATAAACAGCTGTTCCGTATTTAGGCTCCTGTTTAGTTTGTTTTTTTCAATTACATTTTAATTTATTTTTGTTGTTGTTTAAAATTATTATTTATATTTATTTATTAATTAAAAATAACAATACATTAATACACCAGGATCTAGAGTATTTGCGGCGCTTGAGAACTTGGGCCTGGTCAGCTGCAGCCCCGGCCTGTGAGCGGGTTGCCTGGATGTGGGACTGTGCGAAAGTGTCGACACACGTCGCGTCCCACACCAGAGCCCTACCCAGCTTCCATGGCTTTAGTTTGTTCGTGTGTTAGTCCGTGTTATTAAACCATTTAAACCATAGCGGAAACGTTTTTAAATTCCGTCCTCAACAGAGATATTTAATACGACCCCTTTTGTATCGCACGAGAAATTGAGCGGGGTTTGATATTTCTGGGACCTCATCCAGTCAGCATAATTCGTTGTTCTATCCTCCATCAGATAGGTGCTAAGGCCGGCGCCGCTTTGTTTCCACTTAACGACCTCTAGTAATAGGGTATTGTCATGTTTTTGCAACCATGTAGGCCAGGACGCCAATGGGCGTTAGCGGAAAAACACGTACGCCCGACCACACAAATCTCACCTCGAGCAATAGGCGTGTGCTAATGCTCTTCTTACTAGAGTTGAGAAGAAAAAGGCAATTAGAACTGTTCTTTATCAGTTTCGCTAGCTTAGTTAAAAATAAGTTTTGGAGATTCTGTTAATTTTTTAATTACTTAATTACTCTGTAAGCACATGGAATAGTAAGGTAACAACCGAGCCATTTGCATTAAAAAAACCTTATCTAAGCATTCTAAGCGTGAGTTGCGCTAAGTTTTTTCAAAAATTTAATAAATTTCATAGATTTTCTTTCAAATAAAAAATAAGCTACCTACTCTAATGATTTTTGCACTGTTTGCTTTATGTTAGAATTTGTCATATTATTATTTGCAGATTAATTAATTCGTTTTCGGTCCTTGGGTTGTACCAAACGTAGTGTAGGACGCCCTCCGGCCAGGTGGGATGACGATCTGCGAAAGACTGCAGGCAGATGCTGGATGCGTCAAGCTGAAGACAGGGCGCTATGGCGCTCATTAGGGGAGGCCTGTGTCCAGCAGTGGACTAATATAGGCTGATGATGATGATGATGATGATGATGGGTTGTGGCAGAATATCAGTGTTTTGCTCCTACGAGCAACGTTGACCACTGAGCCAGGGCCCCTTTGCACTGCTGTACCGCATTATTTAGTTAAGTCTAATGTGTAATTACTTGTTTTTCTTTTTTTATTATAATTAACTTGATTGTGTGTATTGCAGTATCAAATATATTTATCTATCTATCAAATGTAGGTCACAATCAACGGTAATAGTTATCGTTAATTTTTTTACAACACACTGTAAGTCCAAACGAAACCTTGTCTGTAGAATCATCGCTGCGTTTGATTGACCATCATAATCATGGGCATTCTGGCCCATTTGCTCGTAGGCATTATACGGAATCTAGGACCTTAACGTTGGTCAATAGCCCGCTAGTGTGTTGTATAGCGACATAGGTATATTTAGTTATGTAGAGTAGATATTTATTTGGATTTGATGATAGCAGCTTCAAATTACTTTCTGTATAAAAATATATCCAACACATTGTCTTTAAATTTAATTTATCAAGGATCAAGGGAATGGACGAAATTCTTAGGAATTACCTATGATACAGGCGATGCGGCTAGCAACCCATCACTATTTTGATTCCTTTTTCCGCCTATACGCCTTCAATCATGCTAAACGTGGCCTTTAGGTTTCGTTACCTCAGGCTCTGTCTACCCCGTAAGGGATATAGACGTGATTTGTGTATATACCTAACTGAACCAAGAGATTTCAAGGCACTACCACTGCGCCCAATTACCCAATTCATGAATGTGGTGGTAAAAGCGATGGAATAGTGCGAAGAAGGGGTAATTACACAAAAGATCCACGAATTCGAAGTGTATCCGTAGGGACCCCTTGATTATGTTAAAATACAATATAACTAAGACAATTTATAAACCGAATTGTTAGATTTTATTCTCATTTAACATTTAACACCTCATTTAGGTTATCCTCAATCATTTTGCTTGAAAAATCGCCAAATTTCAAAAGTCATGTAACAGCACAAGACGGCTAAAAGTGCCACGTGCAAAAAACTGCCAAGTCAGCGTTTTTCGGAACACTCTGGAGAAATTGAGGGGGAAATTGTTGAGTTTTTGTGTCATTTATTATTCTGCCATGAATAGGGAATGCGGTTAATTTTTTATTCCATTCCTCTTCAGCTATTCATGTCAATTCTGTGACTAATACGTGGCATTAAATGCGTGGAGCGCCAACTGGGCAACATTTTATTTTTTGTTTTATTAGAGAGGTTTTGTTTTGCCAGCTGAATAACCTTTATGACATTTTATGATTATTATTTATGTTAATACTAGCTTCTGCCCACGACTTTGTCTGCGTATCATACTACACCTTCCTCTCTAACCACTCTATCTATTAAAAAAAATTGGTTATCCGATTTGGTGCAGTCGTTCGGGAGTTACATTTGTACAAACCTACATTACAAAGATCCATTTTGTATTTTATATACAGGTTGTAAGTAGGATACAGCGATAGGTACTAATAGGACTTAGTAAGTATACTTAGGCTACCTTAAAATAACTTAGTAAATAAAACTTATGTTAAAAATTAAAATAAATTTGGAACCTTAGGTAGGGTCCCCATCACGCAGGCAGCATTCCCGCGTTGTATCGCGCGAATCTTTGTGCGAGAAAGCTGTGCCCGCGCGAGGGTCGTCTGTTGCCTCCCTCAGGCGTTTGCTTAGATCTTTGTAGAGCCCACGTGCGCCCTTGCCCCACGGACCAAGTGTCTCGACGCCAAATGCGACGAATTCGTATTGGGCGCCGAGACACTGGTATTTTGTCATCTTTACCCGCTCCCGGGTGTCCGCCGCCGCGCCGGCAGGCCTACACGGTCATTGGAAGGTAGGACGCAGCCATGGTGTCGGCGCAGGTAGCGTCCCACACCTAGTAAGTATATTTAGGTAAATCGTGTTCAAAAATTAAGTAAACTAATAAAACATACAAAATAATTCATCACGCAATGTATCGTTGAAAAAGCTAACAACCTGACACTGTCATTTGATGAAACTGGCTCTGCCTCTTTGACGTCCAATAAATGTTTGCACTACATTGCTGCTCGCTAAAATTAAAAAAAAACCGGCCTGTTACTTTGCATTATTTTCAAAAAATTATCTTTATCATTTTGTACCATGATAACCTATAATATCTGTAGGCTTATTACCTAACTCGCTCGCAATCGCCATCGTGTTCATTTTGACAGTTCTTGTATGAATGTGACAGCTAGTTGATTCCGATGCCAATTGTCAGCGCGTGCATGAACTGTCAAAATGAACACGATGGCGATTGCGTGCGAGTTAGGTTAGCCTACTGATTTAATTGAACGCCGGTATTCCATTTACACCGCGTGTATTTCATAGATTTTATTGTTGCGTTTAGTTTCCGCTACCACAATTACGATACCTGGTATTGAGGCTATTGTAATGAACTATTTACAATTCTAGTCGCTCTTAAACGATCGCATTAAAAGGTATAAAACCCAGGTTTCGATGGATCCCTATTCGAAACCAATTACGAGTACCTACGCCAGTTCCATGGGCTCGGCCGTCTTGATTGCGGGCTCGAGACCAATCAAGTGTTGATTTATGATAATAAAAACTTCATTACTCCTGATCGCTGATATTTTATAGTGATTGACCGGGTTTTGTTGGGGATAATAATGGATGATAAATAATAAAAAGAGAATACTGATAGTCGGCCGGCGAAGGAACTTTTTTAAACGTTATTCTTTATTCTAATACGTTTGGCCAGTTTTATTTTAAACGTAACAATACCTTTGTTACCTACTTCGCGGAATTCCATGTTACCTATGCCCCCACATGCTTAGTAGTGGTAAGGGAATAGCGAAGTAAATGTTCTTTGTTAGGTACTGCATTATTATAATATATATTCTTTATTATCTGCGTGTACATTTCTTTTATCTTAAGTTAGGTTCTTTCAATATTAATATAAAAATTAATAAAACAATAGTAATACAAAATATAAAAACATAATGAAAACCTAACGCTACAAACGACCGCAAACGAACGAACAAACGCTAGCATTTTTGTATAGGAGACAGCGCCATCTAGCGGCTACTTAGTAAGTTGGTACCAACTTGTTGTCGTAGCGCGCTGTCTTCATTTTACACTTCTTGACTTTTTTTATTTTTTTTTAATAATTATTAGGTACGGTCAAGTGCAAAAATAAGTATCGATATTATTATGAACTTCTCAAAAATATGCCCCACGACCTTATTACGCCGGTGTAAGAGCGTATGGTACTTATTTTTGAAACTTTGACTAGATACATATTATTACAATTGACTGTACATAAAAAAAAAATATTATTAAAATATTAATTTCAAAGTAATCATTTAAATAAATATAAAAAAATCAAGAAGTAAAATTCCTCATTCACTTGTAAAAAAGAGCTTGCAAATGAGCTTGTAGCTTATTTAAGCGGTGCAATATTCATGTCTGCGCAGGCCGCGTGGGATACAGCGGGTTGCACGCTTTACTTTGCCAGCCGAGCGATCACGGACGTCAGTCAACTTTGCCCTTGCGTCGTGTTGTGCATGAGTCCGTCATGCAGTGCTGTGTGGGTTCCGTTGAATGTAAAAAAGATCTGCAGAAAAAAGGCAGGTGTACTTAAACTTTTCATATGCCATAATGTTTTTTTTTTTACATAGAATAGGCTTACGTTGGTCCTCAATCTAGCTTGATGGAAGGCGAAGATGAGGTATAAGATGGTACGTTTGCCACGTTTGCATGTTTATTTACCACTAGCCTTCCGTCCGCAGCTACGCCCGCGATAAATTAATTTTCCCTAGGGAAAAGGTATTTTCCCGCGGTGAAAAGTAGCCTATGTCACTTAGTGATAATGTAGCTTTATAACGGCAAAAGAATTTTTGAAATCGATCCAGTAGTTTCGGAGCCTATTCAATGCAGATAAACAAACAAACAATCAATTTTTTCCTCTTTATAATATTAGTATAGATAATTATTTATAAGTAGACTAGCGACCCGCCCCGGCTTCGCACGATATATTATGAATGTATCATACATAATAAATAAACCTTCCTCTTGAATACTCTATTCTATTAAAAAAATCCGCATCAAAATCCGTTGCGTAGTTTTAAAGATCTAAGCTTACATAGGGACAGACAGCGGAAAGCAATTTTGTTGTAGGTATACTATGTATGTAGGTAGCGATATGTAGACGTGAAATTTTGAGTTATAATCGTTTTTTTTTACTCTAAAATCTTAAGCTATTTAAATAAAGAGTGTGAGAGAGAGAGAGAGAGAGAGAGAGCTTATAATACTCGCGAGATTCTCATTTAACCATCAAGCACACAGACACAAACACACACACACACACACACACACACACACACACACACACACTTACACACTGTTGAGGCATTTTCGCTATACGTTCCAAATATCATGATAACATTTTTTACTTTCGATAATATTTCGCCGTCTCCTTAATTCCCTATTTAAAATCAACTTATCCTTAAATACCCGAGAGTATTGTCGACTCGAGCATTCCCACGGAACCCTAAGTTAGCTGCGCCCGCGCCAGGATAATGTCTTCATTTGAGATAATTCCGCTAGATCGCGGCCGCTTTTTGCATTCTTTATGACCTGGGTGGGCAGGGAACTGGTTACAACCAGTTATAACCAGTTACAACGTAGGGTTTCCTGACTGGTTCCATTTTTAAAATAAGTTTGGTATAGAATTGGTAGCAATTTTGATAGGAAGCTGAGCGGATAAACAAAAAAGTTATATTACAAGGTTTATAATTAATTTGCAATGTGTGTATGTAGGTAAGTATGTTTGTCCGGGTGGAATCTTGCGAGCAGATATCTTTAACTGATTGAGCTGAAATTTTGCATACACTTATGTAAGTCAGATGACAATACAATAATCTGTTAGTGGAGTTCTGGTGGGCCAGCCAGGACCGTCTCCGCAGGAGGGAACTCTTCAACGGTTGGTCCGATTGACTTGAAATTTGGTACACATATTTAGGACGCATGGCAATGAAATTTTTAGATTCAGTTAGATTATTTTTATACAAGGACGGCAAACAAGCAAGTGGGTTTCCTGATGGTAAGCAATCGCCATTTCCTATAAACTTTCGCGGGTGGTAGGGCCTTGTGCAAGGTCCGTCCGGATCGCTACCACCATCTTACTCGCTAATCCTGCCGCTAAGTAGCAGTGCTTGCACTGCTGTGTTCCGGTGTGGAGAGTAAGACAGCTGGGGAAATTACGGGCACAAGAGGCGTTTCATCTTAGTCCTCTAGGTTGGCAACGCATCTACAATCCCTCCGGGGTTGCGGGTGTCTATGGGCAGTGGTGATCACTTACCATCAGGTGACCCACCTGCTCGTTTGCCTTCCTATTCATAGGGGCCGTCCATTAATCACGTGAGGCTTGAAACGGGGGGGGAGGGTTTGACAAAAATCACGAAATGTCACAAGGGGGGAGGGGGGGTGTAGTAAGATATCACGTGTATTTATTTTTTCATTATTTTTTCAAACGCGCGATTTTTAAATCGAAAAGCGGCGTGTAGTGTGACCTTGACTCGCCGTTGCTAGGCAACGAACGAAGTACCTTCTCACGCGCCGCCGACGACCGATATGTGAAGCCAAGCTTCCAGGCTTGTGATTGGCTGACAGTTACATGTATTATAGTAAAATGACTTTAATCGTTTAATTGAACTACATTATACATACATTTAATAAATATTTATATCGAATTACAAAAAAAATTAAACTATGATAAAATCTAAAAGTTAACTAAATATACAAAACTTAAAACTAAATAAATATACCTAACTATAAAAAGAAAACACCATCTAAAAGGCCCTCCTGCGGCATAGACCCCAAGACACTGGCGGCATTACCTCTCTGTACAGCCAGAGAAATTCGCTGGGAGAGGTAAGCGCCAGCTCTGGGGTCTCCTGAGGTCTCTTTTAGCCGGGATGACAAGGCTCTCATGAAGGCCCTCATGTCAGCCGACCAGGGACCCATTGTTTCTACTGCGAGCGCCGTAAACTCATAATCCTTTAAAAGAGAAGAGTATTTGCGGCGCTTGAGAACTTGGGCCTGGTCAGCTGCAGCCCCGGCCTGTGAGCGGGTTGCCTGGATGTGGGACTGTGCGAAAGTGTCGACACACGTCGCGTCCCACGCCAGAGCCCTACCCAGCTTCCATGGCACCAGAGTAGCCCCGTCGGGGCGCTTGCCATCGTCTCTGGCCATGCCCACGGGTTCAAGGATTGCGGGCACAGAGACGGTGGCAAGCGCGCGGCGGACCAGGTCATTAATGGTGCCATGGCGGAAAAAGCGACCGGCGCTTTTGGAGCATGAGAGACCGTGGCGTCCCAGCTGATCTACCTCCTTACAGCAGGAGCATGTGTGGGAGACACATATTCTGGACCCAAGCCTTAACGATATTGCTATTCTCAAGGTGCTTGGATCCAGAACCGTACCCAACTGGCGGGAAGGGAGGGCGTTGAGCCAATGGCCTGACTCCGGGGCTGATACTGCCAGGAGACGGGCACGTTCATGGTCGTCCGGGCTATTTTCGAATGGAGAAGCATGGGTTGCTTTTAGCCGAGGAGAGTCCCAGTCCTTCTGTATGTGCCGTAGAACTGGGATGCTCGCTCCAGGACATGAAACACACCAGGCTTCACTGGCCTCCTTCAGGCAAGCTAACTCATCGTCGAGTAACTGTGAAACGTTTAAAATGGAACTGACGAGAGGTAGCGAACCATGAACAGAGGACAGGAAAGCCGGTAATGCCACACTAGACGAGGAGCGAACACCCAGCCCCAATATCTAAACAATCTTTAAAACCATAAATAAACTGAAAAAAAAAGTAAAATGACACAAAAATATATCATGACATATACGATACCAAATTAATATATAAATACAACACGCGCGCTTGCGCGCGCAAGACAATTCTAGTTCTAAAAAATTTAAGATTTTTTGTAGATACGAAAAATACACGTGATGTTGGATGGGGGGTGGGGGGTAGTCTTAAACCTCACCATGTATCACCAAGGGGGAGGGGGGGTTAAAAAATGCTTTAAAAAAGATCACGTGATTTGTAACGAGGCACCACAAGTACGTAGCGCCCCACCTCCGGAGCGCGGCGCGCGGCCGCCCCGCGCAGCACCATTCCGTATATAAGGCGAAGCTCGAGGGAGCTCCAGAGGCAGTCTTGTGTCGCAGACGAAACCGACTAGTTGGACGCGCAGTTCTGGCAGGCCCGAGCCGTGACTAACTAGATCGGTGTAGGCACACAAGGTTGTCCTAGGACCTAACCTTTCCTTCCCCCTGTATCCTGCTTTCTCGTCCCAAGCGGCTCATACCCGATTCGGACGCAAAAGCTCCTTAATGGAAGCGTGAGCAAGGCAAGTCCAGCCCGTACCATTAAGGACCCTCAGGACTCTCGAGGTAACGGTCTGTGGTTCCCGGATCGTTCCCGAAAGCCCTATCCCGTCTGAGTCAAACACAAACCCCCTTAGCCGTGTGCGCGAGCAAGGCACGTCCAGCCCGCACTGGTAAGGATCCTCAGGACTCTCGAGGCAACGGTCTGTGGTCCCCGGATCGATCCCGAGAGCCCTATCCTCCCCGTAGGACCCTTCCCGACGCCCCGAGCATACCCGCCGCCACGCACGCAGCGCCCGAGCGCTGCCCGCGTCCCGTAGAGCCGTAGAGCCCGTAGAGCTCCCGAACCCTGGACCCCTCCGGTCCAGACTGCCGCCGCAGGCACCCGATAACCGAGCTATCCCGTCGATAGCATATGTTTATATCAAATCACGCGTATCCTAGTCGTATTAACACGACACCCGTGTAAGCACCATTGCTATAATAATAAATAAGGCGTTATAGATAATAACCCGTTGTCTGCATTTAACCTCCCCTAGACCAACCCTTGAGCTAGTAGACTTTCACCCAGCCAGGTTCGAATCCCGGCGGTGATATTTGTGGACGGACCCCCGGGCAACCGTCACAGATTAATGGACGGCCCCATATAAAAAAAAAAAAAAAAAACTACCGATACCGGAGCTTTGCAGATTCCTTACCAGCCCAGAGGACTAAGATAAAATGCACCATGTGCCAGCAATATATTAGACTGTCTGACTCTCCGCGCCGAATTCTATTTACATTGCAAACTCGACGGGAACGTACGCCGATTGGCCACATATTGATTTCACATTGCATTTTAAATTGTCACAAGTCATGTCACTGACATTTGTCAATTTGGCGAAATACTGGCCGTGGGCGTGGTCAAAAGCTGCGGTTCGTTTTTGGACCCGTCCAAGGGGTGGTGCTTGGTCCGGTGCACCCTGGGCATCGGTTAATGATTTGAGATTCTGAGGGATATCGTTATCCGTTGGCTAGGAGCCCGGGGGAGTCTATGACCGTGTTCTACCGTACAAATTTGCCGCCATTTCTGTCACAAGATTTTTTGATACCTACTGTATTTATTATTTTGACATTGGCGAAATCATCGCATCGATGGGGCCATATTGAAAACGAAGACTGGCTAGGTGGTTGTATTAGATGGACTCAACACCCCTGGACGGCTAGCACAAGAGCAGCGAGAGCTGTATCGCGAAAAAAGCGCTCGCCCAGCTAGACATACATACCCATTTCACATACATACATAAATCACGTCTTTGTCCCTTACGGGGTAGACAGAGCCTAAGGTAACAAGACCTAAAGACCACGTTTAGCATGATTGTGGGAGTATGGATGTAAAGGGGAATTCACCATAATGAACTACCTACTTCCACGCTGGTCTGGGAGCAAAGAAAAAGCATAGAATGTACCAGTTGCTTCTCTACCCGCGCAAATGGTAAAAACCCATTGAGGGAATGGGCGAAAATCATAGGAATCATATTATAGGCGATGCGGCTAGCAACCCATCACTATCTGCTCTGTTTACCCCGTAAGGGATAAAGACGTGATTTGTGTATGTGTATGTATGTAACTTATTCAAAATACAAGGCGAAGTCAATATTCTGCCAACTGGCGTTGATTCTGGTCGAGTTTTTAATATAGACGACCGGATAGCCCAGTGGTTAGAGAACCTGACTATGAAGCTTGAGGTCCCGGGTTCGATCCGGTTGCTATCATAATTTCTATTGTTATGACACACTCTCTTGGCTTTTGTGTTGGATAAGAATAAGAATAAGAAAACTTTATTGACTGATATAGATACACAAACAGAATATTACATAATATGGATACTTATTCCAACCAGCCAAATGGCCGCCACTCAGCTATGTGTCACGATAATATCCAGGATAATATCGTGACGCTGATTTTCAGTGAGGGATAGTGTTTTAGTCTTCAAGTTTAACATTTGTACGCCTTAGGCAGATCACAGAGCAGCCTAATTGTATTTATTGTGGATCCTATGTAATTTACAATACAATACAATAATACTTGGTAATGCCGCCAGCGTCATGGGGACTCTGCCGCAGCCAGTAGGATTGGACGGGGTTTTCTATTTATAACTTTTTTTTTATTTGTAAATATAGGTATTTTATAGTTATTTTTAAGTTTTAGTTCAATTAATTTGTCTTGTACATTTATATTTATCAATAGTCTTATAATAATAATAAGTACCTGTACATACAATAACTCTTTATTGAACACCACATAAAACAACCAAGAGAGAAAAAATCATTCTCATCATCAATCATTTCATCAATATTCAGAATATTAGGTATCTACAAGGTAACAATAGGCGGCCTTATCGCTACAGAGCGATCTCTACCAGGCAACCATAATGGACTGGAGAACAGAACAGATCTGAGCAGGTGGTGCATGTGTGTCACAAATAAATGACTCATTTATTTACTTACTAATGTCACCATTTCAAAACAAAAACGACGCGCAACCCCTTAATGTCCCTTTATGATTATTAAACATTTTAAAAGTTAACTGTGGAAATCCTTAGAAAGATAGCGACCGCAGGCTAAAAAAAGTCGTAGTGCAAACGTGCGAATCTTGCAGACGTTCAAACTGCTCTATGAAATGTATTTAGCTGTGGCTTCGTTTTATACTAGCTACGTATGGTTCACAGTGGGGTGTAAATTGAATGTAACTGGGAACCCACACATGGGGGGGGGGGGTGATAAAGAAGCCAGAATTATATGAGTGCCATCAACTTGATATTACGCTCCAGATTTCGTTATGAAATTATTTTGTAGAACCACAGGGTTGTTGAATTAGATATGGCATGGCTTGGTGGAAAAACTCTGCCAAGTGAATGTTTGGTGTCTAGGGCTAGTGTACTCGTAAGTACTGTAGAGCTGCCTTGATGAGGCACTTAGTTTTGTACGAGTGATCGAGTTAAAAGTGTCCTTATTCAAACTGTTGTTGCGTAAGGCCTAAGCTACTATGAGTTAAAATGCAAATTCTAATAATAATTCAGATTTTATTCGGCTTGGTTAAACTATCATAATTAACAAGAAATATTAAAAATATGTCTAGGATCGTTCCTAGTCTAGTCCAAGCTCACCTGAGACCCGTCCGAAATTCCAAACAAAATATTTAAAATATCGAACGAGTGTTCGATATATGGAACTTGAACTAAGTCTCATAGCAGCCAGCAACAGAAACCTGCCAGTGTAAAACTAGCAGATCCTATTCCTACAGTACATACATACGTACATACATATATCACGTCTTTATAACTTACAGGGTAGACAGAGTCCAAGGTAGCAAAACCTTAAGGCCACGTTTAGCATTAATTAAGG